>OZ005740.1:302656677-303256677 GCA_963930735.1 Dioctria linearis | reverse complement strand
GAAATATTATGATGAAGACATTGTACAATTTTGGGTTAATTTACAAAAAGCAAAAAACGTGTTAGACGAAAATGAGTTTAGTTATCTAGCTGATTTTATGTTAAAATTGTGCACATTGCCACATAGTAGTGCTTGCGCAGAAGGGCTTTTCTCTCATTTGAACTTGATAAAAACTAAGAAAACAAATCGTTTGAACATTAATACTATTAAGTATATGATGCTAGCTAAACAACTTAATATAGAAAATGATAACGATTGGGAACCTTGCGATAAGCTAATAAATTATGCTAGTGGCTTAACTTTTCATGCAGGTTGTTTCACCAAAATGGATAAAAGCTCAGAATGAAACTATAAAAATGTACATATACTTCCTTACAATACGTGCAATATGTTAAATACTCTAATAATATAATAAACATTAATATATAATATAATAAACATTATAATATAATAGAATAAATTTTGAAATGAATCTACTCCCTTTTTTCAAATCTACTCCTATTTTTTCCCGATTCTACTCCTTCCTTTGCCCCACTTGGTGGGATCACTGATTTAGTGTGCCATATAGCTTAAAAATAGCTTTATTTCTCGGGGAAGGTGAAGCTATTGCGAGAGACTTTAACTTCAAGAGACCACTTTCTCGATCTCTGGACACCCAGGCACCCATGCATACACTTTCGAGATGCAAAAAAATCTCTAAAGACACCAAATTACTAGAATTTTTGTTGTTCTCCGGCTCCGGTCTCCCGTCGTGTGTTTCAAATCAATCGGGTTTCAATGCTCGGTCTCTAGTCTTCGAAGTTTGCTCATTTTTCGTCTCTAGACTTCTGGAGACTATTGTGTGTGCTGCTGTTAAGTTAACAGGGTTAATAGGGTAATTCCATCGAAAATCGAACAAAATTTACACTTTCCCAACGTTTTTCTTTTGCTGAAAGTTGTTTTTTTGTCGTGCGATGAATTTTGCCTGAATTATACTAAAATTAAACTAACTTTGAAACCCTCAAAATTTTTAAAATTTTCCAATTTTTGGTATGTGTAGTTACTACACATACCAGAAAGTTATATTAAAGAAATGATAACTTTGAATCCAAATACCTATCACAGAGGCACGGTCTTTAAATTATTTCAGAGAAAGTTATATAAAGAATGCCTTTTATAAGAAAAACAAGTAAAAAAGTTAGAATTGATATAAGACCAATTCTTATAATGCTGTGGATGAATGCCTGTACGTAATTTCGTATCGTCACCTATCTGCACATGTTTGATTTTTGAAGTGGTATTTCGCATATTTCCAGAACGGTTCGTTGGAAATTATAAATGATGATGACCAATTTCATACGATTTCATATTCTGCAGGAATTTTCAGTGCAATTAAAAGGTCTAGAACTGTTCGTTTTCACAGTATACGTACAAATCTTAAATTTTTATATGGCAACACCAAGAATCCGTTTCCCAATTTAGTCCATTTTTGAAATTATATTTACTATATTCATGAAAATACTGTGTACAAAATTTCAGTTCTCTACGTTGACGCGCTAGTTACGTTTGTTAATAAATGGTTTAATAAAAAAAAAACTTTTACTTTTAAAATTTTAACTTTATTGAACTAAAACGTTTTAAACAAACAGCGAACGAAAAAAAACTAAACTCTGCTAGCAATACAATTATTTTTTAGCTTTCTGAAATAAGACCTTATTTTATTTGCAGACATTACCTAAGCATTTTTCAGGGAATTGTACTCAGGTGTGCAAGAAAATTTATTACAATGAACTTTACTAAAGTACAATATTGATTGCTGACTAAGATTTGGTAACTGTCATTATGGTAAATGATTTATTAAGCTAAGGGTAATTATGCTACGCATGAACCTCCTCCCCCCTTAGAGGTGAGCTACGGCCAAAGGAACTGGATCCTTGCGGGTTCGTTGGCAGGAGCAGTTGTTGGAATGATGTTCGGGATTGCGTTTTGAGGTACTGCATAATTTTCCTGGGTCCTGGTCCTTGTCCTTGTGGTGAGGTATGTGATGAAAATGATTGCTACACTTATGATCATGATAGAAGTGAGTATAACTGTTGTAAAATTGAGGTCTTGTTGCCGTGCATATGGTTTCAGAAGTTCTATTTCTTTAAACTGATGGTTTTCTAATTTTTTCAAGTAAATGCTGCTATGGGAAAATGTGGCGTTTATTCCATTAAAGATGACTGGATAAATATTTATTTCGTCCCAGTACGAATTCCTTTCTGAACTGTATAATATCCTTGATCTGGATTTCACAATCGGTAAAGTGGATGAGTATTGATCTTTTAACATTTTGCTTCTTTGGGCCGCAAGTGGTAGAGATGATTGTTTCTGGGACGTCTATTAACAGGATATAATTTGCCTCTGGCTGGAAGATTTCGATGTTTGTAGTCTTCTCATGTATTTCGGAGTTAGCTGGCTTGTTGTTTATGAGGTTTCCTATGCATTGAGAATCAGTATTTCTTTCTCTAAGAGTTATTTCTTGGCAGTAATAGGTTTCTTCCATGTTTGGGCATTTCTTATCGAGATATTGAATATTGTGCAATAAGCCACATAACTTTACGATATTCCCTCGTTGTTTTAACTGGTAACGATAATCCCTCGTTGGATTGTAAAACTTTCTTTGTGAAGATTGATTTTCTCCTTTGTGGTTCCTCTTTTTTTTTCTTTGTTCAGGTTCCTTCAATTTGTTCACAATAGTCGTTAGACCGAACCGATAAACCGTCGATTATTTGTGAAATTTAAAATATAGATTGCGAACAGAAGAAAAAAATCCGCACGACTGCGCCAGAGAGAACTTGAGATAGAGTCGGGTCGGTCTGACTGTCGGCATTATCAACTACACCGTACATACACAAAAAATTAATTGGTTTCCAAAATTTTAAAACCTGGACAGTATAGAAAACCCCGCCCACACTCTCCCCGGACACCCTCCAAACTACGACAAATCCGGGGAAACCTGGACGGATGGCTGCCCTACTTGTGACCATCAATTTCGATATCAAAATCAGCCGGTTTACTATGACTTTTTTCTTTGCAACGCTACCTCCCGGACTAGAAGAACACAAGCGAAACTAGTCCCGTACGACGGAGATTTGAAACACCCTCTATGCCGCATAAAACTCAGATGTTCCTAGAAATTTTAGGGAGAGGGTCTTGGGTAGCTCGAAGGTCACAGTATGGTCTTAGTTAGGTCCAGTATCTACCCCGAAATATGTATCTAAAAGAAAAAAGCGTATAGTAGCAATCCTCGAATAATTTTACCTTTGTTGCATCTGCTGACGGTCTTTCCACAACTACATACGCAGTTGAATGTAGTTTTCGTATTTTAAATTATGTAAACAACCACTTAGTTTATTTTGCGCGTTTTTTATACAAATTCATGAGACCAGCTGACGCATAATACCCCCTCTACGATTCACAGCTGACGATTTTTTTTCAACCCACTATGATGTCAACTGTTAATTAAATCAAAAAAGTTTCAGTCGGCGTACTATTACCTACTTCAAAAAAAATTTGTTTACCACTTTCGCAGCCTCTCACACCCACATCTACCACAGGTGCGTCAGCTGCTGCTTGGTTCACTTATTAATCATACCAGATCTATCGCAAAAAAAAACAATCGATTGGCGTAAAAACACTACGTAAAAAGCAACGGTACGTCCCGGACTATAAGAACCGATAACAAATACCACACCCGAGCTTTTATTATGTGCTTTTTAGAAAAAAAATAAGCGATAAGACAAGAGTTGTTGATAAATGGGGAAGGTGGGAATATTTCCAGCTGTACCTAATTATGGGATTTTAAGCAATTTTTTTACAGTATTCTGTTAAAGTCCGTTTGCACTGCGGTCTTCAGACAGTGCGCGGACATAAAATTTGACAAAAATAGAGCGAAAAACGAAAAATCTTAAACTGTGCTGAGTCAAAGTTTTCTTTGCGTATCCACTGAAATGTTTCAGAAAACAATTGAAAAGTATCAAACTGTGTTCTGAAAAACTGCGTGCGCACTCTGCTGAGACAGGACTTTAGGCGGATACGACGACGTTTGAGTGCCATAGTTCTTAGTTATGTGCGCACAATGTTTTATGCTTTCCCATTTTAGCCTAAATACGTCTCAGTTGCTATTTTGTAGTTGATGAAAATAGTAAAAATTTTGACGACGAAAATATACCAAATTGCATTGCAGCATTTATATTGTAACGTGTGAAAAAAAAGCGAAGGCCACCGTGGTGTTGGGTGAACTGTATTGAACTGTATATGTATTGATTTTGTGTTTTCCATATTAACTGGAAAACAAAAGATCTGCCTTAACAAGTTTTTAAATAGCGACTTTTCAAGGTCTTTTTACATGTATCCACTGGCTTCACTTATCCGCGCTCAGCTCCCGCAGAAAATCTGCGCACCGACTACTGTCAGTTGAGAAATATTTTTCACTTCTCCACAACTAACACAGCCGAGAGTTTTGTTTAGTGGAATACAAATTCTCCGAGTTACAGAATTCCGAGTGGAGAGTTAAGTGGCAAAGAACTCTCATCTCCACAATTCCACAATCCGGCCCCACTGGCCGAATTCACAAACTTGGAGAGTTGTGGAGAGTGCTTGTGACACTTAAATCTCCACACGGAATTTTGTAACCCGGGGAATTTGTATTCCACTCCACAAAACTCTCGGCTGTGTTAGTTGTGGAGAAGTAAGAAAAATATTTCTGAACTGACAGTACTGTCTGTATTATTGTCGTCTTTGATGGTACATACCTAGGTACCTGGGAATTTATAAATGAAATTATGGACTCACCGCATATGCTGGCTCTATTTACAAAAACAAGTGATGGAAATCCTTTCAATACTTACAGAGAAGGTACCCGCTAAAAATTATAATTCACGCGAATATAGTCAATTTGGTCGTCTCCCAGTACAGAAGAGATGCTATAATATGAATGTTAAAGCTTGTTTGTAGGATAAAATCGCATCTATATTTTGTCCCCTAATTACATATGTATGTAATTAGTTTTTGACTCCAATAAATAGTTTTGGAGATAATTGCAAATGAAGTGAATCAGTCCGTCTAAAGATGAAAAAATGGCCGTTTTTTGGTACAAAAATGGACATATTTTCAACTCATCTTTATGAACAACTGGTAAGTCGTGGAAATTCACTTTTCATGAGAAAAATTTTCACAACAGAGTACTATGGATGTGAAACAAAGAACGGAAGAAATATATCTGCAAAATATAGGAACTGGGGTGTATATGACCCAAGTGAAAAAATACGTGTTTCGGCGGTAAAAATTCAGTTTTGAAGTTAAAATGATCAAAAACTACAGCACTCGATTACCCGCTAATCCCTCTTTAATTTGATACCATGTTGGACAACCCCCCATTCCCATAAGCCCTTCTCCAACAATTGTTCATCTCTATTTTTGTACTCTAGACCCTAAATCCGAAGGAAACCACCAATGCTCTACGACCCTCCCACACAGAGTTAACCGTCCTTCAATACTGCGATACGTTTTCCCTAACTACCCAAGTATGTTAGAGAATCGCGAATGCAGTGCAAAGAATAACTAAATAAAAGAAAGGACACAGAAGAGTGTTCCGATTGTTTTCCATTTAAATGTACACGGCGAGAAAAGGAAGGAAGGAAGAGAAAAAAAAATAAATCAAACCTTCTTTGAACATTTTACGAATAAGACAAAAAATGTGAAAGCGAAGATTACATGCAACGAAATGGAATGGCAAATGACTTATTTTCGTAAATAAGAGAGAATGGGCGGAGTTTTCTGATTTTACGCTCATAAAATGTTCCCGCGTTTATATGAAAACACGATTTTCAGAAATTGTCCCAATGTTTTTCGAAGGAATTCTAATGTTTGTTAGTGTAATCCTATGATATCTGAACAGCACGTTTTTCTGTTTACATTTGTTTTGCTCGAAAGAGATTAAGTGGGGGAATCTCATGCTGGATTCGGGGAATTTTATTTGACAGAAATTTTGCATCTCCTTTTAGTGCGAAATGTATCTTTTTCTTGCCAAATGCAGATAGGGTTACCCAATGTACATTATTATGAATAGTTTTGAAAGGATTTTGAGGGATTTAATAAGATTTTGTCATTCGGGTAATCCTACGTTCTCTCGATTTTTGTTTTTAACTCGTTGTCTCAGTTGCACTACAATAATGCATAGCCAACTTCTTTTCCCTCATTCTTGCAAAAGACAAAAGTATATGAGATTACCTCTTTCAGTCTAAAAAACACGGAAAATTTCCAATTTTGTTCGCCTCTGTCTCTACTTATATTTATTTATACTTTGATGCTGTGTTGGGGATTTTTAATCGGGTAAAACGAAAATTCTCATCCCCCAAACACTCCGAGTTACAGAATCCGGCCCCAGGTCAAGACATCGGTGATTTTTTATTGGAGCGAGGCATTGGTATCGGTCTCCATTACTGCATACAAATTCTAAAGAAAATATTTCCAGTAAATTTCTAAGAAAAAATTGAGAGCTTCTCTATTTCAGGTCCAGGTGGCTGTAGTGTTCATGATTATTGGAGGCCGTGTACAATGCGAACTTTTAATAATTTCTCAACAGAAGTGGAATCTCGGAGATTATTTTTCACTGAGGCCAAACTACACAATGTGTTGTATTCTAGATTCTTTGATATTATAGTTCTTTAAAAACATGGTTAAACTGATTATATATTTTCTCTATAATTGTACCATTCCAATCATGGTTGTTCGAAAACCGTCCTCGACACGGTCCTGCACTTTTCCTCTTCCTTTTGACTTTTATATCTCTCTAGCTTCTCCTACTTAGCAGATTAGTGCAACTAACCGCCTGCAATCGGCTCTAAATCTGCGCTGTCAGGGCGAACTGCTTTCTTTACGCGCTAGGAATGGCTTTGTGTACATTAAACCAAATGATACTCGTCCCGCTCTTAAATTGACCTATTTGGAACAGATCAGTGCAATTATTACAAATTAACGTCATCGGAGCTTGCTGTTATCATTGATGCATACACAACAACATTACTCTATGATTTGCTTTGATTTTATTTTTATTTATGTTTGTTTTTCATATCTTTTTTTCTTAATATGGACTAAATTATCTATTGAATTTCTATGTTAATTTAATTTTTCTTTTTGAATTTTTAGTTTTTAGTATCTCTAAATCTTTTATTTTCAGCCCAGTTGTCAAACGCATACTAGTTACCTCTTTATATTTGTTCTTCGTGGATTTGACCTATTCATGCATGTTGCTTCTTTTCAGAATTTCATTTCTGCTCGATCTCTATGGATCCTCGTGTGAGTTCATAAGTTTATTTAAAGTATTAATAAAATGACAAGTTTGGACAGTGTTAGAGCGATGCTTAACTTATTTTCCTCCAGATCAAATGGTTTGAACATTTGTCATCTAAATGCGCGTAGTGTAAGAGCTAAGATGTTTGAATTGCATCAAATATTTCATGACACAAAATTGCACGATCTATTAGTTTGTGAAGTTGGTTAAACGAGCGTATACCTTCCAGTATGGTAAATATCTCAGGATTCAAACTTTATCGTAACGATCGAAAAGATGGTGCTGCGGTCGGTGTGGCGGTCTACGTAAAGGATGAACTTAAATCTAGAGTTATAAAGCACTCTAGCATTAACGAAATTGATATTATTTGTATGGACGTTGGCAGCGGCCCAGACATGTTACAATTGGCTTGTATCTACTGTTCTGCTAACAAATTCTGCCCCGAGAACACTACAGAGCTCGAAGAGATATTCACCCAAATCTTCGTAACGTAATCTTGGGTGGAGATTTTGATGTAAATGTGCTACGTAGGGATCAAAACGCGGATTCGTTCTTATACCTTTTCGAGTCACTCCATCTTAACGTGGTGAATTGTACTGAGGCTACCTATTTTAGCTGTAACAATTCTTCACTCTTGGATATGTTCTTCAGCTCTGACGTAAACAAGGTTTTAATCTTCAATCAACTAAGTCCGGTTAGTATTTTCGATCATGACTTCATCTTCCTATCCTACGAGTTCAATTTCACTATATTCAGCCCAGAATTCTAAAGTCTCGTAACTACAATAAAATTAATGTTGAGCGTCTACTCGAAGAGGTATCAACGCTTCACTGGGAGCTTATTAGAAATTATAACTCTGTAGATGATCAATTAGAAATATTTTATGCATTGGTTAATTATTTACATGATAAATTCGCACCTGAGTGGACCAAGCGCTTAAGAGATGTGGGATTGTCCGTGGTACTCTCGCGAAACTGAGATCATGATTGCTGAAAGAGAATATCTTTTTCGTCGTTACAAGTTGCTCAAAACTTCTCAGAGTCGTCAGAAGTGCAAAAATGGCTTATTTTAGCAGAATACTCGAACCTACTCTAACATCAAAGAAACTATGGCCTAATCTGCGTAAATGGGGTATTCATGGTAGCCATAAATCAACGTGTTGTATAGATCCAAACGTTCTTAATAATTTTTTTACAACGTCTGCGCTCGCTTCTCCAGCAGTTGCCCGTGCAGCTCCTTTAAACTTTGTAGAACAATCAGTAAACTTCAGCTTTCGATGTCTAACAATTTTTGAGATATTAGAGGCCATTAATGGTATCAAAACTGATGCCATCGGTGATGATAGTATCCCACCTAGATTTATTAAACTTCTCCTTCCAATTATATGTAGCTCTCTTATATATATTCAATTCTTACCTCACGTATTCTCAATTTCCTCCTAACAGTCCGAGTGACTTTCCTCCTATAAGTATATTATGCCTCCTAGGGAAAGTATTGGAGAGGTTAATGGCCTCGCAAATAATTAATTTTGTCGAGCAGAATGACATGCTCTTCAGATGGCAGTCCGGTTTCTGCCCTGGGCATAGCTGTGAGACTTCTTTACTGAAAGTCACTACAGATATTCGAAGCGTGCTGGACAATAATCATCTATCTAAAAAATTTTTTGTTTTTTTTTTATAAAACAGGGGGAGCAGGCGAAACCCATCACAAGCACGGAGGCCATAGCGGCCCATGTACTATCCTGAATCCCTTTCACCAAAACCTTCTTGTCCTCTTAGTGAAGCGCATCAGGTCTTGGTGAGGAAGGTTTTTCAGCTCATCCACAGATAGAAGGGCAGACCCTAGAGTGCTCCGGGCGAAGGCCGGACACTCACACAAAAAGTGTTCGGGTGTCTCAGGCTCTCCCTCCAGGCAGGACAGACACTCAGATCTGTCAACAACTCCCATCCTTGTTAGATGAGCGTGAAGTGAGCTGTGGCCGGTGATGATGCCAACCACAGTTCTACATTGTTTCCTTCCGAGCCCCATGAGAAAATCGGAGATATTCCCATTGGGCCCATCAAGAAACAGTTTTGTACACCTACAAGAACTCAGGTTCTCCCAACTCTGCTAATGTTTCCTATGAACATCAGCTTTGATGAGAGACCCGATACTCGAGGTGGCAACGCCTACGCCGGGCTCCGGTCCGAAAAACGGAGAATCGGAGTCAGCCCTAGCTAAAAGGTCAGCTCTTTCATTCCCCATGATCCCCGTGTGACCAGGAACCCACAGGAGGGACACTTTGTTGTGAAAACACAACTTATCCACTGACGACCTTCAATCTCCCAGTAACTTAGGCGTTATCCGAGGGCCATTCAGAGCCATCAAGGCTGCCTGACTATCCGAACGGATAGCGATGTCTTTCCCCTTGATTTGCATATGAAGGGCTAACTTCGCTGCCATTGAGATGGCGAAGACTTCAGCCTGGAAGACAGTAGTGTGTCTTGCAAGTGAGTACTCCATTCCAAAATCAGGCTCAGGAAAGTAGACACCAGCACCAGCTCCCTCATTAGTGAGGGAGCCGTCGGTGAAGATCTTTAGAGCAGACCGGGGAAGGCTCGATAAGGCACCTCCCTCAGTCCTCTATCTACAATTAGTACTGCTTCATTTTTCTAAAACTGTCGACAGCGTTAACCACACACTTCTTCTACACAAGTTTTATGACAAATTCTTTTTCTCTCGAACTGCAATTAGAATGATCAGGGAATTTTTATACAATCACTTCCACCAAGTCCTAGTTGAAGGAGTTAAATATAACTTCGTTCCTATCGATTCTGGAGTTCACCTTATTTATAAATGATCATCTGAATGTTGTAATGGATGCGAATTTGCATATATATGCTGATGACGTGCAGCTCTATCTGTTCTAGACCTGTTGGATTGCAGGAGGACTGTGTTGCTCGCATTAATGGTGATCTAAAGCGGATATCCGCTTGCGCTGAGTCTAATCGGCTCTTGCCCAACCCGAAGAAGTCGACCTCCATAGCCTTTTATAGTGGGGTATTAGAAACGGGAGAACTGCCTCTTATACTGCTAAATAATGAGATATTACCTTTCTCCGAAAAGGCTACTAGCCTTGGAGTTGGCGTTAACAGCAAACTAAACTGCTGCGCTCAAGTTTGTAGCATTGTCTGGAAAGTTTTCTATATGCAGATGACCTGAGTCCTATTGGCTGAAAGTCCGGCAGAATTACAGAGCATGATAAATAAGCTGGAAGGATACTGCCAAATGTGAAGTCCGAAATTATGATATTCCAGAGAGAGGGTGGCATGAGGGTAGCCTTAGAAAACTGGGTATATCAGGGAGCAGAAATTGAAGTGGTTGAAAAGTTCAAGTACTTGGGAGTAACCCTGACCCCAAAATTATCAATACGGGAACATCTAAGGGAACGTCTAGTTGCAGCGAAAGGAACACTCAACAGCACATAGAACAGTTTCATAAGGAACGAGCAGATAAATCACTCCTCTAAATTTAGGATGTATTCAGCAGTTTCAACATCATTGTTGTGTTATGGAACACAAGTTTGGGGATTCACGGAATACGAAGAGGTTGAAAAATCCCAACAGTTTTTTATTACAAAACTGTTGTTTTTACCTAATAACACTCCCAACTACGTGCTTACGTTAGAAACAGGTTTACCGAATATGTAACACATTAAAATGCCATTTTGCATATATGCTTAAGGGCTCTTACAAGGAAAGTAGATTGCCATATATATTAGCAAATAAAGCCATAGATAGAGAATTATATTGGTATGAGGAGAGGTTAAATCTCGCTGAAAGGCATGGAATACATTTCGAATCACGCTTGCAGAGCACAGAAACTCTGTCACCAGTTCTGTGTGAAATTTTGGAAAAGTAAGAAAAGTGGTTATGGGAAAAAGCTCATGATAGGCCTAGACAGACTGTACGTCACGGACTTTATGATAATTTATACTATAATTTGGGGGAACTGAGCTACTTCAAGGATAGTTTCTCTACGATGAAAATACTGCTAATTCTAATGTATAGAAGTGGTATGTTATCACTAAATGCCAGTCCGTGGCACACAGATGCTAGCTCAATATGCTCACCTTGCAATTTAGAAGAGGATGAAGACTTACTGCACTACCTGGCTGTTTGTCATATTCTGAAAGAATTCCGATTTCTAGCGTTTGGTAAAACATATCTCTGAACGGAAAAATTTTTAAAGGATTTTTCCAATACGCCAAGCTAGCCTGGAAATATCGACAAATGCTCATAGAATAGTACAATAACTAGCAAAAATATTTATGTCTTTCAAAATAATATTTCAAAAACTTTCTTCCATGTAACCCAAATTTATTGCTTCTTATTAATGCCCCTACTACCCTCTATCATCGGAAAAAAAACCGCATGCCTATACCACAAACGAGGAGCTGCTAAATGTACTTCTTGACGCCCACTTTCCGGGCAGCGGGCAGATAGGTCCGTCGGTGGCGAGTTCAACAGAACGGCACCTACAGGATGGAAAGGAGGAGGTGATCAGCTCCATAGTTACTGAAAAAGCGACGAAATGGGCGGTCCATTCTTTTATTCCCCTTAAGGCGTCTGGGGTGGATGGACTAAGACCCATTATGCTTCAGAAGGCACTAAGGTACATAATACCATGGCTAGTGCCGATTTATAAGAGCTGCCTGAGGCTCTGTTTCTTGCCCAGGGCCTGGCAGGAAGTGAGGGTAATCTTTATTCCGAAGGCAGGCAGAACAGGCCATATCGAGGCAAAAGACTTTAGACCTATCAGCCTCTCCTCCTTTATGCTTAAGGTCTTGGAGATCTTGTATATAAGAAATGTTTGGCGCGGCAGTGGTAGTCAGCATGCCTATACAAAAGGGAAATCGGTAGAGTCGGCACTACATGCAGTGGTGTCTGTTGTTGAGAGGTCCCTACAGTATAAGGAGTACACTCTAGGTGTTTTCCTGGATATTGAGCGGGCTTTCAATAACGTGAAGACGGAGGTTATATTTCATTGACTGAGAAGGGTGGGTGTTGATAAGTGTCTATGTGACTGGATCAACTCAATGCTTCTCAGTAGAAAGATCAGCTCCTGCTCAGGAGACGCTATTGTCAGAAGAGCAGTCTATAGAGGTACACCGCAGGGGGGGTGCTATCACATCTCTTGTGGCTACTGGTAATGGATGAAATCCTCATCAAGTTAGAGAGAGAAAGGGCTTCAAGGTAGTTGCCTACGCGGATGACATATGCATCCTGGTAACTGGCAAATTTCTCTCTACTATTAGCCAAAGGCTCGAGTGCGCGCTGCTTAAGCTGGATAGCTGGGCCAATAATAGTGGATTGAGGGTGAACCCCTCGAAGACGAAACTAATCCTTTTTAGTAGAAGGAGGCGGCTGCAAGATTTCAGACTTCCAATGCTGGGAGGAGAGGAGCTTACTCTCTCCAGTGAAGAGAAGTATTTGGGTGTCGTCCTCGATTCCAAATTGAACTGGAAGGCTAATCTACAAGAACGCGTGAAGAAGGCCAGTGTGTCCTTCTACACGTGTAAGAGAATATTTTTCGGAAACTGGGGATTAAAACCCAGGGTGGTACACTGGATGTACACAGCCATAGTTCGGCCCATCCTCTGCTACGGCTCTACGTTCTGGTGGACGGCACTGACGAGGAACTGTAACCTTGATCTGCTGTCAATAGATTCTAAAGGTGCCATTTCAGGCGGTGTTTGTTGATAGGGGGTGTATAAAAATGTCATCAGAAATCGTCTACGGCCAACGGTTTTCGAGCTATTAGCGATTTTCCGCGGTTTTTTTCATGTCAATAGATTCTAAATGTGCCATTTCAGGGGGTGTATATTGATAGGGCGTGTATGAAAATGTCAGCAGAAATCGTCTACGGCCAACGGTTTTCGAGATATTAGCGATTTTCCGCGGTCATGCTTGACCTATTGCCGCTGAACCTTTATTGTAAGGGTGTGGCGGCAACTAGTGCTGTCAGGCTTAGAGCGGGGGGCTGGTGGAAGGAGAGGGGTTTTGGGCACTCCAATATACTCCAGAAGGTTGACTGTAGGGACTGCAGGGTAGAAACAGACTATCAAGTACCCATCCTGACTTTTGGTGGGAGTATCAACGCAACGATACCCACCAGGAGTGACTGGGAGGGAAAGGAGGTGGTCGTTACATCCGATATTTCTATATTTACGGATGGCTCCAAGACGAGTGCGGGCACAGGGGCTGGAGTGTACGCTAAAGATCTCCAGTGGCACGAGTCTTATAGACTGCCTGACAAATGCAGTGTTTTTCAGGCAGAGTTCACAGTGATTTATCAGGCGGCAACATTGGTATCCATGTGCAGAGCCCGCACGGCACATCTGCATATATACTGATAGCCAGGCAGCCATCAGGGCGCTGGATGCTGGGCTGGTAAAATCAAAATTGGTGCAGTTATGCAAAACCTGGCTTGAGGAATTGATTGTAAGGCACAAGGTGACCCTTAGCTGGGTACCTGGCCATAAGGATATCTCAGGCAACGAGATGGCTGATGAGTTGGCCAAAAAGGGCTCCGAATTGGATAGCTCCGCAGCTGTAGCTTACGTGAGGATTCCAATCGGAGTTTTAAAAGAGGAAATCATCAGGGAAGTCTTTTTAAAGGCAGGCCTTCGATGGACCAGCAGGGACACCTGTCGTATTGCGAGGCAATTGTGGCCTGCATATGACAGGAAAAGGACAAGGGAACTGCTTAACAGCAGCAGAGCAAATACCAGGAATCTAGGAGGGGTCATGACGGGTCACTGGGCCATAGGGGACCATGCTAGAAGACTGGGAATGGCGGCGAACGATTTCTGCAGGAGTTGTAGGGATTCGGAGGAAATTGAATCCGTCAAGCATGTGCTTTGCGAATGCCCCGCTCTGATGAATAAAAGAGGTAGGCTACTAGGTAGCTACTTCTTTTCAAGTCTGGGGGAGCTTCAAAGTATAAAGTTCAGAGACATCCTGAGTTTTTTGAGTGAGCAGGATGGATCTAGGCTAAAGGTCTTGGATATATCCTGAGTTTCCCAAGGAAAGCAGGATAAATCCACGGCTTGAAGGGTTATCTCATGAGGTCTAGGGGCACAATGGACCCGTTGGAGGTCTAAGTGTGGCTAACTGGTTGTCCAGTGGCACCCCTCTTACATCTAACCTAACCTAACCTATACCTGAATCAGTTTGGCACATTCAAGCCAGATTATAAAATTGCATACAAGCAATAATCACAGCTAGGTACGTAGGGTCTTTTATGACTGGACCCACAATTGCGTTTGTTATAATTTTCTGATAACTTTTACTTTATTAATTTAAATTAACAAAACCTATAAAATATGCTGAAAGTGATGTCCCCCCTGGTCTATGCATAATTGTGCCCTACGAAGTAATGAGTGTCTTACACACATTTATTTTAAAGCTCCTCTGATGATGTCCTTCTAAAATAGCGTGAGGATTCACTGAAGCCCAGGTGTACAAATTATGAGTATTTACTACTCCATCCCTGGTGAAAATGGCTTCATCTGTAAACAATACTTTTGATGGTAATGCTGGCTCTTTTTCAAGGATCCATCTGCAAAATTGCAATTTTATGATCCGGGTTGAATGTATCAATAAACCTCCAGTGCTAAAATTGATACAGGTATTGGCATGTGTTTTTGTTATTTCTCCATTGATAGAGGGTAGTAGGGGCATTAATAAGAAGCAATAAATTTGGGTTACATGGAAGAAAGTTTTTGAAATAAATAACGGTATTTATGAAATTTGTGTGTAAAAAAATCAAAGTTTTGGAAATATTTGAGATTAATTTAAAGATACTTAATTAAAAAATACAGAGTAATACACTTTTCGGCAGTTACTATTCCTGGCTATTTAGTAAGTCAAAAATAACCAAAATCTATAGGGTGGTTCAAAAGTTATACCCTTGTGTATAGAATTATATAGTGGTTGCGAAAATGCTTCCTTGCTATAATGTCAGATGGCACCACTTGTACCATTTTAAACAGTTTTGCTCACGCACGGGGAGGTGTGGAACAGTTTTTTGATCAACTTACTTCAAGGAATCGCGTGGTATACCGGAAGATATCTTGCTCTGAATCACCCTGTATACTCAAAAGATATCTTGTTATATACATTAAATAAATTATTGGATTTAAAAAACATCCCGAAATCAAAATCGGATAAGACAATATCTTTTTTTTCCCCATTTCGTATACATATTTGTCCATAAATTAAAATCCTTGCAATAAGTGCGAAATAATTTTTCATTCTATTGATAATAGTAATCAAATGACAATTTCCATCAATTTTTTCAACAATTATATTTTGTATGCAGATTTTAAAAATTGTCTTATTTCGTTTTTTATTCTTTTCAATTTTCAGATAATTGTCAACAAACACTAATCAGGTGTCCAGCAAACTCCAAATACACATAGTGCTCTACAGTGAAATGCAAATTGCAATTTTAATCAGATGCTTTCGAAGGGACGCTGTCTGAATAATAAGGACAAAATACCTATCTACAGGTTGAGGGCGAAATAATATGTTAAAGCCGAAACGACAAGCAACGCCAGTAAGTACCTTACTACTACAAAATATGTTTTCTTGGTAATTCCCTATTTTACAGTTTTCTGAATATAGTTTTAGGATGTAGTTAGTAATAAGGTTTTAAGCACATCTTTTCCGAGAATTTACGATTTCACTTAGCTTTCGTTTACAAGATTTTCAGTCATATACATGAACAGCACTGCAATGATAGGAGTAGCACTGCACTGTTTCATTACTTCGTTTGTTTTTTTAGTTTATATTGTTGGAGGAACCACAGTTTTCCTCTTACTCTCTCATTTATTATTGCACAAAAAATTTTCTATTTCGTTCTCGTATCTTTTTATAGAATTTTTTAATATGAAATTATAGAACGGAAATATTTTTACATGCACACCAAACAAACATTATAAAAATGCACAGTCAAAAATGTTTGCATTTTAATTATTTAATCACTTAACTCTTTTGCAATTCAATTTATTTTTAGCCAATACTTACAGTACTTAATATTTTCAAGTTCTATACCGTGCCCAGAGTCTTTATGCTCTTTTCAATCTGTGATGTGTACATGTACAGGGTTTCCCGTATGATGAGGTAATTATTTTACAGGGTGGTAGCTGAAGTTACAAAAACTTGTTCGTATAGAGATGTAATTTATTTTTATCATACACCCTATGAAGATGTGTAATTTATATACGAAATTTAAATATGACGTCCAGGATTTCTAAAAAAAATCCAGCTGCCTTCCACTCTTATTTTATCGAAAGTTAAGGAACGCTAAAGTCAAGAAATTTCAAAAAACTTTTCAACAATTTTCATCTTTCAACCCTTTTCCAGCTCAAAAATAATATTGATAAACTTAGAATATTTATGCAAGATGTAGAAATGCCCGCCCCAAGTTTATCTTTCTTCTAATGTTAAACAAGTTCCTCCCTACTACGTGCAATTGTTTTTAAGATAAGATTTCTTGTGTTTTTACTTGCTCATCAGCTTTTGGGTAAGCACGTCTAGAGGAGCCGATAACAGAAATTAGCTTGTACCTACAAAATTTGTTGTATACATACATGGTCCTGCCTCGTTTTATCCAGAGCAGTCACCCTTTGATACCAGATACATGGAATTGCAGGAATCCGTCTAGCGTGTTATAGAGATAAATTCAAAGTTAGCGTCCCGATTGTGGTGAAATTTGTGTAGTAGAAGTTAATGAATTCAGTAGGACGAATGGTATTCTATCGTTGGATGCTACATATGTATGTATGTACATATGTGCATCAAACACTCCTGGTTTTTTTCAGAAAACCTTGTCGACTGACGCATCTCAATTTACATAGGAATAACACGTGAAGAATAAGTCTAGCTTCCAACATAAGTTTTGTGGAACGTATGGCCCGGAATTATTGGAGATCATCTAGTTAAACAAATTTTTTCTTGAAGGACATAACTAGAAATTCAATCTGCTTCTTTTTAGGGTTCCAGCCGCAGCAGAAAAAAAAACTGGAACGCTTATAAGATCGCTCTTCCGTACGTCTGTCTGTCACAGATGATTTTCACGAAAACCACGTAACGTAGGAATTTGATATTTGTCAGAATGTTAGATCTTTGTGACGCGCACATATGAAATTTTTTTTTTTAATTTTTTATGGGGGTGAATTGGAAAAAAAAAATTTCTTATCGTATGGGGTATCGTTTGAAAGGGCAACTTTTCAAAGATTGTGAAAATACATATATAGGCGAAAAAACATCTCCCCCTCCTTGACCTTCTAGGTTTCTACACTTTATATTAGCAGGGGTGGTAGGTATTGAATCATAAATAACCGGACAAATGCACCTTTTTTCTAGACAGACTTGAGAAACTGCTCGGTGTACGCTTGGTATACACTCAGTATGTAGTATATTGGAACTCAATATTAAAATTGCGAAAAATGTACGCGGTATACGAGTTTATTGCAATCTGACCCTAGTTATAAACCCTCAATCATTTAATATACGAACCTTTTAGAACCGAATTTTACACTGCAACATTTTCTGACATTTAATACACCTGTCAAATTATGAAAGTGTCTATTTCGTTTTTATTTTCCATATAGGCAAGTAATTTCAGAATATTTGCTCGCAAATGACAAATCAAATGTAAGTTTTCTAATTAATTTCTCAGTATCCAAAACCGCAAGTGTGTCTGAAATTTTATATTCGGGAACTAAAGGGAAACAGAATTATCGATAATATTTTTTAATGCTCCACAACAATGTGGCACAATTCATTAATTTTTCAGTCATCAGGCAAATTTGGATTAGATTTAAATGTACTTAAATTCGGTTCTGGTACCGAACCCTAATTGCACGAGCCCGAATGGTTCTTGTTCGTACTTTGTAGTTTTTATATAAGTAATTAAGCAGAGAATTTACCTTTTTGCAGATGTCCTCCTGCAGTTTTTCACCGACACAAACACCCAAAATTTTTAATGATTTCCTCAATGTTTGTTCGCACTTTTGTTTTTATTTTTTTTTCCTATAAAATCTGCATTAATTTTAAATTTTTTTTAAAAAATATATACATATATATACAGGTGCGTCAACTTTTAAAGTTACTTTCCGAACTGGCGTAGTACATATTTTTTCCATTACAGTCAGTTAAAGTTGGGTGAAATATTAATTTTCTATTCTTGGTTCGGAAAATATGTGACATTTTCTTCCAAGCTGGAACAGTAGGCTTAGAATTTAAAGCAGCAGGTTACATAAGCACTATTCGGGATTACATAAGAAAAATAAAATTGAAAGAAAGTAAAGATTTGTAGCAACATGAGCTAAAAAACCATCACAACGTGTACATTTTCTCGAAAACAAAAGAAGTGTCTATAAGTTGAAAAATACATGACTTAGATTTTATTTTATATTTTTCTGGTAACTGTTATGATTTGGTCTATCACCCGATTCCGGCTTGACGTCGACTTACGGGACACCCTGTATATATACTTATGTATTAGGTTGGTAACAAAGCTTTGACGTTTTTCTGTAGCTTCAATTGAAATGTTCATAACTTCATTGTTGTTTGTATACGATTTAGTCAATTTTGGTATCAATCGAAAGCTGGTAATTTTACGTTTTGATTTTTGATAAAAAAAAATGTGTTTAATCATTAAATTTTGAGAAATCGGGGTATATAATGGTCCAAAAAAATTTCTATTGAGGCAAAATATTGAGTTCCATAATGTGACAGAGACTCATACATAAAAATGTGTGTTTCATCTTTCGACCATCTAAAGTTAATGTGTCCAAACATGATTTGAAAAATTCAGTTCAAGTGAGATGAGTGTTCAAGATGAACCTCGCGCCGGAAAACCAAAGGAGCTTGATAACGACCTCTTGAACAAGTTTGAATTTGTCTATAAATGGTGGATTTCTCGCGAATGAAGCGAAAAAAATATTGCAGATCGGTCCTATCAGGTCCTATCCAGTGGGAACTATTACAACCAGATCAAACTGTCACGGCAGACCTATATTATGATCAGCCAACCCGACTAGATGACAAACAAAAGCAAACCGAAAAGGTGTTGTCTTCGAACATGACAATACAAGGTCTGACGTGGCTTCAAGGGTGAAGGAGAAGTTCAAGGCTCTTGAAACTTTATCATATCCACCATACTCACCTGACCATGCTCCATTGGACTACTCTTTGTTCCTCCCGATGAAAAATTTTCTCAGAAGAAAAAAAAAATTCAAAATTTTTAGGATGTTCAGAGGGTGTAGTGGTAGATTTCTTGGCATCTAAAGACTTTTTTACAAGCTGCATAAATGACCTTGTTGGCAGATGGAGGAAGGTCATAGAAAACAGTGGGCAATATTTCATTGATTAATCTTAAGTCTTAAGTATAAGCTTAAATATAAGAAAATAAAATTTCCTCAAGAAAACGGCAGAACTTTCTTACCAACCTAATTTCAAATTCCATCTTTTATCGAAGGGAAAGGGTTTTGAAAGGTTTAAACTTCAGATTTTATATGAAATATTTAAAGATTCATGTTTTAACATTTAAAGAATTTCCAATTTCGAAAATTTCTTTTATAAAGTTTTCAATTTTTCGAGATTCATTTTATTTTTAATTTTAATTTTATTTTCTAACTAAAATTCAATTAAAGGTTTTTGCTTCCCCCGCTTCACTATTCTGAAGAATATTATGAGGGGGGAAATTTGGAGAAATATACAAAATACATTAAATTGAGGCATGTGTAAATTTCACTTTCATCTTTAGAATTTGACATTAATTAATTAAAGTTTTATTAACTTTTGTGTGAGGGTGGATGGAAAGAGGGGAACAACCGTTGTAAATCTTAAAGGGAATTCCCACTTATCATACAGTTCTGGGCCCGATTCCTCCAGACATGAGAGATGCACAGATTGCTACGAATTGTTGCTGGTAATGAGCTGAGGCGAACAGTGAAATTCTTATTTCGATCGGACATAACCCTACCAAGTTAGAGCCGATCTAAGGTGCGAGGAATCTAGTATAATTCAGTTCAATTAAGAAAGAGGGAAATACTAAAAAAGTGAGTATGTTAACGACTATACAAGCCTCTGAATATAGGAGTGTGGGTACTCAAACTTCTTCTCATGTCCTAAGGAATTCGATTCTGTACTAGATTTTCCAAAATGTACAAGATCAAACTTGGTCCTCCCCAAGGCTTCCCTCGCTAAATTGAAATAAAGAATGTTAATAAAATATGTTCAGAGTATCATAATGCATCGTTTAAGACATCTCTCATGTCTGGAGGTGTCGGACCTAAAATGGGCATTCCTCTTTAAATGGGTGTCACACCGAGAGCGGCGAGCGGGACGCGGCATTTTTCAGTTGCCGCTGCGCGATTGCTCTTGCAAAATTTAATCTATAAGTCACACCGGGAGCGGCATGGCGCTTCAATTCGTCAATTCGTTAAATGTGGCTTTTGGCATTCTAAAGTATTCGTAATCGAACCTCATCACTTTTCTCTGTTTTTCTTCAACCAAAGCTACTAATAACAGAATTTCTTCATCGGTCGCTCCCGGTGTAAAAACTCTATTTTGCTGCGATGCTCCTGGTACATATTTCCTCCTACATATTTCAAGTTCAAGTTTTACTCTATATTTTTCCCTGTATCCGCCAATCTAAGTTCCATTTAAGTTAGCATTTTTTAATCTTAACTTTTAAGGTTAGGTAAGAGTTGGGGGGGGGGGGGGGATAACCAAAAAATCAATCAGGATTTCTCCTTTATGACTCATCTAAATGTAGGCCTAAATATTTAATATTTCTCGCTCATCATTGAAATTTTGGAGAATTTTTCGGTATGGTAGATTATTCCTTTATCATATTTCTTTTTCTTTAATATCCTTTACATTTTATTTACATTTATTTTATTTTTATTTTCCTTAAAAAAACGTAAGCACTATTAATTCCCTCTGCAGGACTTACAGACGAACTGTAGTTATATGGCAGTGTGATCAGCAAAGGTTGATGCTTCAACTGTATCGGAATCCACTGAGAAGATATTTTAGAGAATTTTGATGAGCCCAGAATCCTGTGGGACCCATGATAGAAGCGTGTGATATTGAAATTGCAACAATATCATTTTGTGCAGTCTGGATGCGTGACATACAATCAAAGACGCACTGAATATCAAAAAGGATCATAGCAGTGAATTTAATGTGGACCAGATTTGCGTTCATATATACATATGACTCTTGTTAGCGCATTGCGTTTACTCTAGAAGCCGAATTTTTCATCTGGTAACTGATTTTTTTTTTTTGCATCGAGAATATTAAATCGATTATCTTAGTTTTGATTACCTTTTCCATTATCTTTTCCAGTTTTACTGTCTTTTCCAGTTTTACTGGAGGAGATTGGGATAACTTTCGCTGATTTTCATATGTAATAGGGAAAAAATTAAATTTAATTTTAGACACCGGCTTATAATGAAAGTGTAATGAACTAGTGCTCGAGTGAGTCGATATGACAAGTTATTGGCATATCACCAATGAGCTTGAAGGCTCTCTTTTGGACAATATCCAATGAAGCTAAGGATGTGCTACGAGTCCCAGCCCATATATGGGAATTCTATTCCATTCTAGGTCTAATGTAGGAATTGTAGAGGAGCGCTAGATTTGACGGGCTGAAATATTTCTTACACCTTTTCAGAAATGCAAGACATTTCGATGGTTCTTTGGCGACAGAGAAGATGTGTTCTGTCCAGTTTAACTTACTGGAAATATTAATGCCAAGAATTCTTAGTGACGGTGAATCAGAAATTAATGCTCCATCAAAAGAAACGGGAGTGGTTAAGTTATGGTCTCGTTTTAATGAGATGAGACAGCTTTGGGACTTAGATGCATTAAATTCGATTTGCCCCAAGCGAGAATATTGTTAAGATCGTTATTCAATGATCTAATCATGCAATCTCGTTTAACACATGCGGCATTCCCCATGGAGTCCGCAAAAAGGGTAAGCGAAATCAAGGGTACTGTCATCAGCGAAACTATGGACGGGATTGAAAGTAAGGGAAAGCAGATCATTAATGAAAATTAAAAAGAGAGTTGGACAGATAACAGAGCCTTGAGGCACACCAGCATTTATGGGATGAGGTTCAGATGTAACGCCAAATAGAAGAGGAGGGGAGAGCTCAAGTGCTTTAAGTTTGGCTAAAAGGGCTGGATACCAGACTCTATCAAAGGCCTTTGAAATATCTAGAGCAACAATTCCAACGTTCCGTAAGAAAAGTCAGCAAGTCTCCAGATGAGCGTCCAGCTCGGAAGCCATATTGGCGATCGTTGATGAGATGATTAGTTTCTAGATACTTCATTAATTTGGAGTTAATGATAGATTCAAAAACCTTTGAAAGAACCGATAATTTGAAGGATCGCTACCCTCTCCTTTTTTTGGAATAGACTGAACGTAAGCTAGTTTCCAAGCATTTCCTGTCGAATAAGACAAGTAGTGGAATAGTTTGCGCAGAGGACCTGCGGCTTTGAAGACGATAATACCCTTAAGGACCTTGAACACATCTCTCGTACGAATGTGTATTGGCTTTTATACACATCCACACGGGAGATGCAAAACAGGTGTTTATGATGTGGTGGAAGACAAGAATTTGAAGCGAATCTATCAGCTAAAATATTAGCTTTATCCAGGGAGTCAACAGGCACTTCACCATTATTAAGTAGTGAAGGTATAGAGGAACTGGTGAAGTCGTTCCTGATGGTTTTGACCAGGGACCAGAAACCTTTGCTACCTTTGCGGCTTACCGAGATTCTTTGTCTAATATTCTGGTCAAAAAGAAATTTCCCTCTCTGGATAATGGACTTGCAGGTGTTCCGTGCAGTCTTGTAGACTTTCTTCAGCAATATTGTTGCATGGCAATATTGTTATTATCAGAAAATTATTTAGCCAGCGCTTCAGCCTTGCCCTTAATTTTCCATCTTATTTATAGTATTGAAAAACCTAATCTTGTCAATCGCTCTCAACTTTGTCTATTTAATTAGTGTTTGCAAGCAAATTGCACTCGAGTGCTGTACATATACATAAAAGTAATAAAGTATCCGGATCCAGACGTATTTCTTTTTGTATTTTAAAAGTTTGAAATCTCTATTTATGGGCTAACGAGTATTCTATTCCACTTTCTATTTTTGAATTTTTCATTTGAAATGATTTTACCGATTTTAATGATTTCATCTTTGAATGGTTCTAACAAGTAACGTTGTCAATTTCTTCTTGCATTTCTTAAGTTTATCAAATGTTGTTCTTGCGGCAAAGCCTATTTTTGTCTTTTATTACATATCGCTTGTTCAATCAATGTTTGCTTTTATCTCACACTAAAAAGAGAATATGCATATTTTTAGTCATTTACCCTTTGAAATCGTTGATAAGGTCAGTCTTAGTTGAATGAATATTAAAGCAGTGACATTATAAATTAAAATGTAAAGGCTATGAAACTGTTAGTAATCGCAGTAAAGGTGTGTATGCGAAAATTATTCAAAGTGGAAAGTCAGCTTCAATGTGAAAACATGTCAAAATTTCAAATTTAAAATATTTTTTTTTAACTAATCGTTTTTAAACTATACAAGAATTGCTATAGGTACATATATATCTGAGGAGAAAGACCTCTATTTAACTGAATTTAAGACGACTACCTGCAAGAACAAAAAAGGCTGACTTCCATGTCGAACTTATGACCTTATTTCGGCTTCATAAATAAGTTTCTACGTTGCTTACTAAAAGTATCGAAGCCGAAAAATAAATGATCTCAAAACTGACAAAGATCTCATCGCTGTTTGTGCTAAAATTTTTACTTAGATTTTGGGTATTTCTGCTGGAAGGATTTTAAAAATCATCAAACTTGTTGAGTTGAGTGACAACGGAGAACCCGTATTTCGATTTGTTTTATTTTGCAAAACTTTTTTCTTTTGCGCTTAATTTGGTGTATAAAAAAATTTAAATTATCCATATTTTCATATTGTGGTCCTTCGAGCCGGATGATCCTTAAAGGATCATCTAACGGGTCTTTCAAATTGAGTTTTCAAAAGTAAATAATTAATAGACATAGAATTTGAATTGAAACTGAAAAAGTTTTTATTTAGTTACAATGTTTTCCATTTATACTCTAAAAAGATATCTCCCATGTGACCACCTCTTGCGTCTCTACAGTACCTGACTCTTTTATCAAAATTTTCAATCACATTCTGGCATAGTTGTGCTCTATTCCACCAATAACTCAAATAATTTCTGCTTTCAATGCTTCAACGTTTCGAGGATTATCCTTGTAGACCTGTGCTTTCACATGGCCCCAGAGAAAGAAGTCTAACGGTGTCAAATCATAGGATCTTGAAGACCAATTCATGTCACCGAATCTGGAAATAATACGGTCTGGAATCTTTGTATGCAGTAATTTCAAAGTTTCTTTAGCTGTATCAATATCTTCCAGTATCCAATATTTTCCAGTTTTGGTCATAAAAAAGTTGTGATCATGTCACGATATCTGGTGCCGTTAACGGTTATGGCTCTTCCAGCATCATTTTCGTAAAAGTACGGACCAATCACACCACCAGACTACAATGCACACCAAACATTGACTCTTTGTGGATGCGTTCACCTCTCTTGGATCACACGAGAGTTTTTCTCTCCCCAAATACGGCAGTTTTGTTTATTAACGTAGCCACCGATCTCGAAATGGTCTTCGTACAAAAAGAAGATTTTTTTGAAAAATCGTCGTTTTGTTCCAGTATCCAATTCACAAAGTCCCGACGCGTGGAATGATCTTGTGGCAGCAATTCTTATGTCAATTGAACTTTGTAGGCCTTCAACGCTTAAACTTTGTGCATAATACGCCATACAGTTGACTCAGAAAGTCCCAATTGTTGTGAACGTAGGGAAATTGACGCGTTGGGGTCAACTGCAACACTATCACTCACAGCATCAATATTTTCTTCTGAATGACCGAGCATACTGACGTCTTTCTCGATCTTGTACTGCACCAGTTTCTTGAAATTTTTGCACAATATTACCAATTTGTTGCTCAGTTGGACGATTGTACCGACCATAAACATCGCGTAATTTGCAAAATACATTTCTCACAGAACGACCATTTTCATAAAATAATTCAATAATCTCAATACGTTGTTGTAATGTATACGACTCCATTTTTATAAATGGCAAACCTTCAGCTGTCAAAATGCATATAATATGGGTGCGTTCGATGTTTGAAGTGTGTTACACAGTCGCGTACTTTTGAAAACTCAATTTGAAAGACCCTGTAGAAAACTAAAAACCCGAAACAGAAAAAATGGCTTCTACAAAATTCAGTGAAAAAAACAGTTCTGTAGCACAAAGAATTTTATTACATTTTTAACAATTTTGGTTTTGCCTTCGATTTCAAATAAACAAAAGAGAGAAAAAGCAATAAAATTAAATAAATAAAAAATAAGTAATGATAAATAGTAACTTAAAAAGAATTAATCAATAATAATTGTCCTTTATTATGAATACTGGAAAAAAACATAATTCGTTTATAAAATGAGAAATAAAAGTAGTGCAACAAAAAAGCAAAAAATTAGCTAATAAAAAATAAATGATAAACAGGAGCAAAAGCAAAATAAAAGTGAGAGAAAAAGAGATAGAGAGAGTAAAAAGAGATATAAAGTAAAATATGGGAAGCACTCAGACTGCATCACTTTTAACAAATATTTGAAGATTTTATAAGCTTTGCAAAAGTTCTTCTACGACAAACTGAGTCCAGAGATGAGAATATTATGCTTTAAGCAGTTTTTTTTCGCATATGAAGCGAAAGCAACCCATAACTCAGCCACAACCGCTGTAGACACCCATATATTTATCCAATTGTGGCATTAATATGGTTGCAGCAGAAGAACTTCGAACTAAGCTCAAAACCCACGCTCCTTGCAGAATCCACATAGGGAAGTCTGGTGTTATTTATAAATACCGGCGGTAAGTTATTGGCATCAATGACTTTTCTATATATCGCTATCGCTAGGCAACTTGATTTGACAGGCATTCAGTTCTAAGCTGTTTTGTACAGACCAATCATAAACACGCTGGAGATCTGATTCAGTCGGCATATGCAATTCTCAATTGGCCTGCTGAGATACATCTGCACATCGTCGGCATATAGATGTATTGCAGCATCATGGATTACGTCGATCAGATCATTTATATAAAGGCTGAACAAAAGAGGACCAAGTATTGATCCCTGTAGAACACCACAATGTACTTCTACAAATTGGCTACGTAGTCAGATAGCCGTTTTTATTAATGTAGTCAGTAGTCAGCATATACATAATCTTTTCCAATACTTTAGGATGGATCACGTTTGCCGCAATCGCGGATAGTTAAGACATGTCTCCACAGCTACCTTTTATAAAAGGTTGTTGAGGTTTGCATGTAAGAAGTGGGCAAGAATTGTTGCAAGTCAAAGAAAAAAGTTTTTACCATACTGTTAGACATAGAGAAATTTTTATCCTTTTCTTTCGCTTTAAAATCCGATTCTGCTTCTAGATGATTAAAAGCCTGTTCCTGTTTAAGGCTTTCAACTGCTTAGGATCATTACTTTTAGTGACATCTATTTTCGCTTTAAATACGAGTATATCGGAAATGTTACATGTGTCCACTTTTGGCGACTTAAATTCAATATCTACGGCAGCAATATCAAGATAAAAAAATTCTGTAAAATATTCATGCACGCTTACCCTTAATTATTCCATGCTTAAGCCAGTGAATCAGGATTTACATTATATTGGCATGTATCGTATTTATGAGTTACGATAGAAGCAAACGTTTTCTGCATATTTTGCAGATTTCGTTTACTGAATGTGTACGTGTCCGGATAATTTAACTCCAATAAAAAGTTCTGATGCAAAGCAAACTTTTATGGATGTTGAAAATAAAATATTGTTATTGAAAACCCTAATCTATTAGCTTCGACTACTGGCAACACGTTTTACTGTAATTTTATTTCAAATATTTCTTCAATTACTTACCTGCACGAATTGAAGAAAATAAAAGTACGTTTTTAATTTGTACCTACTTAAATATTGCGAAATTGAATTTTTTTTAAATATTTGTTTATAGAAAAGATTCAAGTTATAGATAGACCCTTGTCCAGAAACAGAAAGCATCGCATCAACAGAATCGCTGCAGTGGCCTTTTTCAGAACTTATTGGAGATGATTTGGAAGCAAATATTCCAATTTAGTACAATTTGACAGTTTGTCAGATTGCGATTTTTACCATAACAACTAGAGAGGAGTGTACGTGTGAGATCGTAAGAGATAGTAAGAGAAGGCAGTGAAATAAATAGTAAAAAAATTAAAAATTAAAATTGAACGCATTGACGGAGAGCGTACCATGAACTGACTCAGGAAGTGAATTCGAACAAAGTAGTAGTTCTCCATGGCTAAGGGTGCAAAATGCGGAACCAAGAATCTGTCGTACCGCAAAGAGTGTAATAGCTGCAAGTTAGAACTCAAGTACTCAGACTTATTATAACACCTGAGCTTGTAGAATAAAATTAGTCCAATTTTAAGTAGATGAATATGTAGTGAAAATAAAATAAAATCTTCCTAGCTTATACACAAATCGGATGCAGTCATTAAATGCAACCTCTAATCTTCTTAAGCAGGCAAAATTATACTGCCGAAAGTGACCCAATTCAGTAGAACGGCTGGAAAATCACAGACATCCATAGAACTCAGAGTAAAAGCTAGACACTTAGATTTGCAAGGATTCAGCGTGAGATCATTATCTAGGGACCAGTTGTAGTCTTTCACTAAATCCAAGTTAATACGTTCGATGAAATTATCCATTAATCCCAGAGATCTACCAAGGTACAACTGTACATAATCAACATATAAATTTACACTTGCATCCTCAACATAGCGTGCTAGATTGTTAATATATAAGCTAAACAGCAACGGATCCAGAACGGAACCTTGGGGCACCCCACGATTTACTAAAAAAAGTTTCCGAATGGGCATTGCCGACTCTCACACATTGCAAGCGATTTGTTAGGAAACTTTCCACAAGTCGTACAGAGGAAGAGAACCGAAAAAGCGAGCAGAGTTTCTCAAGTAATTTCTCATGATTGACACTATCAAAAGCTTTGCCAAAATCTAGCATCACTATAATACAGAGTTCATTCCTATCCAACGCGACCCTAATATCCGTAATAATTTTCATAAGTACAATTTCACAGCCATGCATTGCACGGAAATCAGGTTGAAATAAATGATTGCTTTTAAGGTACATATTCAACTATCTGCATATACAATTAATCTTTTAAGCATTTTGGCAAGATAGCATAGAATACTTATAGGTCGGTAGTTGGACATGACAGTAAGTCTCGCATTCTTCACAAAAACCAATACATTTTCAAGTTTCCATCACTGGGGAAAGCCGGAGGGCATGAGACATGTATTAAATATATGCAGAAGATATGGGCAGACGCTTGATAGAAGATCCATAAAATAACGAGGATACACTGCATCTGATTTTATCTCAGCCTTATCCAATATCATTTCGTCCATGCTTAAAAAAATTTAACGCCGGGGTAGATAAATCACCAGTATAATCTTAAGTTTATTTTAACAAGCACTTATTATGACAGAAGCGCATCTGGCATTTTATGATTATCAATTGATCCCCACCACTAAAAACCACTGCTTTAAGTACTAACGACTACCAACTAAGGCATTGGGAATAACATCATATGTAAGTTAATATAAGACTACGATGTTGCAAATATTAATTAAGGAACAAACACTCAAGTCAGTCAAGCTAATCTTAAGATCAATTGATAATTTTGAAAAGGTGTTTAAGTCGACGTACGTATTCTCCTTAAAGGTGCTATATATTGGATTGAACGCCTAATTTGACTTCATTTTTTTTACCACTTCAAGTTCTTTCAAACAAGAGAGATTACATATACCGGACTTAGTGTGAACCTTGATTATACCATAAGAAAAATTATGATGCATTATCTCACTTTTTTCTTAAATCGACTTAAGCGGTAGTTGCTTTGTGACCACAGAATTTTGTTACTAAAAAAATATTACTGTTATAGTTACATACATACATATACATTCTTCATTTCATTATTTATTTATTTAGTATTAATATATTTTGTAAAAATTTACATAACCAATTGAGACAAATTCAAACCTATTCGGAATTTGAAAATTTTTATTCCGAACGGTTACTAGGTGCGGGGTAAAAATTTTCGAATTCCTAATAGTTATTAGTTACAAATTCCAAATGCAAAATTGATAAAAACTTTCGATTCGACTGAATGTGAGAATATATATTTAATTCTAGTTATTTCCCCCTACATCGTATTTAAAGAAGAACATAAAGGAAATATTTTGTGCAAAAATAAGTGAGATTAAATATTATAAAATAGAGTTAAATGTGTTGTAATGAAGCATTTTGAAGTGCAGTAGTAGCACTTAGTGAAAAATGAATAATGCATGACCGCCACTAACACAAAAGGATGAAAAAGAAGGTAGCTGCACCGTGAAATCTAATCTAATAGTTGTAAAACAATATTTTTGTGTTTAGTGCCTCTTGAATAGTTTTTTTTTTATTGTGAATTATCATGCTTGATCATTTCAAATTGGGTGATCCATAACTCAGAATTCAAGCTTCCAGAATTGATAGAGAGCCTTGAGTTAAGAAAACAAAAAAAAATGTCAGTTTCATGTTTTTACACTATAACCTCCCATATTTAGGAAGTGGTTGTTATCAATTATTTTTGTTCTATTTTTTTGAATCACCCTATAGTATTTGTTATAGCTCAGGTAAGTCAGAATTTTGATATTTTAGAATCAAAAACATTTTTTTTTTCATTTTACTACTGTTTTTATTGAAAACCACGTCATTAACGCCAGTTTGTTATACAGGGTGTTCCCGCCATGGTGGTCCATAGGACAGGAGGTGATTGTACTCATCTAGGCAAACAAAAAAGTGTTTTGCAAGGGAGAGGGGGCATCTCAACAGTTTCAGATTTACAGGATGATCAAAAAATATGCTATCCCTGTATCTTAAAAAGTACAGCGTCTACAGTGGCTGTCAAGAGCTCATTGAATACAGAGCTTCATGGGTTTTCCAACGACTGCCCAACCAACCCCGAACTCATCCCTTATGGCGGTTTAAAATAATAGTTTCAGATTTTTTTACCTTTTCCAAGGCTCTGTACGCAAAGGGTAAAAAATGAAACCCTATTACTAAGCCTGCGAAGTCCGCGTCCGTCACCGGAATATATCTCATTAACCGTAATAGGTAGACAGTTTAAATTTTCACAGAGTGTGTATTTCTACTGCTCTATAACAACAAAAAATAAAAATAAAATAAAATTAAAGGGGGCCCCCATCCAAGGAACGTGATTTTTTCGGCGTTTTTTCCCTTGTTTTATTCTCATTCTTATTATTATCTGTCTGTTACCGGGCAGTATCTCATGAACCGTAATAGGTAGACAGTTGACATTTTCACAGACTGTGTACTTCTATTGCCGCTATAACAATAATAATAAAAATTAAATTAAATTAAAAATTAAAGGGGGCCCTTATACAAGGAACGTTATTTTTTCGGCGCCTTTTCCCTCGTTTTATTCTCATTCTTATTATTATCTGTATGTCACCGGGCAGTATCTCATGAATTGACATTTTCACAGACTGTGTACTTCTATTGCCGCTATAACAACAAATCATAAAAATTAAATTAAAAATTAAAGTGGGCCCCCATACAAGGAACGTGATGTTTTCGACGTTTTTTCCCTCGTTTTATTCTCATTCTTATTATTATGTGTCTGTTACCGGGCCGTATCTCATGAACCGTAATAGGTAGACAGTTGAACTTGTCACAGACTGTGTACTTCTACTGCCGCTATAACAACAAATAATAAAAATTAAATTAAATTAAAAATTAAAAGGGGCCCCCATACAAGGAACGTGATTTTTTCTGCGTTTTTCCCTCGTTTTATTCTCATTCTTATTGTTATCTGTCTGTCACCGGGCAGTATCTCATAAACCATAATAGGTAGACAGTTGACATTGTCACAGACTATGTACACCTATTGCCGCTATAACAACAAATAATAAAAATTAAAGGGGGCCCTCATAAAAGGAACGCCCCTCCCCCTCCCCCCATCGCATTACAATTTTTATGTTTGACTATGTGAGTACTATCACCGTCCGTCCTATGGACCACCATGGCCAACAAACCAAGAAGCGCCCTGTACTATGGGATTGAAGAACCCCAAACATTTTTTATTTTTTTCTGTATACCTCAAAGTGCAATTCTTTTTTTGCATATTGTATAATTTTCCATCATAGAATATATTTTTTATTATGTATAGGGTGATTCATAAAATATGAAAAAAATCGTTGGTGACCTGCAGTGCTCTTAAACGGATGGGTAATTTTATGTAATAATATTTTTTTTTTCATAACTCAAGATCCTGTATCATCTCCGGGAGTTTCGAATTTTGATCATAGGTTCTGTTGAGCGCTTTATATATATACAAAAAAAAATTTGGAGAAGGAAGCAATAAAAAATACTCACAATCTTAAGCGCTTGCATCAAGCATTTCAATATTGTTTGTGCTTAACCTCCTTGTATTGCATACTATACATAGAATATTAATTTAGCTTAGATCGATAATGAATTAATGCAACGAAATTAATAAAAAAAAAATGAACTTTATACAGCTCGTATCTATCTTAGGTAGTTTTATTTTAGTGCTTCGAAAATGTGTTTTAGATAATTTCTTACTGTGCTTACAGGAACAGAAAGGGATTCTATAATACTTTTTTTCTTTTTTTGCAAATGTAACAATTATAAAGCAAAATAACAACTTTTTTTTATTATTTTATATATTTTATAATTTTAACTTAATTTTATTTTTTCAGTTCTAATATTGATTAATGGGTGTTTTTTTAAACTAACTAATATAACTATTTTATCCCATCGTCTAGAACTGTGTAAAAGCTCTCATTGAAGTGTCTCTTCGTGGTAAGAACAGGGTCCAGAAAAATTCTTGCGATAACGATCGCAGGGATTTTAATCTGTCTTGATTTGTATATCCCTTTATTCATAATATTTATTTATTTATCTAACAGAAATTAGCTTATAAAAACTTTAGTTATACACTTGTATGTGTAACTTAATTCAATCAATTCGAATCAACACTCTTTATTGAGCTGGAAGCATTTTCAAGTTGTACATAAATGAGTATAGTCTCGTTTTGGTTTTAATACGATTTGAGAGGTTAGTGAAAAACTCAAAACACTAGTACAGTGGGGAATTTTGGATGCTGTTTCTGTTACATCTTCTTGGTCCGAAGTTCCTGTTTCCCCTTAGTATGAATTACGGTGTTTTCTAAATAATTCTATAGCAAAGTATTTTCTATCTTGAACATGAAGATCATGGCATTAAAAGTTAGTCTTTGCTTAATATTTAAGCATTGCAGTGCCTTTACATTGAACTTTCTGCTGTCATTCATTGATTCAATTTTGACTTATTTCTTTTCAATCAATGGATCAAATAATCGAGGTCATCCGTTAAATTTTGAGTCAACGTTTTTACATATTTCTACACAAATAGATCAGTGTATCATCGACTAATAACGCAATTTTACTATTTTGTAATATTCTCTTTATATCAATAATATATAAGATGAACAAAATGTGTCATAGAACTGATCCTTGAGGAACTCCAATTTATAATTTGATAGCTTCAGCGTTTGAAATCCAGGAAGACTGCTACTAAGTATTACTGCATTTCCTGCATCTAGTTCCTTTTTCCATTCGAAAATTAACTAATTCAGCCCGTTTCACAAGAGTTAGCACTCTTCGGAAATCCCGATTGCTTATCCAATAGCATATGGATTTACTTTAATGTATTCTATTAATCTGTCCAACATTATGTAGGTGGAAGGCTTGAAAGCAAACATTTTCCTTAACATATTGGACACTGGAAAAAATGCATTATAATTCTGAATAGTTACTGAAGTATATTCAAGTTTTATAAGGGTTTCCAAGTTGGATATCCAGACTTTCAAATTGAATAAAAAACAAGATTTTAATATTACTAATTAAAATATAACTGATGTAATTCAATAATGGAATGATGTCATTATTCATCGTGGATGTTATCCACGGTATCACTTAGTGGTGTACATTCTAGCAGTCAAATTTCGAATAACAATTTGAAATAAATGCTGCTCCACAGCGGCCATATTGTGTCGATTCTTGATCTTTAATGGCTTATTCGCATACGCCAGTAACTTGACATAACTAATAACCTTTAAGAATTACTCCGCAAGCCTTGAAACAGATATTCATATTTGTGCGGGCTAGTCTAATTCCCTCAAGTGTTTATATTTATGGAAAAGTGGCTAGACATTGCTTGTATGCATGTTATAGAGCCTAAACTACTATCCATACAGGAAAATAGTGTTTCAGTAATTTTATGGTTGGTTCCTCACTTTCCCAAGGACTACATTTATACTATATACTTTTTTTTTTTTTTCTTAAGAGAAAACCCAAGCACGGAGGCTAAAGCGGCCCATTGTGGTAACCTGCTAAAAACATTCTTACCAACACCTTCCTGTCATCTTAATAAAGCTCACCAGGTCTAGTTGAGGTAAGTTTTTCAACTCATCCACATATAGGAGGGCAGACCTAAGCGTATCCAGCCTAGAGCTGAATGTATTAGGATAATTTGCTATCCGGATTATCCGGAATAACTAGGATCCGATTTCTCAAAACCGAACTATTCGGATCCATATCTGGGTCCGAACCATCCGGATCCAGACTAAGCAAAAAAGTTTCAAAATTTCCTCCAGATTGCATATATCATGGAAATATCATGAAATTTATATTTTCCCAATGAAGCATTGCAATCTGGATGAAACTTTGACCCTCTTTTGCTTAGTCGGGATCCGGATATTTCGGATCCAAATTTGGATAGTTCGGATCCGGATTCGGATTTCAGGATTCGGACAGTTTGCAGAGATCCGGGTATCCGAATATCCGGATATTAGCAAATCCGGATCCAATTTTCAGCTCTAACAGCCTACTTCGGGCAAAAGCCGGACAAACACACAGAAACTGTTCGGTTCTCTCAGACTCTGCCTCCAGGCAGTACAAGCACTCAGGGCTGTCAGGAAATTGCATCCTTATTAGGTGAGCGTGAAGCGAAGTGTGAGCCTATGATGATGCCAACCACAGTTCTGCATTGCTGCTTTCCGAACTTCAAGAGAAATTCAGAAAAATTCCTATTTGGCCCACCAAGAAAAAGTTTTGCACACCTGCAAGTGCTCGGTGCTCCGCTTTAATGAAAGATCTGATTACCGAGGTGGCAATGCCTACAGCAAGCTCTAGCTCTAGAAAGGGGGAACTAGAGCCGGATCTTGCTAGCCTGTCAACACTCTCATTCCCCATGATCCTCGTAAGCCCGGCTACCCACACCTTGTTGTTGATATACAGCTTATTCAAAGACGTCCTGAAATCCCCCAGAAACTTAGATATTTTCTGAGAGCCACTCAGCCTTCAAGGCTGCCTTAATACCCGAGAGAATAGCAATGTCCTTTCCTTTTTATTTCCATATCAAAAGCTATCTTCGCTGACACTGCAATGGAGAAGATCTAAGTCTGAAAGACAGTAGTGTATACCTTACAAGTGAGTACTTCAAATAATGTCAAGTTCACGAAAATAATCACCGGCACCCGCTCCCTCATAAGTGAGTGAGTTATCAGTGAAAATTTTTAAAGCGAACTGAGGAAAACTCAATCAGATTCTTCCTTTCAAGGAAAATCCACAGAGAAGCGACGGTCAAAACGAAGTTCCGGTACCGTCGCATCAATGGCATGCGATGCAAAGGGTTTTTCCGTTCCAGCCCACACTCCAATAAGTAATAAAAAGAACCACTCCAGTCGTCCTCCCAATATCCCTATGAGCGTGCACCCAGCTTTTTTGGCATATATCTGAATGAGAAGGAGACTGTAATACCCAGACAAGCAATCCTTTGCAGGCTTCCAGTTTGGAGTCCACACTTTCGTCCTCGGTAACCATACATAAGAGGCATATGTGAGCAAGGATCCTACTATCGAGGTGTATCCCGTGCACAACACTCGATTTCATGTCCCACGTGCAGCCAAAAGTTCTCCTGCATTGATCAAAGACCTTTATAGCCCCATTTACTTTTAATTCTATATGCATTACCATGGTCAGCTTCGAGTCTACGTATAGATCCCGAAGTTGCTTAACATGAGGAGATAGCTTTAGAGTGTGTCCAAAATCCTTTGCAAAAAAAAAGTGTTCAAGCTTACGTCTCCTAGAATAGAGCACTAAGTTGAACTTTGTAGGATTCACCATAATATGATATGTAGCCTGAATGGAGTCCTTATCTGTTTGCCTAGGTGTCATTATATTGTATTCGAAGTATTCGAAGATTTATTCCCTAATATTTTCACAAAAAGGCGAATTGATTAAAACCAGAAGTTGCTTGGTATATGTACAAAATTCGCATACTAAGTAACTAATAAACACCAAACCACATAATCTCCGGAGTATATTGTTCCTCCTTGGTTTGAATTGTGTCTCGTCTGGGGGCTTCTTTCTTGTTATTCGGAGCTGAGCTAGTTACTAACAAGTTGAGCGTATTGGCTACCTCAACATCCCACCAAATGTTGATCCTTCGTATAGCTGACAACGAAGCCCCAAGGAATACTAAGTAAGTTAGTATAAAGTACAACAATAAAAAGCCATAAAATGATATTTCCATAGGACATCACAACCCCTCTTTAATTATAGATAATAATCCTTAAAAAATTAATATAAATCTGAAAACAAATCTTTCAATAAAAAGGTGCAAGATTATCACAGCCACAGTCAATTGATTTTCAAATTGAATATAATTTCATTATGATCCCATGGGACCAGAGACCTGCCTTCTTAAATATTCGCGGTATTATTACGTATTTAGACGTAACAACAACAACCTACAATGTCAAAAAACACTGGCTTTCATCAGTTGATTATCCCCCAAAGAAAGTTTTACATGCATAACTTCATTGGCCTCGTTCGCTTAACTTGACAAAAATAAACGTTTGGACACGCACAATGACTTCCTTGGGAAGGATAAGAAGATGAGTCAAGAAAGGGAAGTGTATTCACGTCCGTGTATTCTATGTACATATGTATCACTTTTCCCTGCAGGGGGTGTATCGCTCTTAAAAACCTTCGCGCTTTTATGGGTTGTATAATATCTGATTTTATTGCGAAATATGTATGTTACTCCCGACAGGGTTATTAGGGAAATAATGAAGGTAACTGAACGCTTCAGAAACTTTTGTGTTGTTTGGAAAGATTATATTTTTACCGTCGCGAATACCTACTTACAATAAGGTGCTGAAGGTTTTCTGATCAGGTAAAATACCTCAATGAGAATTTATTTAGTTAGAAGACCTCCAAAGCACGAGAAACGAATTATTGTATCAGATAAGTGAAATATGTTTGGAGGACGTTCCCTTACCTTTTTCTATTGACTTAAATATTTTAGAGTGGGCAGAAGCAAAAGAGAGTGGAGTGATGGGGAAATTTCGAAAGGAGTCTTAAGTAGTGAGCTTACAAAAGTATCTCGACGGTAATTTTATGTTTATTAGGTTTTTTTACCTATCCATTCGATGATTTTTCAATTATGTGTCCTAATTTTTTAGGTACAAAAAAAAAAGGGTCTTCAGCGCAGTTTCGGTATTCCTTGATATGATCTATTGTCTTTTTTATGCTCCAAGCCGCAGTACAATAAAATGCATATGTGTGAAAGAAGCGTGGATGAGAAATTTTCTACCATTACTGCTTATGGAAAAGAAAAAGGTTTTGTTAATTTTGAAGTCTTATAACTGTCAAGCCACCCATTTTACAATAATAATTATTGGAACCATTTCTTATATTTGTTATCTTTTCACATATATAAAAAAATTATAGGTCATTAAAGAAAATTTTTGAGTTTTGTGGCATTTTATAAAACTGCCTGAATTCACTGCGAATAATAATTAATTTCGTCACTTGCCGGCGAAAACTTTACGGTGAAGAAATTTTTAATAAAATTGTGTGTGTGTTGAATTTCGTATGATAAATAAAACACGCGTACACAAATTTGGAAGAAAAATAAATAAAATGCATTATTAATTACAAGTTTTTTTTATATAACTGCATGAACTACCTAGCTAACTTCATTCAATCAATCAAATAAGTAGTATACACAATATAATTAAAATATCTTTTAAGCCTAAGGAGCTTATGGACCCTCAATTTGAGACTGCATATCCCTGCAGCCATGGATTTTATCGGCAAGAGTCGGATAACACCTTTGGATTGGAGACTATATATATCTCGAGTCTCTCACCCCTAGATTAAGGTACCAGTGGCAAATAAAGTGCGGAGGGTAATAAAGTCTACATTTAAAAATTTCTACTAAAATGATGGGAAATATCGTTGCTCGACCCATTGGGGGTGACATACATACATCGATATAATTTTTCGCGAGAAACCGATCATATCTAACTTTCAAGTAAGAATGGGGGCCGTGCAGGCATCTATTTGGCTATTCCGAAACGTTTTCGCTCCCGCCATGTAGCTCATCAGCGGTATTCCTAATACACAATGACATGTTTTTACCTACTCGGTGTATCTAAATATACAAATTTGTTAAAATTTCTAACTATACATTACGTTAAGGACAATTTTTCAAATATACATGCTTTATATATATATACATAAAACTTTTATTTTACAATTTGGGTCTCGAAGCAAATACGCCGAGCTATTATCACCGACCAACGAATCTACAGCAGTTGGTGATGGTTCGAACGAGATATGATTTATGGTGGGACCACCATTTAGTCCATGCAAAAACTTCTATCCGTATCACGCATCAGATCTAAATCGTCGTCTTCTTATAAGGAACCTTAATCTTATCGATTTTGTGTTTAGTGGGTGCTCAACCTATCCCCATATGGCATATATAAATATACGACATTATAGACGTCATCAGTATTGAAAACTTCCGAAAATCGACGGGTAGACAAGGCGAGTTATGAATAGCTCCTTCAGGAACGATTCCAAGGCACTCCTATATCTGGAGATTTAATAATTGAAAGAGCAAAAGAATTTCACGGAAAGCTTAATATACGATCAGCTTGTCAATACTCGTAATGGTGGCTTGGAAAATTTAAGAACCATCACGGTATTCATACGTTTAAAACGACTGGTGAAAAATTATCTGGCGGATAACATTAGTGCAACTAATGAACTGTGCAATCTAATCGAAGAACAAGACTTAAGTTCAGAGAAAATTTACAATGCTGACGAGACGGGACTTTTTTGGATGCTATTGCCAAAAAGAACATTGGTCTGCAATGACGAGCGTTCAGCCGCAAGATTAAAAGAAAGTAAAGATCGTATCACTGGTTTGAGCTGCTCAAATGGTTCGGGAACCAACAAATGCAAGCTGCTTGTAATCGGAAAAAGTGCTCGACCAAGAGCTTTTGAGAATAATACAAAAAATCTCCCGGTGATATACAGGGTGTTTCCCACTAGGAGGTCAATAGAGTGGGAGGTGATAGTACTCACATAGACGAACCAAAAATTGTATGGCATGGTGAGAGGGGGCGGGCATATCAACCGTTTACGAGTTACAGGGTGATTAAGAAAAAAAAGCTAGTTTTTCACTAAAAACCCTGTATCTTAAAAACTACAGGGCGTAGGGTCACAGTTAAGAGCTCATTGTATGCAGAGCTTCATGGCCTTTCCAACGACTGCTCAACCAGTCCCATACCCTGTATAAGTCCCGCCCAAGAGCGTGAGTCACACAGGAAATATTCTTGCAGTGGTTTAATAATACTTTTGTACCCGAAGCAAAGAATGATTTAAAAGAAGTTGGTCTCGCTGTTGACAGTAAAATTTTATTATTGTTAGATAACTGTCCCGCTCGTCCAGGAGAATCTGATTTTCAAAGAGACAATGTAATCGTGAAATTTCTACTATCGAATTGCACTTCATTGGTTAAACCTCAGGATCAAGGAATAATAAGATGTTTGACGTGTTATTATCGGAAACACGTCATGAGAAAATTTATAAATAACGAACGAAACTAATTCAGAACTAGGCTCCTTTCAAAAATTATTTAATAGAAAAAATGCAATTTGGTGTCTCTTTAATGCATAGCATTATGTTACTGCTGACGTCCTGATAAATACTTGGGGTAATATTTTACTGGGAGATGAAGCAGAAACTCCAACTCAAGAAAATGAGATGAAACGTTTTTTTTTTTTTCTTTTTTGCAGATATACTATAAAGTAATATTGGATTTAATTATGAAGAGATCTCAGACTGGTATGAGAGCGAGCATAATGGTCCAATATTCGTCAAATTATCTGACGATGAAATTCTTAATACAATTCTGAATTCTCAAAATAACGTTGATAGAGGTAACATTTTTGTTTGTCTCACCTATCTACATTTTATCGGTTGTTAAATATTCGTAGATTGACCCTGTATTATAATCAGTTATCAAAGGGGAATAGTACCCACTTTTCATTCAACTTTAAGCCCGACACTTCCAGACATTAACAATGCTTATTTCTATCTAGCGAGGGAAAGCTTAGGATGTAGCTTGAGCAACTTTCTTGGGTGAAAACGTGGACTTTTCTACTTCTCGTGATTGTACGAAATTGGTGTGTCGTGGAAAATGACTTCCTATCACAAAAATGTTGACAACAGAGAACTAATGGGCGTGAAAGAATGAACTGGAAAAATAAATACGAAATGTAGTAGCTGAGGTGTATGTGACATTTGTATGCAAATGGGTTTTTCGGCAGAAAAAACGTCTCGAAGAAGTTTTCTGAATTTGGAAAAAAGTACACCAGCCGATAGTACTTGGCGACACCTTTAATTTGATATCTAACATGCCGTATTGGAACCTAACCCGTACCTTAAAAGAATACAGAGAAATTTTCATTTACGAATTGTAGCTGGTAATAAACTGAGGCGAACAGTGAAACCCCGTTTTCCGATAGGACATAACCCTACTGAGTTAGAGTCGATCTAAAATGCGAAAAACCTAGTACTAGCTATTAATAGCTATTTGAGCATCCGAGTATAGGAGTGTGGGTACTCAAAATTTTTTCTCAGGGTCTAAGGAATTCGATTCTGTCCTAGATTTTCCAAAATGTACTAGATCAAACTTTGCCCATGCTTTTCCCACGCTAGATAGAAATAAACATTGTTATTACAAAATTTTCAGAGTATCATAATGCGTGGTTTAAGACATCTCTCATGTCTGAAGGTGTCGAGTCTAAAATCATCATTTCAAGACGCATATGATTTTCATTTAAAGTTTTACGAGATTGGTAGCTTTGTAAGCCTAGACCTCAGTCTAATTGTCCATTGGGTCACAATAAATTGTTATAAAGAAAAACAATACTATAGTATATACCGGTATACCGATGAAAAAAATATATCAACGAGAATTTTCAAATCCGTATATACTCGAATTGTATCTTTTCTAAACGACTGTGTTTTGTCTTGTTCCACCTCTTTTTAATGGATTGGACAGGTCAGTATTCCTTCAGGAGACTCTATTTCTTATTTGTCAATACCATAAAACTAAGTATTTACAAAGAGCTTTGATCTCCGAAGATGTTTCTCTATATGCATTAGAAATCCCACATGTACCGCAACTATTACGCTTGACTGAATATGTATTTATGTTTGTACGGATGTTCGTTCATTTGAATTTGTAAAATAAACTCCTTTTCAAGGAAATACATGAATGTATCTATATAAATGATGCTTTTCTTTTAATAGAACTTACATTTCCTTTGATTTCATTCCGTTGCACAGCAGAGAACTAGTTAGGAAGCTTTTAGTTACGTAATTGGATTCTGAACACTAACTATACATATAAAAATGGCAATATACTAAGAGATAACCTTTCGTATCACCACATAACAACCTTATAAACAACTACAGAAACATTATAAAAATATTCACGAAGTTTACATGAATAATTTTTCCCCCTCAAGGTAATTTTCAGAGCATGAAGGTGTTCTTTTTGTAAATTTCTACATAGTCTTTGAAGTTGAGAGGATAATGAAGTCAAATTTAATTTATTCTATAAGCCAGCGGGAAAAGCAGTTATTGGTATCGGGTATAAGAGGGAAAGAAACTATTTTAGTTTTACTTTGAAGTGTAGTTATTCCCTGGATAGGTGGTTAAAAATAAACACTTTGAATGAAATTATGATGACGATGATGTAATAGTATCAAGTTTTCTTTACAACTCAAACCATAAATTATCTGAAATCTTTTATTAGTGCTTTAAATTACGGAAATAATATTTTTTTGTTTTAATTTATGGCTCTTATAAACACTTCTTAAAAATAACTGGCAAAAGACGGTAAAAGGGTTACGGTGAAGGACACTAACTAATTTAAAAAGTCGCAAACATAACCTTATAGTAACTAAAACATTATAATAATGACAGTAAACAACAGCCTGCAGAACCTTCAAAGCAAATAGAAGTCGAAGTCGTGGAATTAGTAAGTCAAGGCGTCTTGTTGATCGCAAGTAACAAGCAAAAATCATTATATTGGAGGTTCCTTATCCCGAATTAATTTGTCGAGGAAGCATAACGATCTATAGCTAATATAAAACTCTAAAGGACACCCTAGTAGAGAAAAGCGATACCTAGTGATTTGATCATACCGTCTCAAGCCGTAAACAAACCTTGTACAGTCATTGAACGCGATATTAATTCTTTTGGAGCAAGAAGAATCCATGGAAGGGTATATGAGGTTACCAAACGTGAAAAATGGTAGGACAAAGGCTGAGTCTAGTTGTGTAGCAAATTTCACGTCTATCAAGTGCCACACGTACATAGGTCCGTTGTAATTCTCAAGAGAGCGGTCTCACAGCTGTGGTTTTTCCGATATCCAGATTGCCATTGCGTAAAAAGCGAATGGTGCTTTTCTAGCACCTTGGAGAGGACGCATAGTACACAGATAGGCGTGAAAGCTGATTGAGTACTGGGAGAGGATGATTTTGTCACAGGTAATACTACAGTATGTTTCCAGGCACGAGGAAATACGTATGTCATCAGGCAGGTGTTAAAGATGTGTCCAATGATGTGCAAAATAGATGGTAAAAGAATCTTTATAAATTTGGGAGGTATATTGCCGGATCCTATGGCCTCAGATTTTATAATATGAAGTGCCTTACACACCTCCTCTGAACCTACGCCACGGAAACTAAATCCATCAAGAGTGTAATCATCAATCGCTGTGGAAGAACGGCTTTTCAAGGAGCTCTTCTTATGTACGCCGCGTTCTTTTCGATTATTCCACAGCTTTTTTTGTTGATTATTAAGATGGAATTGTAGAGCTGACCGGAATCAACATAAAACTAATCAAACAATTCACCTGACGACAGACTCCTAGTCTCTATAGAAACGATGTTCTAGCAATGGTGAAACTCCGGTGCGTCAACCAACACATATTGCGCATGGGTTCCATTAGTTATTCGCAAATTCGGGTCAATAAAGAACCTATAAAATTCTGACCGGGTATAAAATATGAATATTTCGGATGTACATATTACCCAAAGGGGACTATCGCCACAAATGTTTTGCAGATGATTTTATAGTACTTATTACATAGAGTTTCTGGCCACCGGCTCCCCATCCTCTGTATAACTGCTTTCTTTGGAATGAAGCGCATAAAAGATCTCCTCCAGATAGCAGGAAAGTCTGAATGTGTCTCAATCGCCGATTTGAAGACCTCCGAAATGTCAGGAATAAATAAATTTCTGAAACACATGAAGAATTCCAGAGTCAAGCCGTCATTTTAGATCCTTTATCGCAGTAATTATATCCTCCAAAGTCATCACTGTATCCAAGCTGGTACCTACTCTCACCAGAAAAAGTAGGAATATTCTCGAAGAATTCTTGAGTGGTGCAGGATGCTGTAAACTTCTGTTCAGAATAGAGACTAAAGCACTGAATACAATAAGCTCCATGCATTTTTTACGCACTACAAAATAATTTTAAATCAAAAGTTTTCATATGTGTTATGCATAGATTTACATCAAGTTGTGCTTGTAAGTTTGTGCTGCCAAGTGTGCCTTTATTCTGTTAAAATAAAGAATAAATTCTGGCAGTGTTTGGAGTAGAGTTGCTACTCGAGATACCTACTTCGGTTGAAATTCGTTTCGATAAAGGATCGAATTTGGAGCTTTCCAATATCTAACCGGACTAAGGAAAGGAAGTCAACTTTTTGCTGTTACCAATCGTGACAGAATTCAATTAACTCATTGATGAACTGCTTAAATTAGGTGTTGTAAACATTGTGCATTAAAAATAATAATTAAATAAAAATTGTATTTAATTTTTCAAGCTCGTACGCCTGAATTTGTGAACGTCAAATTTTTCATAGTCTGCTTGGATACCTTTTTACTGTATTTTCCCAACTTCATCTTAAAATGGCTAGTTGGGTTGGGATTCTCTTCTTAATTTTTGTTTTCCTAAAGTCCATCACTATCACTCTCTGGATCGAAGCTCTGGGCAGTTTGGTGGATTGCCATTTTTCGTAACAAATTTGGTCTTTTTCTTCTCCAGCTATTCCAAAGTGTCTCTGGCATAATGAGCACTAGTGAGATCAAGCCAAAATAAGATCGTTCCATCATGGTCTCGAATTCGAAGTAAAAGAAGTTTTCCTCGTTTGTCTCAAAAACAGAGACAACAGCCCGAAAAATTCATTTACTGCGGTGCGATTGAAGCCTTGAACCCGAGCATACAAAGCTTGCATTGGTTTTCTGATAGACAATTGATCTTTATGTCTGCTTAAAAAATGATCTAGCCATGCTCAACCAGCTGCACCATTACGAAAAGAGTTTGGGATATTATTTTTGTGGCTAACTGATAAGACATTCGTCTAACGTCCATACGTGTCAACAAACCATAATAATTGCTCTCCATAAACAAAATATAATCACATAACTTTTGCTCTAGATATGGTGGTAGTACACACTTTCTACCCAACTGCACGAAATATTCGTTTCTGCACAACTACATCCAAAGAAACCTCTACATCATTAATCAGCCTCCTCAGTGTGGTTCTTGGTACCAAAAAAATCTTAACAGCCTTCTTTTATACCCCATAGTTTTGTTTCGTACTACTTCAATAGGTTTTTTCATTTGATCTGCATCCCACGGCTTCCTCTTTCATTGTGGCTTCAAAGAAAAAATCGTTTGAGGCATCTGGAGCATGAAAAAAAAATCAAGAAATATATCAAATAATAATTTGATACAAAATTTTGAAATATTTAGAAAATGGTTACCGTCCATAACTTCAATATGACCCCCGGGGCCATAATACCTGCAATAACAGGGGGCCACATCAGATGCATGTGCTGATTGTCAACAGTAAACAAAAAACAAAATATTAGACAAAATTGGAAACTATTTAAGAAGGTTTCTTAATCTTTCCACTGACGATACTTCTAATAAAAACACTTCCACGAATTCAATGCTCTTATATTTTTCAAAAAATCCATGGATAATCCAACTTTATTAAAAGTTAGGACCACTACTTCTGAGAATAGGTTAAGTAGCATTGTTACAATAGTGTGCAGTGAATAATATTTTAGGGCTTAATTAGGGCTAATTTAATGCCACTATTGCACACTATTGTAGCAATGCTACTTAACCTATTCTCAGTAGTGGTGGTCCTAACTTTTAATAAAGTTGGATTATCCATGGAGTTTTTTAAAAAGTACTAGAGCTTAAAATTCGTGGAAGTGGCATTAAATTAGCCCTAATTAAACCCTAAATTTTGACGTATTCAAATCTTTTCTACCATGAAATGGCGATCTTAACTTAATTGACGTAAAAATTAAATTACTAAAAATTGCTTCCAATCGAGAATCGAGATACAGTTTATAAAGTGGTGTCTTGAAAAACCATCTTGGCACCTTTTAGATCAACACACGATAATAATCTGCATTGTGTTAATCGTTGCATTCCACGGTTTAATGGTTTAATCAGATTCAAGTCTTGGCTTGGCAAATTGTTTTCATTTTTTTGAAAGATCGTCTTGAAACCCTCTGTCGCTTTCTTTCCTCTATACACAAGTTCGTCCTTTGTAGCATCTACCAGTGCGATAGTTTCTGCCGAATCTTGATTTTTTATTTGCAAACCTCAACTCAACGATAAAGCCAAATATCGAACTGAATAAAGAACCAGAATCGATACTTAAAAATTACGTGTTTGATGGTAGAAAGCAATTGAAAAGCAGCAGTTGACGTCGCTGCATCCTTCCATGTCAAAATAATATCCAACGCATCAATAACCCTCCTTGGCGCACAAAACGTTTTTAACTTTATTTTTCTTCCTTATTCTTCACAAAAATTCAATATTTCGTTTACGATTTGCACGCTAAATAACGTTTTATTATGAACGCGCCTTTACATAGAAATACCGGATCAAATTTCGTCATCATTTACGAATATATTCCAATTATTAAATTGAATTTCAATAAAAAAAAACGAAGTCTAAGTTTCCCGTATTTTTGAGGCCAGCCCATCCATTTAACTCGTACACGAATTTGTACGTCTGTAATATTTCTTTTTTACTATTTTCGACACTCTCGTAACCCACTTTTCGTCATCACAGCGAGCTGAAATTTGGCACACAGGTTCATGTTGCGTGACAATTGAATCTGTCAAAATTTGAACCGGAAATTTCCATGGAAAACCCGGAAAATCTGGAAAAATCATTTTAAAATTTGGTACAAATTTGATTAGTGATAAGTCCGTTTCAGGAAAATTGCAGACTTTTCCGATTTTTCCGAAAAACATTTCCGGAATTTTCCGACTTTTCCGGAAGATTTTCCGGTAAAAAAGTTTTCTAAATTATGCAGGATCAATTTCCCTATCAACTGGCATCATTACTTTCTCTCCGGCAATGGTGAAAACTTGCAGAAAAAATCGAAGAAAATTCATGTAAAACGCTTTTCCGGAGTTTTTCCGACCAAGGGGAAGCGTTTGAGCGTTTTGCAACCTAAGACAAAGTTGTAGAGCGAAATGAGTTGCATAGAATTACTTTTGTGGAAAACTCCATGGAAAACCCGGAAAAGCAGAAAAATCATCGGAAAATTTCCATCGAGATGATTAGTGATAAATCTGTTTCAGGAAAAGTCCAGAATTTTCCAGTTTTTCTGGAATTTCCGAAATTTTCCGACAAAAAAGTTTTATAAGCTATGCGGAATCATTTTTTTCCGTCCTACTTTCTCTTCAACAATCATGAAAACTTGCATGAAAAATCAAGGAAAAAACATGTAAATTTTTAAAAAAAAAATTCATCGTAATAGGAAAAGTCTGTGGAAAACATGGAACATCGGGAAAATTCAGTGTCCAGTGTCTTTTCAGCCGCCATAAAATTGTTTTAAAACAATTTTAAACAATTTAGTTAACGTGAAAAAGGCAGAAAATAAAAGAAGTAAAAACCGAGTTTTCAAACAAAACTGAGACCAAGCCGCAAGAAAAAGTAGAAAATAAACTTTTCTTCACATACAGAGGTGGACTCAGATTTTATTCGCTGACAATCACCGATATATTTCAGTATGATCAATCAGAGGTAATAAGTGATTTGATTCATGAAGAGAAAGAATATTCAAGAGAAATGTCCCAATCAAAAAATCTGAGTCCACCTCTGTGTGTGAAGGAAAGTTTATTTTCTACTTTTTCATGCGGCTTGGCCTCAGTTTTGTTTGAAAACTCGTTTTTTACTTATTTTTTTTTTTTGTATGCTTGAATATAATATAACATAATTTTAACTTACATCGTTTTTTTCAAACCGTGGTCTTTTACAAAAAAATGGACGGATATCATCAACAAGAAATGTCCTAAGACTTTGCTTTAAAATAGCGTTCGTAGAAATGCACTACAACTGATTCAACGTTGTTTATATTGTCAGCAGACAAGTTTCTAGTTTAACTAAATTAAGGTGCGTTTAGTTGGAAATAATTTGCGAGTTGCTACGTTAGTACTTCAGATGTGGCCGCGAATCTGGCTGCGATTTAATGCGCCTAATTTTATTGTTGTTGAATTTGTATCGCGCCGATGATAACACGAAGAATTTTTTTCTTTCGATCCATGGGAGGGTTTCAATCCCCCCCCCCCCCCCCAACACCTCCCAAGAAACAATTTTTTTTTATATAGTAGTAACCGTAAGGTTTCCATTACCAAATTATATAACTTGAGTTTTATAGACTGGTACTCGAAATGGCTTTGTAACCACTATAAACCCCTTATACAGCTTAAATGGAGGATTATAAGGTTACCGTGACATGATTTAGGTAACGTTATATAACTATAAGTTTTATAAAATGAGTAACCAAAATATTCTGGTTACCTTAATATAACTTCTTATATAACCCTTATATAACCCAAGGTGCTATCGATTAATTTATTTTGGTCATAGCAGTGGTTGCGGTAATGTTTCGGTTACCTTTAGAAACTTTGTTTATAATGGTGATGGTAACGTTCCCACAACGCTTGGAATTCTCAGACTGATTACTTTCAGTGATTGAAATGTTAGGGAAATTATTTTTCGTTACCTTTATAAAACAATAATATGCAAAGATTTACGAAACCTATCTTGACATAGAATTTCGATTTTTTTTTTTGTATCGTATTTTTATAATGTAAGGGTTTACTATTTTTACATTTTAGAAGTACAATTTTTCGGCTTATATGTGCTGAAATTCAGCTTCAATTGAAATTTTACTGTGAATATCATCATATATACTTCCAAAAAATACAGACCGCTCCAAAAATAAGCAATATTTAATAATTTTAATTAAATATGACAAAATTTAAGATTTTCACTTATGTGACATTAATTCAGAAAAATTACATAACATACTTTAGAAATGTTATGTACCTAAAAAGATGTATTTTCTTCATATTAAAATAAATCGGAAGTCATATGTCTGCAATTTAAGAAATTGTCTTAGCCGATATTTTCTTTTTTATCTGCAATGGACAGATGAAAAAATGGCGGCTTGCACTTAAAAGAACAAATTACCATTATAAAACTTCAAGTAGTTTTATATAAACTGAATGACCCTTATGAAACTTCTAGAAATATTATATAAACTAAAGGCACTACCATGCTTCGAAAATGGTCCTTATATACCCTTTGGTCATAATATGTAACCTTTGGTAATGTTATATATCTTAATTATAGTCACAAAAAACAGACGTTAGTGTTCTTATATACCCTTTGGTTATATTATGTTAGATAAATAAAAACAGTTTTATAATGGCTCCATTCGACACTAAAAGTTATTTGTTTTTATAACGATCACCGTAGTTACTAAAGGGCCACCAAAAAATTTTACGATATTTTATAGTGGGTATATGTATTACCGAAAGTTCCCAATTTTTATTAAAGTCACCTAAATTACTGAAAGTTGTCGAGTTATATAAGGGTAACCACGGATACAGCAATAAACACTTATTACCAATAAGTTTATAACGTGGTGATCAAAACAATTATAAAACTTTCTTATATACCTTCTAGTAATGATTACTCTAAGTTATATAGAACGGTGATTGAAACATTTCCATCACCAACTTATAAAACCTTTAGTAAAAAACTCTAATATAACTACACCACCAATTGGTAATATTATAAAAGTCTTATATAACCACTGAAATTTTTGTATAACCGAGTAACCATTATATACCCCTAATAAAACTACCCATCACTTTCAGTCACCGAAAATTGGAAAAATTGTTACTTGGGCTGCCACGTGCGCACGGGCTTGCTTTCAACCGAAAACTTTCATGTTCCCTTTTTTGACGCTATATCCTTTACGGAAGTATTCGGCGCTTGCGTTATAGTTTCTTAACCTTTTTCTAGTTCAGATTTTTACTTTTTAACTTAACAATGATTTTGTAAAAGTGTTTCCAAAATTTCAAATTTTTTTTATTGCTGAATTTTAAACTTTATTATAATTATAGGTTTTTGTAAACAGTAATTTAACAAATCGTAACTAGAGAATGTTGAAAAAAGGTTATATTAAAACCCCCGAGTACCTAGTCGTTTATTTATTTATAAAAAAATAATATGATAGTAAACAGATAAATCCAATTAGTTACTACCGTTTGGTTAGCGCTAATTGATTTCAAAGGAAAAAAAGAAAGAGAACCAACTATCATATATACAAAAGGAACTTAAATCTAGATATGGAGGATGATAAACAATAGTTACATTTGAAAAGGAATAGTATAAAATTGAATAATGTAATTACAGATAAATTTAAAAGTCATAGACATAGGTACTATCTAAATTTATTTATACAAATCAAAAAGCTTAAGAAAAACTTAGGATAATAGAAATACAGAATTAAAAGTAGGATAACACATATAGTAATAAAGCTAGAAATTAAATCAACTTTAAAACAGTATAATTTAAGTTAAACAAAGTAGAGAAAATAGGGCAATAGAACATACAGCGAGGTTCGTATACAGAAAAGAGAAAGTGAAGGAAGGAAGCAAAAAAAAATTAAAGTTAAGTTGATCAATTCAGAATGGAGAAATTATCCAGAGCATTAATTTCAGCTAAGAGGCTGCACTTAAAAAAACCCGAACGTATCACTAAGTACTTATATCCAAATCATTGTATAAGGCATTCTCGACCCTTTGAATTCTAACCAAAGGTGACTTGAGATGCAAGTTGGTACGGGGTGGATCTATGTGAAACGTAGATAGCTGTCGAGTTAAACGGCTAGGAAAGCTAATTTTTTATTTGGACAAAAGCTCAGAGGAATCAATAGAGCCGTATAATATTTTAAATAACAAAACGTGCTTCTAGGGATACCATGGAGTATCTAGTCAATCTGCCGTCATAGTGTTCATATGAGCCCGTAAGTTTGAAATGCAAGTGTGTAGTGGAAATTCAATGGTTCTTGAATTCCTACAACGCGTGAGAGGTCGAAAAAAAAACTGGTAAAATTAAAACTTGTCTCTTTCGATTTTAACTCTGAATTTTATTTGACTAATAACTTTAATTTATATACGCATTTGTCCACGTTTAGGGACAACGGATTTTTGTTACACCATGAAAATAGCTTCTGGATGTCATTTTGGAGATACTGGCAGTCAGATCGATCATTTATTACTCTATAAATTTTAGTGTCATCAGCATAGATTAAAGACAAAGAGCAGAGTTCTTTGGGAAGGTCATAAATGTATAATAAGAAGAGAAGCGGGCCAAGAATCGAGCCTTGGGGTACGCCCGAAGTTTGGGTATATAGATAAGATGAGAAACCATTTATTACAACAGAGAGCTGTCGATTCGAGAGGTATGATTGAAACCAGAGGATACTGTTAGAGTCAAAATACATTTTCTTCATCTTAGCCGTAACTATATTGTGATTGGTTCTATCGAATGCCTTAGATATGTCCGCATAAAAAACATCTACCTGTTTAGCTTCATCAAGAGCTAGGGCAATAGAGTCTGTGAATAATGATGGATTAGTTACAGTAGATCGATGTGGTAGGTAGCCATGTTGTTGTGGACTGATGTAGGATTTTATTTGGGGCAGTAGATTATAGTAGATTAGTTTTTCAATAATCAAATCTAAGGCATTAGAAATAGAAATAAAGCTTGTAAAACAAAAACTTCATATAGAATAAAAAGTCTTAGGACCGAATATTTGAATTGAATTTCTTTTAAAACTGTTTTTAGTGTTTTTGATAAACAATAAAAATTAAAATAATACACTTTCTCACAATATTCATGTTCATATATTCGTGGTTGTGTGAAAGGCTCTGAATTACATCACAATCTTCACACACATATCGCAATTCCCTCCTATATTTTCTCCCCTTTGCATCCCGAGCTCGGCTACATATCCCATATGGTAGGAAACTAATGGTGAATTCTGAACTGAACTCATTCAGTTCCTAAACCTAAATGTTTTCTTCACCACACTGATACAGAACTGGTTCCGAGCGTATAGTCTTTTCACACCGGTTCATGTTTGGTTTCTGCACTGGTTTTGAACTTTGTTATTCCATGAAAATTTGTGGTTACGATTTAAAGCTAAACGTCAAATCGGAAGTATTTGAAATTAAGTGGGGGATGTGTGCAGATTTTGTGAAAGTACAATTATATTATTGAAGTGGTTTATGTTTTTATTAAAATCATAAGGGACGACAATTTTCGGATATTCTACTTTCTTGCATTCTTTTCCGCTTGTCCCTGTTCGGGGCAGGGCTAAGTACGGTGTATATTTGACAAATTCTTGTTCAGTCCAGTGCCTGTTCGGTTTTGTTGAAAAGAATTCACCATAAAATTCTTCATCACTCTCCATAAAAAAAAAAACGAAGAAAAAAACAAGCCAGCTTGTAATATCCTTAAACAGCGCGAGCAAGTGGTAACTGGAATCTCTTTCCCTTAACATTGGCTACAGCTGGGACCAATAGAAGGCTTTAAGTAGCTGTGAAACCGACTAAAGAGTAGCATTCTTGTGCTTTCTTTTGGCCACATCTGTAACTATAACTAACTAGACGCAACGAATTAATTTCTCCGGGGTTTAAATCTCTAAGCAGAATATATATTGTTGAAATAGACGAGTATTCTCGGGCTTTTTCATTATCAGGGACCTAGTTTTCTACCTGTGCGCTTCAAAGTAACACAGACAATACACTCTGCTGCATTTATTTATTTATTTATTTATTTAGAACTTCATCAAAGATCTGACTACTAAGTTTACAAAAAGAAAAAAAAATTATACATATGTAAGCAATGATAATGATCAAAAGTGAACAAACAATAATAATAAAATGAAAAGTAACTTTAACTAAGCTGATCTCTTAATTGACTTTTTGAAAGATGAAAGTCAATGCAATCAAACTGGTTGTTAAAGAGACGAGACATTGGAGAAATCGGCTCGTGAAAACCATAGTTCGTACTATGATGAGGAACGACGAGGAAGTCGTGGTTCCTCAAGGAGCGCGCAGGAATAGATATATTGAAAGTATTTAAGAGCTCAGGAGAATTTGTCGCTCCCTGTATACACTGAAACGCAAAAACAACTCTGGAAGTTTTTCGCCTATTTTCAAGAGAATCCAATGGAAAGAGTTTAAGCCTATCAACATATGGAGGTAAAATAATAGGGTTATGCCAATGAAGTCCAAGCAGAGCAAAACGAACGAATCTCCGCTGCACAGGCTCAATACGATTTATGTATACAGCATAAAAAGGAGACCAGACCGGACTGGCATACTCCAAAATAGGTCTAACGAATGTGCAGTAAAGGACCTTCGTTATGAATGGATCATTAAACTCCTTTGACCATCTCTCTACAAACCCCAGAGTAGCATTAGCCCTGGCAACGATTTTATTAATATGATCCTCGAAGGAAAGACGTGTATTAAGGAAGTCACCCAAGTCCTTGGTTTTGTCAAGTCTAGTTAATAAGCATCCATCTAAAGTATAACTGAAGTTCAATGGCCTCCTTTTACGAGAAAAGGACATAGCAGTACATTTGTTGATGTTGAGAGGAAGACAGTTAATAGCAAGGTGTCTAAGTCCAAATTTAGAATTCCACACTCGTTTTCATTAGAAACAATACGGAAGATTTTGGCATCGTCAGCATAGCAAAGTATTCTTGAATTAGTCAAAATCAGAGATACGTCATTAATGAAAATAATAAAAAGGAGTGGTCCGAGATGGCTGCCTTGAGGAACACCAGAAGTATTATCTATTACGTCAGAAAGAGCTTCGCGAAATATAACTCGCTGCGTACGATCCGATAAATAAGAATGAAGCCAATTGACAAAAACAGAAGGAAAACCAAGAAGAGTCAGCTTATGAATCAAGATTTTATGATTGATTCGGTCAAAAGCTTTACTAAAATCCGTGAATATGCAATCAACTTGCTTTCCGCTTTCAATTGCAGAAATGCAAAAATTGGTAAACTCTAACAAATTAGTCGTAGTAGATTTACCCATCGTAAAGCCATGCTGAAAAGAGCGCAGGAAAGGCTTGCAGTGGAACGACAAAACATCGCAAACCATGGCTTCAAATATCTTACCAATACAACATAACTTAGCGACGGGTCTGTAGTTAGAAATGTCGCACTTATTACCCTTCTTGTGAAAAGGAATAATCAAAGAAAGCTTCCACTGTTTAGAAAAAACACCACAGGTTAAAGATAAATTAAATAAATAACACAAAAAAGAAATGATGGACGTAGCACAATGTTTTATGAGCGTGGTAGGAACGCCATCCGGACCAATAGAAAAACTATCAGCTATGCTTGAAATGAACTTGAAGACAGACGCTTCATCGAACAACAGGTCCTTAGGTTGAAGAGAAGTCATCGGAAGCTTCGTCAAATGGATAAAATCGTTATAACTAATATCACAGTGGTTATCACAGAAGGCAGTTTTAAAGAAGTCACCAAAAAGATTGGAAGTCTCCAAGGGATCAACACTATCTATGTTTCCAGGACGCAACGATGAAGGGTATCCATCACAGTTGCGCTTAGAGTTCACAAACTTCCAAAATTGCTTAGGTTCCGTACGCAAGGCCGACCTCATTCTATGTATATAATCATTATAAGAATCAGTCAAGTACGAAATGTACTGAGTACGCAAATTAGAATAAGTTAAGTAATCAGCGTCGCTCCTTGAGGAACAGAACCTCCTCCAAGCTTTATTCCTCAAATTTTTAAGATGCTTCAAAGAGCCATTGATCCATGGTTGACAATGCGAAGTACGATTCGAACTAACAAGTGGTACACAGTGAGTAAAACAAAGAAATAGGATGTCATAAAACGAGCTCACAGCTTTATCAATGTCAGGTTCACCCAGAACACTGGTCCAGTCGCAAGCGGATAGCCATTCATTCATTTTGTTAAAATCAGCTTTTTTAAAGTTATAACAATACTCGTAGTTAATAGAAGCATTAGATGATGAAGTTACAGGATCAAAAAACAAAGCTGTATGTAGTGCCGGATGATGATTTGTTTCAGGAACCATAGGAGTTAAACAACGCTTAACGAGAGTCCCATTGGGATCAGATGAAAATACCAGGTCAAGAGATTTTCCAGAGTCATTAGTCATACCGCTAGACTGCATTAGGCCTGAAGAAATAATGTTGTAAATAAAAGATATGGCATGTTGAGGAGTCGCTAAAAGAGAGGGCAGCAAGCCCTCATCGTCCAGAGAGTGTACCCAACTCACATTAGGCAGGTTAAAATCACCAAAAAGCAACAACTCATCGGCAGGCACCAGAACTTCAGTAAGCCTATCTATACATGAAGCCAACAAATCAAATATATCAGCAGATGGGCATGGAGGGATATAAACTGTAGCAATATATACGGTTTTGTGTGAAAGCCTCAGAGCCACACAAATAAACTCCAGATCACCGGAATCAACAAAGTCAACCAAGAAACAAGGAATGTCGCGACGAACAGCACAAAGTACTCCACCTCCAACAGGAGCATCCAGAGACAGACGATGGCGGTCACGGCGAAACAACAAGAACTCGGGACCAAAAAGCTCTTCATCAGCGATCTTCCCACACAGCCATGTCTCGGTCAAGCAGACCACGTCGAAACAGGAATTCGTCGAACTTGTAAAAAGGCGAGTCGTCTTAGAGCGAAGACCAGTTACGTTGGCGTAGTAGACCGAGATTTCGCTAACAAGTTTTTTGCCATACTAGAAGATCCGGAACGTCCCTTAGGAATAAATTCACGCACAATGGAATTGCAGGGCCATATATCAGGAGAAAGCACCGCCTGAAACAGATTTTCCGGAACTAAAATCCTGAAGGACGCAGAGTCAGGAGACAAATGAAAATGGAGTTGACGGCGCAAGTCAGTCTCGTTATTCCTATTGCGACTTCTAAGTAATTGTTGTTGCAATCGAAGTTGTTGCTGAGAGTTAATAGGTGGCAATGACTGAGGAGGTTCATGTAGTTGGTCCTGTGATTGTAGAGGGTCCAACTTGTCCTTTTGCGGATTTATGTTGTTAACAACAGCATTAATAGTGTTCTTCATTTCCTTACTGGAAGAAGTCAGATTATGAATGTCCTTTTTAATGTCATTTATGCCAGTCTCTACTAAATCTAGAAATGGTCCAAGTGATAAGGGTTGAGCTTGATCAGAGGACAGAATATTGGAATTTAAATAATTCACTGAGTCAGTTAAAACATTTAATTTATGAAGCGAAGACACGGACTTTTCAAGAATAGCTTCATTATTTGATTGCAAACATTCGTAGCTATTTGTAAATTTATCAATTTTGTCAGCAACAATTTGATGCCAATTGTCAGAAATGTATTTTATCTTGGTGGCCAAGAAAGCAAAGTCAGAGGTAGCTGTGTTGAATGCAGATATTGCATTGTCCATATTGCCAGTTGATAGCGACAAAGCCTTTAAAACGTGGCAGGGTTTAATCTCGGTACAGTCCTGGCATGTGAAACTGGCTTCTAAATTGATTAAATGATTATAAATCCACCCAGAAATTTGCAATTTTCACTATTTTTCAATAGAAATTTCAACAACTTTCTTCTACGAAGCATTCTTGGCAACGAAATATGGCAGCTAATCCGGGGGTTACATCTGCAAGTACAGCTTGCATACAACTTGCACTGCCATACTTCTTGCACGTGTAATCCAACTGCCATACAACTTTCAGCGAACTTGCATGATGAAAATTCATGGCAGCTGGGAGATAGTAATTCGACATTTATACAGTTTTCAAAATGGCGAAAAAGAAATGCTTGAGAGAAATTCATAAATTTATACCGGGAAAATGATATTTTCTGGGATCATTTGCATTACATACTTTACCAACACCTTCCTCTTCCTTTTTTCTTGGGTTCTTATCATTCTTATACTTTCTTTATTCCTATAATTTTCCAATATACACAAAACTCGTCTCAATGCCATTTTTTAAATGAACTTGCATGCAAGCTGATAAGACATCAACCAAACTGCCTTCTGCTGTCAAGTTTAAAATCGCGTTAGAAGGGAGGCTTGCATGCAAGCTGTACTTACAGGTGTAATCCCCGGGTAAGTTTGGTTACGCAAAGGGGCGAGGAAGAAAAAAGAAGATGATTTAACGCGACAAACGAATCATTTGTAGAGCGGCAAGCAACGCAACCAAGAGTTGCCGTCAACATGCGGTGCTACTTACGTTTAGTACATGTGTGTCGGCAAACCGTGTGTGTTAATAGTTTGGAGAGCGATTTCCGCAAACAAGCCCTTTGATATCCAATTCACTTCTACTCTGTGGAGATTGTCATACATCTTCTAGAGAGGGTGACAATAACCACTATAAACACTGCTACGTTGTCATAGTAGTAAGAGCTTCAATCAACTATTCTTCGGGCTGTAGTATTATCAAGCGCTGACTTGGACTTCAGGAGTTCCGCCACCTAAATGCTATACGTTGGGTGGAGAAAGAAAATTATGAGATGGCGAATTTCCAACGCCAATAAAATATCCTTTTAAGTTGTTGGAAATAATTTTATTCGGATGAGAAGTATTATTTTATACTTTGTAGCAGTTTATTAATTTAGGTGTTAGCTCTGTGAGATACAAGTTCTGAGTAACATAAAAACTGACATGGTTTCGTTTTCTTAAATATTGGGCCTACTAATTAACGCTACATAAAAAATTCGCTCAGGCTGCACAAAGTAGATTTCCGCAAATTATTTAATTTAGAGACATCCTTAATATTCAGGTCAATACAGTGGCTCAGACAAAGTACAGTTTGGTGGTGAAGCAATGGCGCCTTCAAGTCGCCACATTACTCCCCTGCCAGCGAAACGAAAGTTTTAGCGAATTCGTGACGGAGTTTTAATGGTTCGTCCCGCGCGAGTGGTTTGCTGTGGAATTACAGTGGACCCATCTGGAAGAAATCTAATGTGACGAGAGGCTGTATTTGTTGGAGATGTTGAGGCGTGGTTTGAGTTTTGAATTTTGGATTTTCCAACTGTTGGCTGAGGGTTTTCCTGGTTGGGCACCGCGAGATTTTCAGCCTCAGGGGGCGCTGACATATTTTCATCCTGTGTAGAGTGAGTGCTGTGACATTGTTCCTGACCATCAATGCCCGACTCGGTAAAGCAAGGTTTTAACCTGTTTGAGGAAATGTTACGATCTGTATTCCTGACCTTCAGAGTAAAAAACTTTTCGTGACGCTTAAGCACTTCGAACGGACCTTCATAAGGAGGTTGGAGCGAAACTCTGTTGGATTCTGTTCTAATGAAAACGTGTGAACAATTATTGAGATCTTTGAATTTAAACAAGGTTTGACGAGAATGGTTTGAAGCGGGGATCGGCCTGATATCAGAGAAAAATTGCGCAAAGATATGACGAATTCATTTTGAGGTTTTACATCGGATTCTTGTAGGAAGTCACTTGGGATACGTAAGTTTTTTCCATATACGAGTTCTGCCGGTGCTGCAAGAAATTCTTCCCCTGAATGTGGTTCTAAGTCCTAAAAGCACGAAGGATAAAACCTTGGATCAAGAGCTTTCTAGGTACGCCATGAGCGAAGTTTTCAGCGTTCTATGCCATCTTTCTAAGAATACATTGGATTGTGGGTGGTAGGCCGTTGTCTTATTGCGTACAAAACCGAGTAGATAGTTCAGCGAATAGCGCTGATTCGAACTGAGATCCTTGCTCCGTGATTATTGTTGTGGGTACACCAAATCGAGATATCCAGTTTAGACAAAGAGCCTCAGCTATCGCTTCAGCGTGAATATCAGCTAAGGGAATTGCCTCAGGCCATCTGGTAAATCTATCGATTATAGTAAGACAATATCTAAAGCCTTGTGAGGGAGGTAGCGGCCCTATTAAGTCTAGATGAATGACCTGAAAGCGATCTGAACATTCCTGAAATGTACCTAGGGGACTCTTGCAGTGGCGAGAAATTTTACTCTGTTGACACGCCAAGCATGCGCGAGACCAAGAATTACTGTCTTTGTTGATAGATGGCCAGAAATATTTTTCGGTGACCATTCTATTGGTTGCTCTGATACTAGAATGGGCTAAATCGTGAATTGACGGAAAAATTTGTTCCCTAAATTCTTTGGGAATATATGGTCTGGATTTAGCAGAAGAAATTTCGCAGAACAGCTCCTTCTCTGAACCGAAGATTGGCATTTTAGCAAACTTATACTGATGATTTTGGAGCAGTTGCTGGAACTCAGTATCTTCGGCTTGCCTTTCTGAGATAGATTCGAAATTGACAGAACCGATCAGATGTATGTCCTCTATTCTAGACAGGGCATCGGCCACCACATTATCTTTTCCGGATACGTGTCTGGGTATATCATTGTAAGATGTAGAAAGTCTACGACTTTGCTTACTCATTGTTGGTAATGATAATTCTGCGTCACTTTCCACGGAATTATGACGTTTTCATGATCTAGTACGAGTAGATGGTGAGTCTTAGAGATTATCTTCTTCAAATCGTTCGTTCTAAAATTTGTGATTGTCTTCTAGTCAAAATCCTATTAGGACTAAGTGCCGTTGAAGACTCCAATAGTGCTCGTAATTTTTTCTGTTTAGGTCTACCAGTTGTATCCGTACGAGGAACTGATGTTGCTCGCAAAATATTTTGTAATGTTCGAGAATCTGAATTAGGATTCGTTTTGATATCAAGTGATTCAGAACGAGCACGTCTATTTCGTAAAAGACGACCAGAGGTTAGTGTAGTCGATTCAGTTCTTAAAATACTTCTGTCAGGAGTTTTGCTTTTTTTAAATATTGGGCCTACTAATAACCGCTACATAAAAAATTCGCTCAGGCCGCACAAAGTAGATTTCCGCAAATTATTTAATTTAGAGACATCCTTAATGTTCAGGTCAATACAGCGGCTCAGACAAAGTACAGGTTGGTGGTGAAGCAATGGCGCCTTCACGTCGCCACAACTCGTATGAATAGTGAGGACTACATCACGGTTCTCCGAAGCAGCTTAGTAAATTTTTTTGAGGAATATCGACACAATCGTTGGGTGTTAAGACATTGCTGCTATTCGTACAAGTTGACGGACAATCGCATGGTTTCAAGCCAATTCGATAAATCTTTTAGGATCGCCAGCATGTTCCCCGGACCTAAACCCAATGGAGAATATTTAGGTTGACCAACGCCAATTCAGCCCAGTTGAAGAACTGAAACATGCCATCATTGAAAAATGGGTCAAATTTGATAGCCAGTACCTAAAAAAACTAATTTTAAGTATGAACAGAAGAAGTTTAGAAGTAGTGAAGGCTAAAGGAAGCCAAATAAATTATTTACAATTAAAAAAAAGTGCGTTTTCATTGGATTTTACTAATGGATTTATAATTATGGAATAGCAGAAATTTCGGAATTATCAGAGAATCTAAAGATTCTTGCCATAATGGAAGTATTTTGTTCGTTGCCGAGAATCTTTCGTAGAAGAAAGTTTTTCAAAATTTTATTGATAAATAGGAAAAACTTGAATTTTTGGGTGGATTTATAATTTTACCACAGAGTGTATAATGTCGGTGACGATAATGTTACATCTTTAAGGATTAACTTTTGAATGGCTACCACATCCTTTTAGGTCACCTTTTAACTATTAGAAAATAAATGATCCCCATCTATAGACATTGGGAGATCTAAAACGATAAAAACACTTGGAGAAGTTGTATAAATTATATTTGGGACAAATCTTAGCTACAAAAATTTCTATCCAAAATTTTGATTAACCATTGTTCCTGTAATCCCCCTTTAATCACTTAAATCCACATAAGTATTCGTCTTCATCCCATTCTGATGACCATTAAGCGCTACTAAATTTGATTAAATAACTCTTGTTATAATGAAATTTTCTTGGACACAAATCATAAATGAGAATTTCCACGTGTTTATAGGGAATTCATTAGGTATATATATATATATAGGTGTCTGTATGTAACTCACAGACCCACATTAACCTAATTGTATTAACAAAAGTGTCAAAATTCACACCACATCGTCTGTGCCACAACCATTATTGTCAATTCATTAGCTTAATCAAAATTGTTTGACTTTCCGTCAGCCTTAATCAAATTTTGCTGATGTTGTACGAGGGTAGAAATTCCGTGGCATGCTATTTACCTCTACACGTAAACATTCTTCCATTATCTGTATCTATATAAACGCACAAGGATTCATCCTTAAATTAGAAACAAATTTAATAGAAAACGAAATTTTCCTTAAATAATCAAATTAAATTCCACAAAAATCGAGGTGTCTTACAGTAAGATTGGTATTGAGTTGACTTCTAATTAAGAGAGGCCGAGAGCTTTTACACGGTTAGTTAAGAAAAAAATTAATTGAATTTACTTTTAGCACACTTTCGTTTGAGTTTTATGCAGAACTTTTTTGTTTATAACATTTAAAACGGCTTTAACTGGTGTCTTTGTTGCCTCTAATTTTCTTTATTTTTTTCTTCTCTCTTTCTATGTTATTATAACTATCTCTGTCCTTTAAACTGGAAGATACGATGGGGACTGAAAAAAATCTGTTGGGGACTAATAAATATAACAGTGCCGCGGGTAAGAAGTGTTTTTTTTTCTTTTTGGTTTTCTTATTTTTATGATTTACTTTTATTTTAAATTTTAAATATGAAAAATTTATTGTATGACGTTTCGTAACTTGTTTTTATTTTATATTCTATTATCGTTTTTTTTTCAATTCTATTTTTAGTTTCAAAAAAACATAATTGGCTGTTAAAGTGTTCTCGTTACATACATATGTGGAATCTGGTATAGTGTACAGAATGTGCTTACAAAAAAATAATGTATATAAATGTATATAATATAAATGCATATAGTTAAAGAATAAGATAACACAGAAAAAAGTATTTGAATTATGTTAAAATGCTTTAATTAACTTGTTTTTTTTTTCTATGAATAAAATTTATCTTATATATTGTGAAAAGATATTTTGTAGAAGACTGAATCAAAAACATAATTCAAGTACGAAAATTAAAAAAAAAAGATATTTATCATATAAAAGTAGTTCTACAAATAAATTTACATACTTTATATTTCATATTAATGGAAAATGCATGCATTACATTAATTTTAACAATCATTAAACATTTTTATAATATTTTGTTGCAGCAACTTACTTGAAAATGTTTTATCTGTTTAGTTTTTCTTGACACCTGTATGTGAAATTCTCAACTAAACGTCTGAATACTATTTTTCGGAGATAAATATCATCTGATTCACATTTCTTTTAATTGAAGAAACACTGATACTTATATATTCGTTTCCTTATTATAGACAGAATCAGGAATAACAAGAGGAAATCCCAAAGTCCTAAAAAGTAGGGCCGGGCCGTTGATAGGAAGCAAATGATTCGAAGCTTCGGAATCGATTTCTTCGAAGCATTAACATTTTCACGAAGCTTCGAAGTACGAATTTTTTTTCAGTCTTTGCAGTGTTGTTAAGATTTAAATATACTGTCCGAAATTATTCTTGAATATATGTATGTAGATTAAAAAGTGTCAATATTCTAAAGTTTTTCGCTGAATAAGTTATAGTCCAGTCTAGGGGTCTCCTTGACCCACATTAACTAGCTATATAAAGTTGTATCTTTAGGTAGGTAACTCTCTTTTAAACAGATTTATTTAAATTTGAGAAAAAGTTACTACAAAAAAAAATAAGATCCTTTTCACAAAAAAGAATACATACTAAAAAAATTATTTAATTCCCCTACGGCCGTCCTAAAATACAATTCTAACCAAACTGTACCGTTGTTAGAAAGGTTAATTGCAGGTGTTTTGTATTGTCAGAAACTTCTTACTAAATTATTATTAACATTTGATTTCTTATCATTTATACTCAAGGTAATATTGCAATATTGTTTTTTTTTCTATTTTCTCCAAGATTAAACCAGGAAAATAAATAAAAACTTGACTGACGATTTGATTTTAGCCAAATTTACAAATCTCTTCTCCTTTTTTCTGTACTGTCTTGTCGAACTTTTTGTCGAAAGCGACTTTCCTCCTCTGTTCCGTTTTTCAAAATTGTTTCCCCTATTTGATTGTTGAAATTTTAGATATTCCAAATTTGTAGGGTTTGATTGAGGTAATAATCTTAGTGTGATCCACATAGGTTGTTCAGTTTGTTTCGTTAAGTTAAATATTTCGTAATCGATTTCAGTTTCCGTACGTACGCGGATCAACAATTTGTTGTAGATTTCACCTACCCTTTTTAATTTATTCAGTATTTATTTCAATTTGTTTTGTTTGTAATTCAGATTTTTATCCTAATTGAGTGATTGTTTATCATATTTATTTAATTTATTATTGTCCCTTTATTAATTATTCTTACTATAAAGAATCTTGTAGGATTTTTTACTAACGTCTGGATATTTATTTGTTATTTTTCGGCTTTTAGAATCTTTAGAAGGTGTGCCTTGGTATACAATTATACGATTTGAAACCCAACCTAGTTCAACATTTTTCACACTCTTTTCTTTATAGTCCAGTCAATACGAACTAAATACGGCATTTGCCCTACAAAAGGTGGGGTAGTTTTGATTTTATATATGTATATCTTATTCAGTTCCTGGCCCCGATAAATAATCCAAGTTTAGACCCTTGGGGAGGTTCCGCGCGGTCCGCCATCTTGGATTAAAGGTACCAAAAATTTGTATTTTCCAAAATAATTCCTTAACACGTTGACGTAAATCACGTCTATAGCCGTCCAAAGCTAGTGCTTACAGATGCAAATGACTGCTATAGCCGTCCTATATTCTTAGCATTCTAAATAAATGATTAAACTGTATATCAGTGTTAAATCCATTTGTTTCATATTTCTTCAATCTTGTTCTAAGAATGAATCATGAAATATTTCTTAATAATTAATATAGTCGTCTTTTTCTGTTATTCTCAGAATTAGAAAAATACTTGGAAAAAGGTGCTCGTAGAATTTAACGACGTGCATAGCCGCAAACATTTCATACATTTTATCTCAGTCTCTTTTCAAGTGTGAAACTGAATTTACGAATAATTAAGTTGGTTTGTCAACAGAAACAAAATGAATCACGACAAGCTGGTAACCTAACAAATCCAGTCGGCCAGTACCCCTCTGCCTTCTTTCACCGAGATTAGCCGAGGGAACCCCGCAGTCAGTAACCTAACCAACTGATCGCAAAGCTTTCCTAGCCCTAACATCCCACTCTGATCTCCGACCGACGCTTGTTCAAGGGTGTGTCTCCAAGGCGTCGTTGAGGTAGCGATGTGCCAGATTTTCTTCCTTAAATTTGCAAAGGCTTTAGGGAAGTGGAATTCCTACGACAAACTATCTGCCGTGGGGTACCATGTAGGAGGGGTTCTGGCGCATTGTCAGGCGAGGGATTGGGGTAAAACGTGTCTATTTTCCAAAAGGTATGCCGATCGCTAGGCTGGGAGGGTCCTAAGCGGCACATTGGCATCCTGTAGTTTACCAGTTAAGCTGGCTGGATGCCTTATAAGGGCTACCAGGATTGAAATTTGCACTAGACCTACAACGTTCCAGAAATATGGATATCACGGCCTCATGTCCTTGGCGTGATAGACTTCTAAGGTTCTTCCCTGAAGATCTTCAAGCTCATATAAGGAGTTTCCTTTCTTTGACTTAACCCGACACCACAAATTTACGTCCTACTTTAGCACTGGTCTGCTGCTGGAAATTGCTTCGGGCAAAGCTCCGTCTGTACACTTCTTGACCCACTTTGAAACTAACAGGCTTCGCTCTAAGGTTATAAGCTTTTGAACCCTGTTCATACGCATAGTTCACATTTGCCTGCACTCTCGCACGGATCAATCTTAGTTTGTCTTCAGCATCTACTCTTAGAGGTTCATTAGGAGTTCCAAGGTTCCTAATGATGTGATAGGAACTCGCATGATCAATCATCTGCTGACCGAAAAGTATCCGGTAGGGTGAGAAGCCGGTTGCTTGGTGGATTGAGCTCCTGAGGGATCTAGCTATGTGGCTTAGCTTCTCATCCCACTTAGTGTGACCCCTCTGGATGTATGCCCTAATCCCTGCCAATAGAGACCTGTGCACTCGCCCTGATGCGTTTGCTTGCGGCGAGTAGACTGCCGTTCGCAAGTGTTTGACCCCATACCTATCCAGTAATTTGGCGAACTGAGCCGAGCAAAACTGGACTCCATTGTCAGAGACTATCGTCTCCGGAACTCCGAGCACATGAAATATTTCTGTCTCGATGAATTGACATACATTAAGAATAAATGCCTTTCTCATCGGTTTGAGAATCGGGAATTTAGAAAAGTGGTCAAGAATTAGTAGTATGCAGACATTTCCTTTCGCTGACCTGGGATATGGACTTAGAAAGTCGACTTACAGCTTTTGCCATGGTCTTTCTGTCACAGACTGAACTCCCATAGGTGGTCTAAAAGTGGGCTTCTTCTTCCTGAATCGGATCGCCTGTTCTCGGAACAGTCCGAATATCGACGAAGCCATCCCTGACACAGAAGTTGATTTAACTTTCTGCCTCAACTCGTCGTATTCCAACGAGTTGAAATATGGGGAGCTAAGTTCAACTTCCGGACCAGGATCTTCAGATGGTGAGAAGGTGTCACAGTGGATTCGTGACAGAGCATCCGGGACGACGCTCAAACTTCCTCTTCTGTGTTCGATCCTTGAAGCTTCAAACTCCACCGAACTAGTCTATCGCTGAGGTCCGTTTGAGATATCAGCCATTTCAAGCTCGCATGATCAGTCACGATATTAAACGGCATAAGTTCTATGACGGGCCGAAACTTCTGTACACTTAAGATCGCTGCTAAGTATTCCTGCTCTGTGACTGTGTAATTTCGCTGTGCTGAATCCAACTTTTTGGAGAGGAGCAGAGGTAAGTTTTTGTTTTAACAATTCCAGAGAGTCTGAGCTTCAGGTGTCCATTGGAACTGACTGGGATTTTTCAGAGTGTCTGTAATGGAGGCAGTTAGATCAGCATAGTTCGGAATGAATCGTTGATACCGTTGATACCATCCCGCCATACCTAGTAGGCGTCAGGTCTGCCCAAAAGTTTTAGGTGACGGATAGTTTTGTGTATATAAAAATATATTTATTTCATTTTTACTAAATTATTCTCAACAAATATCGTTATGGTCTTTACAGCTACCAAGATGTCTATAGACGTCTTTTGTGTATCAGTGAAATCGAAGCTATTAAAAACAACTGACGGCTATAGACGTCCAAAATTTTTTAGGAATATTTGGTGGAAAATACATTAATTTTATTCTGTAAGTATGATATCTTCATCGAACTCCCCAAGAACCAACTAATTAACAAAAAAAAACAAAAAGTCGTTTTTGTCGTCCATCACCAATTTCAGAGTGAGCGTCAACGTGTTAACGGATCCTACGACAAAAATGTAAAAATATAAATTTGAAGAAAACTAAACTCCCTAAATTTTTTGTAAAAACACTTTTTTTTAAGTCTGATGTGTAACGAGTTACAGCGGCGAAAACGTGAACATTCTTCAAAAAATTATGTATAGGAATTGTACGCCTTGTAAAAGGTGTTTCGTTCATGGTGACCTTAGAACAGGAGAAGACAGTAGTCAACTAGTTATACAAAAAATTGTATGGCAAGCGGGGGGGGGGGGGCATCTCAACCATTTCGGAGTTACAGGGTCATTAAGAAAATATGCTAATCTTTCACAAAATACCCTGTATCTTAAAAAGTATAAGGTGTATGGTCACTTACAGATCTCATTATATTCAGAACTTCATGGCCTGGTCGAACGACTGCTCGACCAGCTCCGTACTCCTCTCTTCTGTGGAGCTATGATGGTCTAAACTAATAATTGCTTATTCCCTTAGTGACTGAAAACACTTCATTTAAAAACAAATAGGTATCGTCTAATTTCAGTATGATCGAATAGGTTATGAGCTAATTACTCTTTAACGTCTACAGTGAGCACATAGGTGTAATAGGTTAAATTAAAGAGGAGAGTGAACAGTTTACATTTTTAATAAAAAGACAAAAGTTTAACTACCTCTTTATAAAGAAAAAATAGGTCAAAGTCAATAAAAAGGTAAGAAAATCTAAAATTCTTAGTTTAAACAACTATAACTCCTGAGGGGAGAGGAGTACGGGGCTGGTCGAGCAGTCGTTGGAAAGGCCATGAAGTTTTGCATATAATAAGCTCTGTAAGTGACCGTACACACACACTCTGTACTTTTTAAAATACAGGGTATTTTGTGAGAGACTAGCAAATTTTATCACCCTGTAACTCCGAAACGGTTCAGATGCTTGTCTCCCCTTGCCATACAATTTTTTGTTTGACTAGGTGACTACTCTCATATCCTGTCCTATGGACCTACCATGGACGAAACACCCTGTATAAATGATACTATATGTATACATTTTTTTGGAACAATGTTCACGTTTCCGCATCAGACTTAGAAAAAAAGTGTTTTTACAAAAAAATGTAGAGAATTTAGTTATCTTCAAATTTATGTTTTTACATTTTTGTCATAATATCAACCGTTGAGGAATCATTTTGAAAAAAAAAATTTGTTTGGTACCTTTAAACTAAGATGGCGGACCGCGCGGAGCCCCCACGGGTCCATACTTAGATTTTTCTTCGGGGCCCGGAACTGAATAACATATATAAAAATCACAACCACCCCTCCTTTTGTAGGGCCAAAACCCCTACTTACTGGAATATTAGCTCTTGAGCTAAAATTTGACTGACTATATCAAAATTGCGAACTAATTTTATCGTTTTTAATCAGATCCGACTAAAAACCGATATCTGGGTATTTTTGAGATACTCGAAGTTCAGAAACTCTAGATCGCAGCGCAATAAGGCACTCCAACTTTACCATTATAGCCAGATTCGAATCAAAATCGATATATGAGCCTATGGATCACAGATTACCAAATTTTTTTCGATTTTTTAACGATAAAGTTTTGAATTCTTATTTGACCCACTTCCACATATATTCATTCTACAGCGTGGGCCATAATTTTTTGCACTTTTGACATAATCATGAAAAAAACAAAATGTTTATTTATAAGAACAAAAAAATACTGGAAAAATATTTCTTAAAAATAATATCGTCCAAATGGCCGCCATCTCGCCACTGGATTTCCTCAAATCTACCTCGTAATATTTCGGAAACATTTCGACACAAAGCTCGGCGTATGTTAACCATTTATAGACGGATGTTCTCCTTTAATTGAAGTATCGTCGCTGGTTTATTTATTGACTTTTATAATAACACCATACAAAAAAATCAGCTTGAGTTAGATACGGGCTTCGGGAAGGCTATGGAATATCTTTTCTTCGCGACATCTGCTTGTTAGGGAGCGTTTCTTTAACCACAAGTATACTTTCGTTAGATGTTTGGCAGGTTGCACTATCTTGCGGCATGAAAGTTCTATTTCTGTAACTAAAATGCTCATAGAATTTTCACATATTCTGCGAAATTTAGTGTTACAGAATTACCGCGTGCATTTTCAAAGAAATGCCCTTTGAAGAGATCGCCTCTCAAACCATCACCTTTAGAGGTCTGCGGTATTCTAATTTCGGGTTTTCCCTACCCCAGAATCAGCAATTTAATAATTTAATTTAATTAATACTTGGGCACCTGTGCAATGCAAGCGAAATAGGCGGCGTGCAGCGACGTAAAGGCCAAAACACAGTGAGAGCGACACAACAAAGTCGCCGTAAATTGGTTGCTGTCAAAGATTCGAATATATGGAAGTCCCATATACTTAACACAATGAGAGCGACTCGACAAGTTGCCAACAAAAAGTTTGGGAAAATCTCTAAATTAGTCGCCAACATAATTGACATTTCTGTGTGGACAGTGAACAATTGACATTCATGTTATGTGGATTTGGTTATTTTTATAAAGAATAACAAATTAAAAGATAGTTGTAAATAAACTAGTTACTAAAAACTTTAATAAAATTAATTTCTTTAATTAGTTTGAGAAATTATGAGTTTTGAGGAGGAATTAATAGAGAAAATGGGGGAAAAAGTTTGCTGTACGATAAACCTCATCCCATGTAAGGCAATGTCATCTTCTTTTTTTTAGTTTTTTCTTTATGCTTTTACAATTTTACGAAAGCCCCATAAGCTATACTAAAGATTTTTCTTAGTTCTTTCCTTGTTGCCATTTCTTTTACAATAAATAAATAAAGCAGTGACTGCTGTCAAAAACATTGTGTTTTATATGCGATATTGTTGCCAACATTGTTGAGTCGCTCTCACTGTGTTTTGGCCTTAAGAATCATTGTTTTTCTAAAAATGTTTTATACAGAACGCACGTTCTTCTCCCGTGAAGTGATCCATTTTGACGCAAGTTTCCAAAAAGCGAAGATCCGCACGTTAGTGGACCCGATCCCCTCCGTCGTTCGGTATCCCCGCTAGCACGACTTCAAAAGTCCAAAAATGTATGGCCCATCCGATATCTCAAACTTCTGACATAGACTGCTTCCTTTTCTATTTCATGTTGAACTATTTTATTGGCACCAAGCACTATTGAAGGTTGAATTTCCCAACATTCAGGGCCGATCGATCTATTTTGGTTAAAATTACGTAAACTAGACATAAAAATTTAACCAGACAAGCCACAACTCTCCTATGAGGTAAATTTAAATTAGGCCTTCAAAGTAATCTAAACTTTGTAATTAATTATTAGGGCAAGGTAACGTGATAATTCCTTTTTAATTTGCCTCATAGGAATGAAGGAAAATAGAGAAATAAGTAAGGAAAATTTCCTAAATCTGATGCAAATTTTCTTTACTATTTACCTAAATTTTACTTAACTTTGCAATCAAATTTAAGGAAATGTATTGAAGTTGGATCTATTCCCAAATTCAAGGGGGGGGGGGGGGGGGGGGGGGGCTTAAAATCGCTCTAATTTGGAACATCTTTTCTTCTTCATCCTCGCAGTTTTTTTTCTAGCGGGGGGCTTGCTATCGGCGTGGTGTGTGTGTTTGGGGGGGGGGGGGGGGGTGTGAAATTAAACATATTTTTCATTATATCTCCAGAACCAAGAGGCGTAGCGAAGTCGTTGATATCTTGAATAAATATTTTTATACTAACCTACGAATAGTAAAAATGTCACGGCTCCAGCTTTGAAGGGCGCGGAACTAAAGGGGGCGGACTTTTTTAAGATAGCGTCTTTATTCTCAACATCTCATCCTTGATCCCAAAAGCTCCCACACAAGGCAACCGATTCCATTGATTATTTTTTGTGGGGTACATGATGATAGCGTGCGTGCATTAGGATACTACGTTTTTCGACTTGGTGGGTAGGAAGGGGCTCAGTAGTTTTTCAATAAAAACAGGGTCAAACTTCATAAAAAAAAATTAGAAATTCAAAAATCACCTAGATTACCCATATTGTACTAGAGCAAAATTTCTACAAACCCCACCCGTTCCGTTATTTGACGTTTTTTGACTTTGTGTCCAAATACAAAAATACTCCCTGTCCACTCCTCTATCGATCCCCATACTCACTTTTTTATTAGTTCGCTCTTTTAACTTTCGAAAAAAACGTACTGGAATTTTTGCTCACTAAATCGGCCGTAACTCGGTAGGGTCAAGTCCGATCGGAAAACAGATTTCACCGTTCGCTTCACCTAATTACCAGCTATAATTCGTGTAAGATTTTTTTTTATAGGGGTACTATTAGGGTGGGGTGGGTACCCCCCGCGGGAGGGTAGGTCTAATCTGCCATGTTATATATCAAACGAAAGGTCTCCCCGAGTGCTTTACGCCTGTGCACTTTTTTTTTCCCGATTCCGACAACTTCATCGAGACGTTTTTCACGCTGAAAGCACAATTCTCATGCATTTTCATACATTTACGTCACATATACACCATTTACTACATTTCGCATATATTTCCAATTTTTTTTCTTTTACACGCATTAGTGATCTGTTGTGAACATTTTTCCCGTAGGAAGTTATTTTCTTAGAACACAACAATTCACCGTTATAGTGAAAGGAAAAACTATCAACATTTTCATATAAAAATCGCTCATTTCTTACATTCAAAATGACGCATTTTTTCTTTTTCTAATTTTTCGAAAACTATGAAACTCACGCAAAAACTAATTAGATATCCGATTAGGGCACAAAATGTAGATACGATTTTATCCTACAAACATCCTTTAAAATTGTAGATCATGTTCTTCAATTCAATTCTGTCAATTGTGCAAATCTCTTTTGCCTATTCAGGACGATATTCCAAGTTTAAGTCGAAATAAAAAAAAAATATCATTGCCTTTAAGATAATTATGGATTTTTTTGCCCTCAATGCGAAAATATTGGTTATTTCGCCTTGACGTCCAGGAAAGTCAAGTTAAATCAAAGAAATATATCCTCTGCCCTATTGGGAAATATTCCCCAATTTCCCTAATATTTACATTCTCCACTTACCTAAGTAAGTATCATATAACAATTTCGGAGCTACATGCTAAGTTTTCACAAAACACCCTGTATCTTAAATAGTATAGGGTGAACGGTCACCGGTAAAGGTTATTGTATGCAGAACTTTATGGCGTTTTCAACGACTCCTCACTTCAAAAATCAAACTTTCACAGAAGGTGACCATACGAAATGACATTCATTTTGGGTATCATAAGAATTGGTCTTACACCAATTCTAGCTTTTTTACTTTTTCTTCAGATAGTTTCTGACTATCGGATAACAGCGCTCGTAATACCCTTAATGTTAGCATCCACCTATGGTCTTTGACATAAATAGCGGTAATTAAAAGTTTAACAATATATGTATAAATTATTTTTCCATATACAAAATTGCATGTACCCAACCAAAACTGATACAATTAAATGGAACAAATTGCGCAAAGGATACTAAAAATTAAATTAAGGAACTTCAAACGGACTCAATAAAATCCAAATGCCTCTCTTATGGGATAATATTATTGTGGATGTGACTTATCCCGGAACAATAAACCAAATTGGGGAGAATATAACCTTTTATGGGCTTGTTAAGCTTAATATATACGGCAAAAACACTTCTTCCAGGCGGCCAGTAGGTGTATTGTTGGGGTGTGAATAAAACAATTTGCTTTGCTGACGAACATTTTTGAAGGAGGCCATAAAAATTATCACTACAACATGACAGCAAAACATTACAAGTCTCTACGGAATGTGTGTGTTTGAAGACTATAAAGAATACGATCCTGGGATAATTAATATCTCCATTAACAAATTTTTACCACTAGGACTTTAGATACGATGAGCCATCATCACTTTTTATCCATTCTTCGTTAAATTATGTCAAGAAGTGAGAATTAATCCTGTTGTTAAAAGTTTTACGTTTAATTATTAGTGAGGAAGCTTTTAGCCAAGCACAGGAAGTTGAGTAGAGTAAGTACGTAGTAGGCACTCCATTTTGCTATAATTTATAAATAAATTGTTGACGAAAGAAGTTTTTGTTTTTTTCGTATCCTTTAATGTAATTATACAAAATGCAGATGCTACTTATTTGTTGCGGAAGAATTGGTTTGTTTCCAAAATTTCGGAGGCCAGTTTTCATTAGGTTCTATGATCTGAAATACTATTACAGAATTTTTTTTAATAATATTAATTTGATATTTAGTACACGCTATTGATTTTTTAAATTTGTTCGTTTTTAATTATCAGCCATTTCACATAAAACCGATCAAATTAGATCCAACCATCTCCGATTTGGATGAAAATTTGGTTGTCAGTTTCTTGTTTAATGATATGCATGACGACCAAAAAACGGTGCACGTTTGTACTGTGCGATATTTTTTTTGAAAATGGAGATTTTATAGCTGCTTTAATAAAATGTTAACAGATAATGAATGTTAGTTCTATATGGAGCCCAGAAGTCGAAAATCCACCAGAAAGCAAAAATCAGAACAAGAAAAGTGATGTACTTACTTCACCAGGCCTAAAAAGGTCACTGGTAAGTATTCTGCTGGAAATTGCTAAGACGGTAACTGCCTAATACTTGTTTTCCACAATTAAAAACAAAAAATGAGAAACAATAAAAATCCGGCCCTTCGTCAATATCTTTTACCCCATGATAATGCACTTGATCATATTGTAAAAAAAAAAAATTACTTTCTGATGGTCGAGCATATCCGTCAACCACCTTATTTCCCAGACGTAGGACAATGTGATTTCATGCTGTTTTCAAGAATAAAATAATAAAAATGTGTGAGGAAGAGTCTTCAATTCCATTACTGCAGTCAATGTCGAAATTGAAGAGCTCCAAAAACACAATTTTCAGGAATGTTTGTACAAATGCCTGTACCAATTTAAAAAATCTATTAAATTAAAAATAAATGGAAATTATTTAGATTTAAATCAAAATGTATTGAAAAGTGTAAATATTCAGCTAAAATTATTTTTTTTAACTAACTTAGCGAAATTTCGTTAGGGTTAATACACAACGAGGCGAGGCGAGTCGAGTGGATATGCTTAAAATGAGGGCAAAAAACGCAGAAATTGTTACATTTTTGGTACAGAGTGTGATAAATTATTTTAAAGAGAAACTTTTAGGCTTCTAAATCCCATATGAAAAATTGGTGTTGATGACGAGTTTTTTTGATTAATATAGTAGTTAAAAACCGAGTTATGGCCAGTTTCACAGTCGAGTTTAAACCATCTTGCAAGTTTAAACGTAGTTTCAACCAAATCGGGTTTCACCGTGCATTCTTTTAGTATAATTGATTAAATTGTGAACTAAATTAGTTATCGCCTCCCATTGTGAAGCAATTTTTCTATCAATCGGAAAAAGTAAACAGACCAGAAAGTAAAAAATAAAAAATATGAAAATATTTTGAATAATTTTAAATATGCCACCATCCAAAATAGCTGCAAATTTTAGTAGAAGTGAAATTTAGCTGTTGCCTTCCCTAGTGCATAAAAAAAGACATATACAGGGTATCCCATACGTACCGCATTTCCTTTATATCCCGGATTCCTGACTCAATTTCGAGAAATAAATTGTATGGGAGGAAAGCCGGAAAATGAACGGTGTGGGCGGTAGGGGGTTTACGATTTTTAGTACTGTTTCCACTTTACACCCTGTAAATTTCTTGATATACATCCTATGAAGGCGAGATTAATCTCAGGTGATAGCAAACTATCTAAGCTTTGCAATGAATGCCTAACCAGCCCTACCGGCATCTTCAATCTTAAGTTGTAGTACGTCAAATTCCAAAAATTAAAAAAAAAATCCTATTTTTTTCAAATTTTAACGATTTTTCCGCCACGGAATGTTACCTTTAATTTGACTATAGACATGTACCTACCTAAATGCAACCGTTTTTGAGATATTCCCGTTTCTATGATTCATAATCTCATGAACTTTGCTAATTTGCGTGGAATTGCATAAACTTAGGCGCGATTTCTATTACTATTAGCAAAATTAATTAAATTATGCATCATAAAAACGGGAATATCTCAAAAACGGTACCATTTAGGTAGGTACATGGGCGGGATAAAATGAAAGGTAACATTCGGAGGTCTCGAAATCTTGGAAGAAAATGCTATCCTTATCTTGCCTTTTAGCGGTAAAATCGTTAGAATTGATAAAGAAATTGCAAAATTTTCCATTTTTTTTATTTTGACGTCCTATACCGGCCGACGGAAGGCGGGTAGAGAGGTGGTTGAGCATTTGTTTGAAATCGTAGAGGGTTTACTGTCACCTCAGATGCAAGTCACCTTTATAGGGTGTATAGCAAGAAAGTTACATGATATTAGGATAAAAAGCATCCAAAATCACAAAACCCCCCTATCGCCCACACCGTGCATTTTCCGGCTCTCCTCCCATACAATTTATTTCTCGAAATTGAGTGAGGAATCCGGGGTATAAAGGAAATGTGGTACGTATGGGACACCCTGTATAGTAGAGTGCAAGAAAACGAAAAAGTATAGATTCGAATACAAAGTGACAGACACAGTTCTTTATTTAAACGGAATCTAGCATAAAAGACATCGTCGTCCCACTCATTAAAATTATTTGCCCGATTTTTAATTAATCTCGGTCGTCGACAAAGTTTTAAATTTAACTTCTTCATCGTTAAAATTATCTCAATCTGAGTCCATGATAAAATTATTTTCTTGATACAAACAAACAATGCTACTGTGAAAATAAATTGTCATACATTTCAAATACTTATAATGAGTTTAAACTCTAGCTTAAACCGGGGTTTAAACCAAATGTGAAACCTATTCGTCGTGTCTAAACTAAAGATTTGGTTTACACTCAGACTGTGAAACTGACTGGGGGGGAAATTCGCACCCCATTGTGCGAATTTCCCTTGCACGACTAGTAAAAGTGAATTTCGCACCCGAGCGAAATTCATCCTATAGGGGGGAAATTCGCATCGTCATTTTATTTAACTAAAAATGCACATACAGTATAAAAAAGTCGAAAAAATGATCGTGCGAATTTCCCCCATATAGGGGGAAGGAAATTCGCCCGCCGTAAATTTTTTTACAGAAATCACAAATTTATAACGTAGAGTAAAGGAATATTACAAAATATGATTTTAGAGCTCCGAAGGGAATTCTATACCTTAAAGAATTAAAGAATGTTCACAAAAACAGAACGTTATCTTGTAAGTAGCTTTAGCTTCAAGTTCAAGCAGTTCAGCTTATAATCCGGAAGATTAACCTGTGTGAGAACTTTACCAGAGAAATTATTATGGTGTGAGTTATGGCTTTGCATTTAAAACAGCGTACGAAAGTTACTGGTGCAATTTCTGAAAATTCGAGCGATAGCCTTTTAATTTAAGCAGGGTGCGAATTTTATACATACAATTTTTGGCAGTTCGAGTAGCCTTCTACTTTAAACAGGGCGCGAATATTGCAGGTACAATTTTTGGCAGTTTGAGTGATAGCCATCTATTTTAAACAGGGAGCGAATGTTGCAGGTACAAATTTTGTCAGTTCGAATGATGGCCTTCTACTATAAATAGGGTGCGAATGTTACAGGTGCAATTTTTGAAAATTCGAACGATAGCCTTTTACTTTAAACAGGGTGGGAGTCTTATACATGTATATGTGTATAATTGCATGTATAAGATTCGCACCCTGTTTAAGGTAGAATGCTGTCAATCAAACTACCGAAAATTGCACATTGCACCTGTAAAATTCGCACCCTATTTAAAATACGAGGCTATCATTCAAACTGCCAAAAATTGCATGTGCAATATTCGCACCATGCTTAAAGTAAAAGGCTATCGCTCTAATGTTCAAAAATTGCACCTGTAAAATTCTCACCCTATTTAAAATAGAAGGCTATCAGTCAAACTGCCAAAAATTGCACCTGTAACATTCGCACCCTATTTAAAATACAAGGCTTTCATTCAAACTGCCAAAAACTTCATGTGTAAGATTCGCACCCTGTTTAAAGTAAAAGGCTATTGCTGGAATTTTCAAAAATTGTACCTGTAACATCCGCACCCTATTTATAGCGAAAGGCTATCATTCGAACTGGCAAAAATTGTACCTGCAACATTCGCTCCCTGTTTAAAACAGTCGGCTATTACTTGAACTGCCAAAAATTGCATGTGTAAAATTCACACCATGTTTAAGAAAAGAAGGCTTCCTCTCGAACTGCCAAAAATTGTATCTGTAAAATTCTCACCGTATTTAAAATAGAAGGCTATCACTGGAACTGCCAAAACTTGCATGTATAAGATTCCCACCCTGTTTAAAGTAAAAGCCTATCGATAGAATTTTCAAAATTGCATCAGTGACATTCGTACCCTGTTTAATTTTTAATGCTCGTATTTGTTCTTCTAATAATTGCACCTGTGATATTCGCACCCTGTCTTGAATGCAAAGCCATAACATACACCATAATAATTGCTCCTGTAAAATGCGCACACATGTTAATCTTCTCGATTATAAATGGCACTTCTTGAACTGAAGGTATAGTTGCTTACAAGATAACATTCTGTTAATGTGAGCATTCTTTAAGGTATATAATTCCCGTCGGATCTCTAAAATCGTATTTTGTATATTCTTTTACGCTATGTTATAAATTTTATAAACTTGTGATTTCTGTAAAAAAAATTACATCGGTGCGAATTTCCCCCTATAGAGGGAAATTCGCACGATCATTTTTTCGATGTTTTTATACTGTACGTGCTTTTTCAGTTAATAAAAATGACGGTGCGAATTTCCCCTGCACGTGTTAAACTGGCTATTAGACAAGAGAGTACGTTTCAAGACAGTTGAGACTTTTTCGCGAACGGGAAATATTTTGGCCATTTTCTAAAAAATAATTTCGCTTTTTTTGCTATTCATACACACATGCATAATGTATGTATGTATGCAAGTTTTTTATAAATATTAATGACAATTTTCTCTCCTATATAGAAATTTCCTACACAATAAAAAAAAAAAAAATTACGCCCCCCTAATAGCAACCGCCTCTAGCGACTGTCAAAAGCAAACTAAATTATTTACAAATGAGCAAGTTTGTGATCATGATAGGTCTGTATGTTTACTCGAAAGTTTTTACCCAGGCTTCAAAGTTTTTACACAAACTCGAAAGCTTTTTACCCATTATGTGTATGTTAACTTCACGGACTAGAAAAATTTTACCGTTGAATGATTTCCCCTCCTGAACAAAAGTTAACATTTTTACACAGGGTAAAGTGGATGAGTGAGTTCATTCCTTTCTTCCATTTGTAATTTGAAATAATTCTTTCAGTTGTCAGGCCGATTTTTTAAAAAATAAAATAAGTCCGATTTTATTAAAAAATTATAAATTAATAAAAAAAAATTAATCTTGATTTTTTACAGCTGACAAATTTACATCGATTTACCCAGGCTTTACTCATAAGTTGTCTGTTAACTTTTATCATTCTCATCTAGTATTGTCCCCTCTACCGAAAGAAAGTTTTTACTTGATTTTTACTCAGGCTTTTTTACACAAAAGTAAACATACAGACCTGATATGTTTATCTGCGCTGGGGTACACTATTAGAAAAATGAAATGTTGAAATTGCTTTTCAGTAAAATTTATCATAAAGAAGTAAATTGCATTCCAGATTTTAGAGTATTTTAATATTCTTAATTATTGTGAATTTAAACATTTTGCAATTTAAAGAAACACATAACTCTGAATCAGATCATCCACACTATATGCTCCCTTGGAGTACGGTGCATTTCAATCAAATTATACAACTGAGGCTTGAACATATTTTCCTCAAATTGTATATTATTTTTCCTTAGCCATTGTTGCATTTCAGCATTAGTATTGTCAGATTTAACGTAATCTTGTTCAAACTTGTTGTGATATGATACATTATCACTGAAGGTCCTTCCAAATTAACAAGAACTTGATGCACCAACCACTTTGAGAAGTTTTCAAAATTCATATAGTCATGATAATCACCTGATTTAGTCCGAGATTTGAAAATGAGAAGATCATTAATTTCTACAAACCCTTTTCCACTGTCTGCATGGGCTATAATTATTAATCTATTACCTTTAGATATGTTAGATTTAAGTCTTTCACTGCTGGTATATGTCCAAGCTAAAGATTTTGTATGGCCCGCATGTATGTATGTAGGTTTCATCTAAATAAGCAATATTATAACCACCGGACCGAAATTCTGTTATTTTTCTAATGAACTTTATACGCAATAAACGTAAATCGTGACGTTCGAATAACACCTTCATATTATCCTATGTTTTTTTTAAGCTAAAACCCATGGATCTCAATACTCTCCACATTGACGTTTTACTTAGATGTAGCTTCAAATCTTCATTCACTCGTTATTGCGTAATGACAATTGATCACAATCAAGGCCAGTTATGGGTTTACGATGGTTGTATTTTTTTCGGCGGCGATTTTAACTTCGATGACCTTTTTCCTTCCCCAATTAAGGTGAATGTACCAGTAATTGTCCGTGTTCTAGTAATTGACCCTTTTACCCATAAAGACCAAAAATAAAGATTTCTAATTGATCGTTTTGAATTAAAACCGAATGTATCAGCAGGCACTGCTCTCCAGTCCAATAGCGAAGCTTCTTAAATCCAGTGCATTATGTGTTAGTAATTACTGAAGCGTTTTGTGAAGAGGTTCTGTGGTGTAATATTTACATGTGTTTTCTTACATTTTATCTTAAGAAGTGGTATATCTCATTCAAAGGGTTATATTAAATAACTTGTCTAAAAATTTGAGTAAGTTTCACGTACTCATTAAATTAGTTTATGATTTAGGACAAAACAAGTGTTTTGAAGTAAAAGAATTACTTAATGGTGCTTTAGGGGGGGGTGGTCAACTACCGAATGCAATAATTGCTATTGATCTAGAGATTGACCGGGGTGGTCAATTTCGGAATTAGCGAGTGTAATTTAAATTAAATCGAATTTCGAATTATATTGGTCGCCAGTAATATAAAAAAGCACAGCGCTTACGTATGAGTTGATAATATGCTTTATTTTAGTAATTGACCGTTATGTCAATTACTGATTCATCTTATGGTCAACTTTTGGATCACATTTGACCAACAATTTGTGCTGACTCTTATTGCTTCTAATATTTTAAATTCGTTTCAAAAAATGTTGAATAGAACGATTTTTAATTTTAAGTGCATTATAACATGTTACTTAATATTTCTTTTTCCGATCTGCATATAATCTAAAAGAGCAATATGCCTGACGATCATTTAGGAATTATTCTGAAGATTCGATGACTTCTGTCATCGAAGACGTTCGACTCCATCAAATGCCAATTTGAACAGCTGCCAACAAATTTAAAGTCCCGAGAACAACGCTGAAGTACAAAGTTCAAGGCAAATCACCGATTCAAAGAAAAATGGGACCTAATTCCATTCTCACCAAAGAAGAGGAGGCTGAAATATGTAGATGGATTGTTAAAATGGGTCACACTGGTTTTCCAGTGACGGTGGATCAGCTAACTGTTAGTGTGGAGAAGTTCCTGAAGGAAATGAAACGATCGAACCCTTTTAAAGATGGTAGACCAGGTAAAATCTGGGTGAAGGGATTTTTACGTAGAAATCAGTATATTTCCAAAAGAATTGCGCAAAACCTCACCATCTCCCGAGCGTCGGTTACAGAGCAGCAAATATTGAATTTGTTTTCAGATGTTTTCATCTATCTAAAAAAATATGACTATGAAAACTTATTAGATGACCCATCTCGAATATTCAATTGTGACGAAACTGCTTTTTTAGCAAAAAAAGGCGGAAAAAATGTTTACCAGCAAATAAACGCCAACGAAAAGGAATGCGTCACAGTTTTAATTACCGGAAGTTCAAGTGGGGTCGTAGTTCCGACCACTGTGTTATTTAAATATAAGCTTGTGCCTCAGGACATACCAAAAAATGTTCCTGAAGACTGGGGCCTAGGAAAGACTGATTCTGGGTGGATGACTTGTGAGGCTCTTTTTGAATTTATTTCGAATATTTTTTCACCGTGACTGGTGAAAACGAAAGTAACTTTACCAATCATTCTTTTTGTCGATGGACATGTTTCCCACTTATGCTTACAAACAAGCCAATTTTGTGAAAAAAAAACGGAATTATCTTAGTGGCGCTGTACCCAAAACGCCACCCGTCTGTTGCAGCCGATGGGCGTCGCTGTTTTTAAAGCTCTTAAGGATGGTTTGAGAAGAAAAGTACAGCAATGGAGAATAGAAAAATTAAAGAAGGGAGAGTCTCCTCTTCCGCAAAAGGAGGATTTCGCCAAGCTATTACGAGAACTGTTGGAGAAAAACGTTACCTTTTGTCGAACGGATTTAGAAAATGTGGCTTATGCCTGTGGAATCTACAAGAAGTGAAAGTACCAGGACAGGAAATCGAGAATGAACAAAACTGTGTAAGTAAGGAATTCCGTGTGAAATATATAAAAGAAGGCTTACGATCTTTAAATGAAAGCATGGACACCGTAAAGCTCGGCTGCTTTCAGTCATCATTAAATACGGCCGATACGTGGTCTGGAGATTAACTTGACACGTCTTTATTTACGTTGTGGAAGAATACCAAAATGGAGGTCGATCAGCTGACTTTGTGTGCTGAGTCATGTGCAAATGCGGACATTGAGACGAGAACTGAACTTAATGTATAGTTGAGGAACCATCTTTCAATGACATCGCTAGTACACAATATACAAGCTGTTAGACCATATGACCGTCTACTTTCAGCTGAACCAATTCAAAAGGAAGGACCTGGACTAAGAGCCGACCCACCAATGAATTCAGCCAATAGTATTGTAAGTGAAGAACTGGAGTCGTCAGCAATTAATATCTTTAGTAGACGTCTTAGTCGTAAGCTATCGCCTTCTTTTCTCGCCACCAATACCCCCGAATATCTTCAACCACTTTCTAGTGAAAGTAGAGATCAACAAAGAAGCCCTGTTGCGGGACCGTCTCACGCCTCTGATATTCTCCAACCACTCTACAGGGCCAATATAGCTCGACAAAAAAGCTCAGGTGATGGAATATCAAGCCCTTTGAAGAGACATTTCTATTACCCATCTAGTATTAAAACTGAAAAAAAGAGAGCGCCAAAAGATAAAATGCCAATAATCGTTTCAGGTAAGCTCTGCTAGGAATATTTTGAAAAAAAATTAAAAAATAAAGAAGAGCTTGAACGGTTTAAAACTGAAAAGGCACATGAGTGGAAACGTAAAAGAGAGGAGAAGGAAAAAGCGAAGCAAAAGGAAGATAAACACCTGAAAGACAAGCGGATTAAAACACATCTGAACTTTTCAGAAAATTCTGACTCCAGTGCAGAAGTTTCCTCCAGAGAAACTGTGAAAACTGTGGAATCTTCGAAAAACGAAGAGGAACATCAAGGTCGCTGTTGGAAGCCAATAAGGAAATGCATTGGCGAGTTTATTGTCATCAAGAATAATGATGAATATTTCCCTGGCAAAGTTCTGAACGTCGCTGAAGTTGAAGCTACGGTATCGTCAATGGAGAAATTTGGTCGTTTGTGGAAGTGGCCAAAGAGCCCGGATATTCTAAGTTACCAGTGGAACTCAGTTGTCTCTCACATTGAGGAATCTATGAAAATTAGTAAAACTCGAAATGTGTTTTCAGTTCCAGAGTTGGAGTTTGCCTAGAAGTAAGCATGCCACGTTGTTTAATTACTGAAGTTTTCAATGTAACGATTTCTTTTTTGAATATTCAATAAAAAAAAAAGTGGTAAATTACTCTTCACCTTTTCTACCAAAGGTCCTACCTTCGTTATATTATTATTTTCCTACGTGGTCAATTTCCGGTACGGCACATGGTCAACTACTAATTTTCTCATTGTCACCGATGGTCAATTATTGGGACAAGTACTTACTTGGCTTCATTTTTTTCCCTAATTCTAATAGCCAATTAAATAAAAATAAAAATTGCTGTTCCTTAATTTAAAAATACAACCTAATTTGCTGAACCCATTAAGTCCTCGCTCTGATTAAAAATGAAAGGTGAAAACGCCATCCTTACTTGAAAGCACTCTTAAGTGGTCAACTACTAATATCTTTACCTTATGCAATTTTTAAATTCGATGAATTCAATTTTCTCGAACCGTTCTTTCATCTTTTTACATATGCGCACAACAATTGCACAGCCTGGCCCTTGACTGGTCTCCCTTTTTTTAAATACTCCATGACACAAATATGAAATAATTCTTTTAAATGTCCCTTTTCACTTGCACTTACAAGTCTTGATCACTTTTTAATTTACTAAGAATATTCTTTATAAATGCTAACAAATTTTAGGTATTTTATTTCATTGATTGATGATTAATCAAAAACTTCAGATGAACTCCTTCAAAATCTATCACTGAAGTGATGTGGTGAAAATTTTGTCGTGGACATCGTTAAATATGAGTAGGGGGATTCCAATACTGACATGTATAACATAGACTGCTTTAATTTCTCTTTCATTTGGGTTAACTTTTGTTTGCACGGGTGTGACAATTATCTTAATTCCAAATTTCAATGACGCTTTAAAATTCATATATTTCAAATTCAACAAATTCCAAATACATTCAAAATTATTACTTTTATTAGAAGCCTATCTCCTATCAAGTATTCCTCAAACTTGATTTTTAAGGAAATAACAATTAAGCAATTTCTGTCTGCCCCATCCATACCTTCCTAAGAAAGCAGGAAGAGTTCTTCCCTTTACCTCGCAGTGAAAATAGAAAGAATTACTTTCCGGTAAAATTATAATTAAATAAAGCAAAGCACGCCCAAACATATATCATATTTACCTGTTACCTGCAGTTCTCTAGTATGTACATATGTAAATGTCACATACTTACCCAAATAGTTTTAAACCCCGTTATCTCGAATTCCCCCCCCCCCCCCACCATGCATTTTTTGCTTTTGGTTGTTGCTTGTCTAAGCATGGCCTATCCATAGCCTTCAGATGCAAGACTATATACGGGACACCCTGTATAGAAGCAATTTTTTTTATTTAGGTAGTTATATATATGTATTTTGTGAAACTTCCTTGATTTTTTACTACTTGATCCCGTTGAGATCCCAAGTTAAAATTTTAATATATTTTAGTGGATAATATAAGGTATAAAATATAAAAAAATGAATAAAATCAAAAGTACATCCTCCAGGATATTCAAGGATAAAGGATAGAATCCGTTTCCTTGATGTCCTTTTTCGCTTGTCTTTTTAACAATATATTTTTCTTAGATAGCTTGAAATCCTATCTTTCAACTGAACCACATTTCACTGTCCTTGCATAAATAGAAAAATATACATGAATTTTTTAAGAAGACCATGACAGCATTTTTTGGAAATTTTGAAAATACCAAAACTCGCGAAATACGCATTGTAGAAGAAAATTTTTTAATTCGTATTTTTGTTTTCACAAACCCTCCAAGTATGTACAATTTCAACAAAATTGGTGATGGTCATGTCACACTTTTCGTGATTTTTGGTCGATTTGCTTCACGCTTTACTGTGAGAGTGTTCATAAAAATGCCTCGCTGAGCCAAGTTGTGCACATACCCTTAGACAATCAATGAAATGCATGCTGTTTTTGAGCATGTTTAGAATTCTCATGTGAAAAGTCGGTTTTATCACTGGATTACGTTACACTCACGTTCCATTTTATTAGAAGAGAGAAAAATTATTTAAATGCTGTTTCAAAGCATATGGCACTAATTGATTATGCAAGTGCAAGTGAAGACCTAGATAAATGGCTCCAATTAGTGTGCGAGTTTAAATGTTAAATGTGCATGTAAGGCAGCAAAAGCAGCTCAAATTATTTTTACAGCATTCGAAAGCAATGCTATAGTGAGTCCCTGAAAAATGCACCGCTAGAAGGATGCCCCTCCATCATCAATTAAGAAGAACTGAAAACAGGCAGCGAATAAGATCCAAACCAAAAATAACAGATAAGTACTTGCTGAAACGTTCAGGGTAAGAGATGGAAATATCCATATACGTAAGGTACAAATAGCAGAGGCGTTCTGCTTGTATAACGCCGCTTAATCGTCACAAATCTGAGACATTTTTAGACCGTAGGTATATTGGCATTCTACGAAAAATGCGTCCTTTACAAATATACTAAACGTCCACATTTGTTGCTTTTTACCCGACGAACAAACTACACGTCGAAATCCGAAATTAATTTGTGGAAGGTCTTCCATTTGGTGGACTTCAAGTGGAATTATAATATTATAAGCTTTTGCCGCATGAACAAACAATCACTGGAGACTTACACTTTGCCCAACTGGACAGACTAAATGGCGGTCTTCGTCAAAAACAACCTCTGCTGTCAATCACAAAGGTGCCTTGTTTCTGTAGGATAATACAGGAGTACACCAGACATGATGAGTAATTCAAGAAAAGATGTCAATATTTTGCTGGGAAACTATCATTCATCCCCGCGTACTCGCCCTCGACCTTTCGACTTCTGACTATCACCTTTCTTTATCGTTGGTAAACCACTTGTACAACATAAGCTTCCTCGAAAAGAACGATGATGTCAAAACTTTAGAAGCAAAGATTGATATAAATAAAATATGTAAATTAATACAAATTTAAAAAAGAAAAATATTTTTGTAGTAGTCCCGAACAAAAACTTTGTTAAAAAATAACAAGTGGGCAAATTGTGTAGAATAGGCTCATTCCACAATAAATTGATCAAAATTCGCACTTGCCCAACCTCACCACCACCAATTTCGTTATAAGAATTCCATTGATTTTTTTTTTATCCTGTGATCCATACAACCTGAACTATAAAGGACTTTGAATTCCTTGATATTTGCCAGCCTTTGTTTTCCTGCGTTATATTCTATAAATCATAACTTTGGTTCTAATTATCACAGACGGATGATCTGTAGCTTATTTTAAGCAGAAAAGTTCAATGTTTCTGAGATAATTATATAAAAAATGCAATGCAAAAAAAATTAAGGATAATAAAAATATCCTCCTTTATCTTTGAATATGTCAAAATGAATTCTTTTAATTTTTTCTATTTTCTAAATGTTAACGCCAGTCCATGGAGTAGATATCTCGAACTCGCCAGTTGGTTCAATCACATTTTTGGTATTGCTAAAATCTCGATGAAATGCCTAGGCTTCTTGCAAAGATAAAAGGCCTAGATTAGAATATAATTCCCATATTCGGGCCGAGGCTGGACGCATTGCATTGTTCGCTTTAGACAAAGTTCAAAAGAAGTCCTTTCAGCTTATTATCGATGACACAACAATAGCAGCTATTGATTCCTTGGAACACCGACGTAACGTGGGAAGTTTATCTATCTTTTATCACTACTTCTGTAGATATTGTTCCGACGAAATCTCTAGCCTGATCCCTTGTAGAATTCTTCTTATGCGTTCCACACGAGCTACAACCCAAGTTCACCCCACACCTTTGAAGTCAAATTCGACCGTGTCGTGCAAAACGCGAATTTTTGACAAGCAGAACAGTACGAATGTGGAAAGGTTTATCATCCTCTGTTTTCCATGCCAAGCGAAATGTACACCAGCACCTCCTTTACTCAACCCAATAATCCCTAAGTTCTTACCCCCTTCGTCTTTTCCTGCAAAGGCTCTGCTACAAATATTATTAAATTTTCAAATTGGGATCGCAATCGCAATAGGTTTGGGGAAGAGATTTTTTGTCATCAATATAGATATGGTTAGGTATTTAAAAAAAATCCCAAACAAATTATTGTTTCTGCGTTGGCAAATACTTCCACCTATTTCCGTAAATGAATAGAATGGAGTATGGCATGGATTGCTTAAGCAAACACAAAATGGTGATACCCATAAAATTCATGTGGCATAACTAAGCGTAATTTTTCAAGAGAAGGACATAATACATTGGAGGAAGCGAGATGCTATGAAAATTTCATAATCAAACTGGAAAATTCTTTATAGTTTATGAAGGGGTCTAATATTCTCATGTCTCATTCATTACGCGAATTAATCTGTAAGAACTACACAAGCTTTGCTTGCCACAGCATTGGGTTTAATACGGTACAGAGAATACAAGGTATTTTCATTACGAACCGCGTTCCACCATTAGTGGACGCAATGTCGTGTAATGTATAGGAAAGCACGCTCAGAGAACACAATACTCTCTCTCATCTCCCTTCCCTTCAATACAAATGTATATATAGCATTCTCAGATTTATTTAAATCATTAACAAATGAGTTTAAACTTTAAGCTAATAAATTTAAACCTTGAACAAATGATTTTAAACCCTTAACAAATAAAATTAAACCTTAACAAATCATTTTAAACGCTTAACAAATATATTTAACCCCTTAACGAATTAGTTTCAACTATTAACAAAAAGACTTAAACCTTTAGCAAATATATTTAAACTCTTGACAAATTATTTATTTATTTATGTATTTATTTCATACAATTTTGGGTGCATAAATAATCTGCAATACTTCTGACTTTTTAGTGCAACGGTTGACCATCCACTGCCTCAGGAATAAGTAAAACCAAATCCATTATATAGTTCGAACAGTTATTTAGTGTGATTTGTTGCAGGCTATCTTCGATCACTGAGAGAAGATTATGTTCTTTACTCATGTCACCTAAAATTGAAAGAAAACGATTTTTCGATAGGGTTTAACATAGGCGAATAGAGTAAAGAGGCAAAAATTTTAGTGTTACATTCGTGGTTTCATCTTAGAAGATCTCAAGCCCGCTCAAAAAGGGGCACCCGTACTCGAGTTATAATTCCAGCAGAACGTGGCAGAAACGACGTCCTTATTGCTGCGATAAGTAGCCAAGCAATTGACCGATGGCCTTTCTCTATTTCTGCACGAACTTGTTGAAAAATTGGAAACAAATCCATCGCTTAGTGACACATTGTTAATTATGGATAATGTGAGAATACCCCAATTACAACAAGTTCGTGTTGTGTTTCTCGGACGAATTTGGCACTAAAAGTTTTGCCTCCTTACTCGCCTATGCTAAGCCCTATCGAAAAATCGTTTTTTAAAATGAAGACCCATGCACGTTCAGTTTTAGGTGACATGAGTAGAGAACATAATTTTCTTTCAGTGATCGAAGATAGCCTGCAACATATCACACCTAATGACTGTTTCAACTATATAGTGGATGGTCAACTATTGCATTGAAAAATCAGAAGTATTGCAGATTATATATGCACTCAAAATTTGAGAAAAAAAATTGTATGAAATGCTTACTTAAGTTGAAATAAAACATTTTAAATATAAATTTGTTAAGTTAAATATATTTGCTAAAAGTTAAGTTTTTTTGTTAACAGTTGAAACTCATTCGTTAAGGGTTTAAATCATTTGTTCAAGGTTTAAATTTATTTGTTAAGGGTTTAAAATCATTTGTTAATGGTCTAAATAAATCTGAGAATGCTATTCTTACATTAGTGGACGAAATTTTGTCACAGCTCATATGGCAGAATTTAATGAGAATAGCTTGTATTCTCTGTATCTTGGGGTTTAATAGTAAAAATAGTAACAACGTTCAAATATTTTTTTATTTTTTTTAAGAACACTCAACTTATGATAAGTTGCTTGAATACTTACGTCTACTCGATATTGAGTATCCTGATTTTTTTTATTTTCTTTAGAAGGGTCTAGGAAAATTTATCGCCCGCAATTCACCGCCAGCAATTTACCGTCAGCAATTATTCGCTAGCAGTTTACCGCCGCGTCAGCTTATCGCGTAAACAATTTATAGCCTACAATTGATCGCTAGCATATTTTATCGCCTGGCCATACATATAATTTATATATAGTAAATAATAATATAATTTAATAAATAATTGCAACTAAGGTTTGTCTGTACGTGTTATTTAAGAATTAAGTAAAGTAAAGTAAAAATGCAAGTTATATCCTAGGTATAGGCAAAGATAACCTAATAATAAGGTAGGAAAAGATTCTTTAAAACCTTTACGAATAAAGACCAAACATGTGAAATGTATTCAGATAATTAACAATATAATTGTATATAAAATGATCCCGAGGTATTTGAAAACAGGTTTTTCTGAAATATTGAGTGAATTGTTTCGAAATTTGTTACTGTAATCCTATGATATTTGAACACAAGTGGCTCTGTTTTGCTCTGAAGAGATTAAATGGGAGAAACTTAGGATTCATTTTCGTAAATAAATGAGAAGGGGCAAAGTTTTCAGATTTTACTCTCGTAAAATGGTCCCACTCTTTATAGCCAAGATGTATTGTATTGTATCATTTATATATAATATATAATAATTTACTATGAGGGAATATAAACCATAAGAGTGTAGTACGGAAATAAAAAACACCTGTATGGAAATACATAGGTAATTTAATAGGTAGATTATGTATTATAATAGTTACTTGTATCACATAAATTTAAATAATCCATTTTTTAAACAATAATAATTGGTTAATTTTAGCCTAAGTTAATTCTAACATTAAGTAAGACGTAGTACACTGTAAAAACTCAAAAATGAATATTTATGCGATCTTCAAACTTAATTAATTAATAAGGCACTACATATATAAACTTCAGAACACAGTATTCACATTATTAATAAAACCTCTGAGATAACCAACAATATCATCCCGCTCATCATATGCACTAACAAGCCTTTTAATTCGTTCTTCATAGTCGCGATACTTCTTTTTGTTGTTGCCCGTATCACTTTCACTTAGATATTGTTCAATGCGCAGTTCGTTAATACTTTGTTCTTTTTTAATACAATACGATAAATTTCCAAATGTTGGAATGTTCCTCAAATCCTCTATGCCAGCCTTCAACAGAATTATTCCTTCTTGGTAATCCTTCAAGAACAAGCTGGTGTACGTTCCACATTTCATGGGGAAACTTTGGTAATCGACGAAGATGTCGTCTGGTTGGGCATCCAATCCATGTATCCTCAAAATAATCAACAACTTCTTGCGGTTCTGGAGGAAAAATACCATTTTTACACAAATGTTCAAAAATAGTCGTAATAATTGGAGTAAGAGCAAACGTAATTGCTGCTAAAATTCGCATATTTAAGTCAAAATTTGCATCAGTTTAATAACGTTGCTTTAATCCATTATTCTGAATGGAACGGAAAATACATTGCGAAAAGTGGAAAAAACAACCTCGTTGCGAAGCATCAGAGAAAACTTTTCTGTAAGCATTCATCATCGTCATCTCAAAATCTATCGTTATTGATTGCGGAGACATACCCGGTTCCAATACTTTCAGCTGGTCAAAGTAGGGATACATATGTTTCTTCAGACTTGTTAGGCAATAATGCATAAACTAATGGAAGCGATATTTTGTCCTTGAATCCATGTATCGTATACAGTTGATAAAAAAGTAAGGGAACAGTTTTGAAAGTCCCATCATGCCAGTGCTCACTTCGCCCTAACAACAGCAAATTTCTTTTCGTACTGAAAATTAACATGCGATTGTCCTCAGGTCCGAAATCGATTTGTAGAAACAATTCTCCATTGCATGATGTTTTATATTCGTTTGTGAAAACTATGTCCCTACGATGCGTTGGAAGAGCTGGGCCATCAAAATTTCGACTTCTCATATTTCGGATCGTTCCTTTCATTGTATCTATACTTGGAAGCTTTGGGCCGCTGCTGCTTGGCTACAAGATCTCGAAACATTTGAAATAATACTATGAGGCGTATTATTAGTTGTTTCTGCATAACGATGGTGTTATCTACCGCAGAAACTCGAGCGGCACGTTCGGTTTTTCAGTAATTTTGGCATTTCCAATGAATTTTTGCGTCATTTTGCCTCTCCTCATAAAACAAATGTCCATTAAAGCATAATTTCGGTTTTCCTTTTTCCGATCTCAAAATGATGAAAAATAAACTCGAAATAAGAAAATGTTGCGACTGTAAGAGCTTATATACATACATATAAGTACCTCCCTAATCGACACGCCCACTAAATCATGCTATTATCTGAGAGGTATAGCGCATAATCTATCTTATTATTAATTGAATATATTTCACATGTTTGGTCTTTATTCGTAAAGGTTTTAAAAAGTCTTTTCCTACCTTATTATTAGGTTATCTTTGCCTATACCTAGGATATAACTTGCATTTTTAGTTGTACATAATTCTTAAATAACACGTACAGACAAACCTTAGTTGAAAGTTATTTATTAAATTATATTATTATTTACTATATATAAATTATATGTATGGCCAGGCGATAAAATATGCTAGCGATCAATTGTAGGCTATAAATTGTTTACGCGATAAACTGACGCGGCGGTAAACTGCTAGCGATTAATTGCTGGCGGTAAATTGCTGGCGATCAATTGCGGGCGATAAATTTTCCGGACCCCTCTTTAGAATATATAACAAACAGGAATGCTTATAAGCTAAATTAAATGTAGCAATATTTTTGTTAAACTCAAGTTTTCTAGTATGAGAGTACAGCTCAGGTATAAACAGAATTCAGGAGAATTCATGAAGGAGCAGTCTATAGTTATTCTCTAATAAGATTGTAAATTTGTTGATATTTCTATACGCTGCCATCGATTTATCACTCAAGTTTCCAGTTACTCTTGGTACCTGCGTTTTTTATATGCTGGCATCTCATTTGCTCGCCATTCTCCTTCCTTCATTATCACTTACTCCTTGAGATTTTATAATGGGTTTTCGCCTCATTTTATATAATATCCGCATTCCTGTTTATTAATTTCTAAGGTATTTTCTCTACAATGAGATTTTTATACCCTAGATGATATCTATAAAGTATACTAAGCTTGTCGTTCCTTTTGTAACGCACAGAAATAATGATGGTAGAGCAAAATGGATTGAACACCCACGCATAATATTAAGGGGTTAGGGTCAATTAGCAACTGCAAAAAAAATTTTTTTTTTATTTCAAATTTCGAAAGTATAATATCTTGAAAATAGTCTGTGTAAATTTCATAAAGATCCGAGCATTCTTAGCGGCGCACATCGAGCAAAGAAATTGTTGTTTGCGTTTATTTTGAGTTTTGTTTTTGAGTTTAACATATTTTTTGTATAAAATGGAAGATCGTAAAATCTCAAGAAAAAGAAGAAGTCACGAAAAAGTATTCAAGTGAAGAACAAGAAAAAGAAAGCAGTTTTTCAATCCAAAAACTGCAGAGCACGATAGTTCCGCTGTTAGTACTTCAGCAAAAAAACTGAAGGAACAAGACGAATTACTCTGGATGGCTCTGTTAGTTACAGAATTTTGAATTTCTTTGCAGTTTTTTCTGTAATTTCAAACTTAATAAAGTGTGTAAAGTGCGATGGAAAAGTGCAAATTCAAGTGGCAGCTGAACCCGGTCTCGGATTTAAAATTGCCGTAATGTGTGAAAATTGTGCTCCTCAGTATGTACCTACCTTCTTGCCCGCATAGTGGAACTGGTTACGAAATTAATCGGAGATTTATATTAGCGATGCGTGATTCAGGCATTGGCTTGAAAGGCGCAACAAAGTTTTGTGGATTGATGGACTTACCGCCATTTTTGAAAAGGTCTACATATCAAATTATACTAAAAAGTGTATATGACGCATCTAAGAACGTGGCCAAATTTTTTATGAGAAAGGCTTGCAAAGAAGAAATTACAAAAAATAATGCAGCAAACAACGTTGAAAACGACACTAATTTAATTGTAAGTGGCGCAAACGTGGATTTACATCTTTGTATGGAGTGTTTCAGTGATTGGTAATTATACGGGAAAAGTCTTAGATGTAATCGTGAAACTTTTTCATATTGTAAAGCCTGGGAATATTGGGAACCTAAAAAGGATACTATTGAATATAAAGAATTCTACGATGAACACGACAAAAATTGCAAAGCAAATCACGAAGGATCGGCAGGAAAAATGGCAGTAGATTCTGTCGTTGAAATATTTCTTCGTGCAAAGACTTGGCGTACGATATTTAAAATATGTCGGCGATGGCGATTCGAAAACTTAAGGTGGTATTTTGAAAGCTGCTCCATATGGGGCAACTGTTGTAAATAAAAAAGAGTGCATTGGCCATGTTCAAAAGCGCATAGGTTCTCGCCTACGTGCATTAAACAAAAATACTAAAGGACTCGGCGGCAAAGGTAAGCTTACTGCAATAGTGATTGACAAATTGGCAGTTTATTACGGTTTACCCATTCATCGGAACTGTGACTCTGTGAAAAATATGAAAAGTGCTATTTGGGCCACATTTTACCACTATGTATAGTTCAACTGACAAGAAGCCACGGCACCAAAAATTCGACAAAGGTGAAAACTCATGGTGCTCATATCAGCGTGCAAAAGCAGTCAAAGACCGATCTATAATCCCTTGTCAAGTGACGTATTGGAGGCCATTAAACCAATTTATGAAGACCTTTCCAAGGACGAACTGTTGGAAAAGTGTCGGACCCAATGCACATGACTATGCCGCTCAAGAAGACAATGAGAGGATAAAAATCAGTAATAGTCGGGTACAATAAAATACTCGACAGGGTAGAATGGCTCGACAGGGTAGAATGGCTCGACGCCAGAAGAAAGTAGCATCTACAGAAGCTGCAAATAAGGCTGAAGGTTTATTATATGGTCCTGGAATTGATGACACTATATAAGTACAAGAGAACATTTTTTATCTGCATATAAAATCCACGGGTTCATCCCACGTGACCGCAGTTTTTTTACCTTTTTTTGGGATTATGTTTTGACGAACAATAAAAATGTAAAAGTTTGAACTTTTTACATTTTAATTGACATTTCAGCAATAAGCCAGAATATTTGCAGACCAAAATATTTATCGCAATGTGTGTTGCACCGCTACAAAGGCACCCATATCGAAAAAAAGTTTGTCGACGGTCACCATGATTCTGGCTAATTGGCTTATCTGAAATAAAAAAAACCAAACGGCGTTTCAATCTATGAAGCTGTGGCTATAGAAATATTAAAAATTGAATAATTGAGATATTTTTGAAAATTAATTTACAAATTTCGTGACTTTTTCGATCGTTTTGTTACTAAAAAAAAAAAAAACGGTTCAGATTTTTGCATTATTTTAGTTCACTCGATGGCTATATACGTGCCGAATCTACCGTTAAAATTTCAAGGCAATTTGTCAAGCCGTTTTTGAGATATCGTTTAGACCAGTTAGAAAAACGTAGTCTTGAGACAAACGCGTTTAAAAGTTCAAATACGATTATCACAAATAAAATTCGAATACTTTGGGTGCTCAATTAAGACTAAACTAACCGTCATATTGGAAACAGAAAATGAGTTTAGAGATATAACGGCTTCTCTATTGTACATTTAAATCTATGTTTGTATTAAAAGGGTTCAGGTAAGAAACCAAAGTGTAAGAGAAGAGGTCCGATGCTCGACGCGCACGCTCCAAATACCTGCCTTGATTACCGCTGTAACTTTCGAAAGGCTCAGAATATCGGAAAATTATTTTACCCACATATTCTGCACTAGATTTGGATGCAACTTATGCAAAAAAAAATATTTTTTTTTTGAATCACTCACACGGGGTGACCTTAAAACTTTGAACGCATTTTCCTCAAAACAACATTTTTGAGGCGATGTTCACGATATCTCGAGAACCGCTTATCTGATTACTTCCAAATTTTGATCACTTAATTAGGATACAATAATCTCACGGGTGGACGAAGGATCTTTTAATTCGATGAATATTTTTTTTTATAATCAAAAAATTAGCGCCTCTTTTTAGCGAACAAAAAAAAATGTTGCACTTCCCCCATATTTAAAGAAATCAAAATTATACTAAACCCTTCGTTCACCCGGAAGCTAGTGCTGTTAACTAATGATTGCATAAAAATTTTTGATTACAGATGAACCAGTCTTGAGCAGCAGTGAACACCGCAAAACACTTTTTTTCGACATCTCCAATATCTCGTATAACTAGGCTACAAAGAAATATTTCGTCTCTAAAAAATTACTGGAGCTTTTTCACATATGTACTAATTTATTGAAAAAATACTGGTATGAAAATAAATAAACCAGCCGTAAAAAAAATTATAAAAAAGGCGATTTTTTTTTGGCCTCCTAATTGACCCTAACCCCTTAAAAGTTATTTTGATTTTTTCATATCCGTCCGTCCGTCTGTGCGCAAAATAGCTCGAGAATGCGTTCACTTAGAAAGCTGAAATTTTGTACACGGACTTTAACAAAAAAAAAAAAAAACATAAAATTAAGTTCGGAAATGAGACAAGTCGGGCAACTCATTCGTGGGGTTGCCATACAAAAATTTCGTTTTCCATTATATATTTGTACACTGCCTGAGAGCGCGTTAACATAGAGAACTGAATTGTGGTACATAGTGTTTTTATAGTAATAAGAAATAAAATTTCAAAAATGAACTATCTCGGGCAACCCCTTCTTGGTGTTGCCATTTAAAAATTTAGGTTTTTTACATATACTGTAAAAACGATCAGTCCTAGACATTTTTATTGTACTAAAAACTTCTTCAGAATACAAAATCCTATAAAATTGGTTATAATCATTTTTTCTGTCCGACGAACCGTTCTAGAAATATATGCGAAAAACCACTTCAAAAATCAAACTTGCATAGATAGGTGACCATACGAAATTTTATACGGGCATTCATCTAGGGTATCATAAGAATTGGTCTTAGGCCAAATTCTAGCTTTTTTACTTGTTTAAATTAAATTCACTATAATAAAAATGTTCTAGTTGAACTAAATAAGAAGAGTACAAAACTAAAAACTTTGTTTTTTAAATCATTTAAAAATTATTTTTCGCCTCTCTTTGGATTTATCAGTTATGTGAGCCTGTACTGAACTCTCAACCACAAAAACATCGACTACCAACACAACATAAATTAATTTGGCGAAATCTGACTTATCACTATTCCTGTTTGCTGTATATATTCTAAGTCTGAAACTTTTTCAATTAGCGACCATTTTGTAAATACCGACAATGTTTTTTTTTTGCAGGTCAATGGCTTAACAACTTAACAAAACTAACGTCACACACTTTAGAGGCCAATTAAAATCAAATCATATCACATAATAAAATAACGCACCCAATTTGTTTAATATTTTGCCATATTAAACTGTATTTTAATCTTAAAAACACATTTTTGACCCTCGCTGCAAGACTTGTGAATAGCTACATATTATCTCCGTACACATACTATGTAAATTGACATCCCTTCTGAAAGTTGACACTGACATCAAATGTACATAGAATCGCAATTGTAAACGATATTGTCTTCACCCACAAATTAATTTATATTTCAGAAATGCTCCTCAATTCAGTTTCCAGACGAGGTGACGACGACTTACATACTTTTATAAAGTTTCAAAAAGGTTGTCAGACTTATTCTATGCGATAAAATTGAAAGCCAGAAAAAAAAAGAAACACAACTTCGAAGTTCAGTACATCATAAATATATTCTTCAAGAATAGGTGCAAGATAGCATAAAGATTGCGAATTCACGTGCATCTAGTAATCCATGCGAGAGTAAGTTTTTCTTCAAGCTTTCCCGATAAAATGTGCTCAGCTCATATGTCGGAAAATGTAAACACTTCTAAGATTCATAACGCTCTCTCTATCTCTCTCTTTCTATATGTGTGTTTTGCTTAAGAAATACGAACACATGGCACAATAATTTATGAGTAATATTAAGCAGTAAATTATATTTATAAAATACACAACAGAGTCAGAGCAACTTATCATGGGAATCGTTTGCGGCTTTAAATCCACACAACACAGAACTTAGTAACTTACCATAAATGGAGAGAGTCAGTTGTATGAGAAATTTGTGTCCGGTTTCTTACTAAGTTTCTGTGTAAATGGCAGGCGCGTGTGAGTGTCAATTTAAACCAAAGAGGTTGAGTACTACTTGTGTTAAAGATGTCCAAAAGCCAAGAAAGCGGTCGTCATTATCTTCGACAATAACAAAACTTTTTATACTTAATGTTAGAGATTTACTAAAAGCACAACAAGAAGCTCCGGAGGAGGTACATAAATAAATTCGACATTCAATTAATGCAAATTACTTTTCTTTTTTTTTATTTTTTATATATACATACACTCACATAGTTTCCTTTTTTCCTTTCATTCGTATTATTTTTTGATTTGGACAACTTTTCATTTAGATATTAAGAAAAAAAAAAGTGTTGTAAGAAAATGTGCCTTTAAAAAATCACTAATTAAAAATATTTTTTTCATTTTCATTTTCAGCATCAGCCTCGCAGCTGGATAGAGACAAATTTTCAGAAGAGGGAATGTGTGAAATATGTACCATGTCCCAAGGACGAGTTGAGGTCAGTAATTTAAATAATTTATTTGTTTTTTTTTTACATATGTATTAGTTGTAAACAAAAACATAGGTACACATTTGTGTATAGATGGCATATCATACCTATCAGCAATACTCTAGCCTAGACACACTGTCTCCATAATGACTCAATTTGAAATATAGTCATTTCAAGGAAATGAAGATGTGAGAAAATGTGGTCAAAGATTAGTTCTTTTGAAATGTTATTGACAACTCCTCACAGGAGAAAATGTTTTGTTGGAAGAGACCAACAAGGGAAGATATTTCATCCATGCTTAGCTTATGGCTGTCACTTTTGACTTAAAATCTTTGCACTTTTCAATAAATTCAGTTCAGTTTAACGACGGTAGGTGACACTTAGTATGTATTCGGGCGGTTCTGCCACACGTGTTCTTGGCGACTGACCTTTGTGACTTTTCACCTTGGCTGTTTGAAACTGAGTTTAGGCTTGGTGGCTACAATTTGACCTTGCTTTCTGACTTTGACCTTTAAAATCGTAAGTGTCTGGTTTTGGAGACTACAATTTGACCTTGGAGATTTGGTCTAGTCGGCTACATAACAAATTCTAGTATGGCTGGGGGATTTCTTTCCGATAACATATTTCCTGGCTTATGTACTCTATTTCAGCTGATCGGGGGATTCCTATGACGTCACTTGTATGGTTCATGAGACTCCCGTCGGTCTTCTGATCGCGTTCCACGTCCTATCTCATTTTGATTTTAATGTGGCTGAATTTTGCTGCAATCGAACCAAAAACTTTTAGTTTGTAAAATTCAGAGGCGCTCCATCCATGAAGCCACAGAACGGAGGTAATGCTATTTAATGCTTGGAAGAAAATGTCACATTTTGTCGAACCAAGAATAGAAAATTATTACTTCACCCAACTTTAACTGATTGTACTACGCCAGTTTGGCAAGTAACTTTAAAAGTTGACGCATTTAATAAGGATTCTAAAATGATATAAAACTTGCTACATTATTTCTTAGATTACGAAAAAAAAATTTTCTTCAATAAACCCAGTTTCGAAAAATATTTTTTTTATCTACTAAAAACGATTCTAGTGTACCCAAAGCTTGCCTTAAGACCGTAGAATGAGGTATGCCAATGGATTTCTTACATGTCCCTCCTGATCATACTTTTGCTCTAACCCCCTCCCCTAAAATTACACATTCCTTCTTCAATTCAAGCTTAATTTCTTTCTGTTCTTTTTCAAATTTTTCAAAGGAAGTGTAGTCACTTAAATGCTCAGGACTTATAAGCATTTAAGAGAGAAAATTTCGAGGATATCAAATGAATTTTATATTAAAAATTGCTCACGTATGTCATTGGATCTACTACGAGTTTATGAAAGTAGAATTTTGGGTGTCGAAAAACAAAACGAATATAAAAGTTATACTTAGATATTTTCTAAAACCCTCATGGTAACAGAAATTTAAAATATATTTTAAATTCAATTTTATCGTTACTAAAATTATATTAAAACTGCAATTTTCCGAAGGTTCAAAAGAATTGTATTTTTCTGTTTATGGTATCTGTTTAACGCTGTTCGTAACTTTATGAAGTTTCTTTTTTTCACTTTTTGTTTAGTTTGTTCTTCCTGGTGTCAGTAGGAAAAGTTCATTTTAGATATTGGTTGTGGTGATCCATTAATATAATTTCTAATCTTAATGCCTTTAGTACAGCATCAAAAATCCCGTTATCGTGAACGCTTTCCAAAAAGTGCCTTTCTCCATCTGCCCCAAATTCCTCACTCACTCATACATAAAAACATACTGCGGGAATTTTAATTTTGGTGCATATCAGGGTACAGTCCAATCGATAAAAATCAGTCAAATTTATGATTTTTGTTGTTACTGGTTCGAGGATATATATCAATGGATATGTATGATGATATGTATGTATCCAATATATATCCGATATATATCAAATGATTTTTTGTGATATATATCAACACAATACCACTCGCGGCAAATTATACCTTAATTCCTATTTAAATAAGGGACATAATGGCATATCAATGTATATCAATGCATAGCGAATGAACCGACTAATCAGATGATAGTAACTGTTCGTTTCCCGCCGATTTCGTTAGTCAAAGTCTCGGTGGCTCCTGTGCCGAAAACCGTTTCAATGTCCTCAGATGGCTGGTCGACATACACAACGAATCGATTGTTTGTTGTAGCATCACAACAGGTGAAGGAGATTCCGTTCTCGTCGATACGTCAGGCAATTCACATTCTGCCGAATATTTGACAACTGTTGCTAAGCAATAAATCAAAAAGACTGAAGAAGATATCGGAGTTAATGTACGCAGTTTTGTTACGGACAATACTGGAAATGTCACTAAGATGCGGCGTGAGTTGGAAATGCAAGAAGACATTGATATTATCCAACATGGATGTAGTGCACTATTGTTAAATCTACTTGCTGAAGATGTAGAAGTTAAAGGTGTCACTAAACACGTCATTAAAGTCGTTAAATATTTCAGGAATAAACATTTGCCAGCAGCGTGGTATAAAGAAACCAATGGTAAAAAATTGATCATTCCTATTGTCGTACACTGGAACCCGACTTGTGATACTGTACGATCATTCTTGATAATCGCTGAATACTAGTGCAGATTTGCCAAAATCATCGAAAAGCGATTGAGAGTGACATTTACCGAATTGGCAACAACATTCAAGTTGCCAATAATTCTTTGGATTTGCTAGCAAGACTGGGTTCAATCGCAAAAGATTTAGATCTCTCCCAACGAGATGACACAACGATTTCAGTAGCTGTCGAAATTTGGAACAATCTAGAGATAGATTTATCAACTCAAATGACTGAAGTGAAATCTGCTTTCAACAAAAGGCGCGATATGGCCTTAGGTGCACCACATTAATTCGCAAAATATTCTTGATCAAAGATTGGCAGGCAAAAACTTGACCCCTGATGAACGAAACACAGCATTTGCTGAATTGGAAATAGAATTTATGTCAATGGTTACATTGATAATGACCCAATCATAACTTTTTCCGAAATATCTCTTTCGGTCTCAGTTTCAAACAACCCCAGCAATGGATTGGTGGAAGCTTTTAGACTTGAACACCACAGATGTTCAATGGCAGTAATTGCAACACAAAAAAAGATTCCTGGATGTGTGTGAACAACTGCAGTTGCATCCACAGCGGGTCTTGAAAGATTTTTTGCAAGTTTTGGTCTGGTGCAGTCGAAGCTGGGAAACCGTTTGGGAATTGACAAGGCTAATAAATTGGTGTACTTGCTGAAACGCCTTAACCAAGTCTTCAGGAAAGAAAAGGAACTTGGCTATCAGATCCAACACACGATGAAGATATTACTCAACCTGCTGATACAGTCCTGATTCAAAATCGGAAGATGACCCACCTTCATCTTCCTTGCACTCAAAATGACGAACACGGCACTTTTTGATTATATTATTTTATTTGATAATTAATAGTTTACCAAAAGTAGACCATGGTTGATTTGATAACGAAAAGACTTATTTGATTTGTTTATAAATATTGAGTTATATTTGTAATGTTTCTTGTTTTGTTACCAATAAGTGTAGGTATTTATACTCATGAAAAAACTAATGAACCCACTGATTGATCAGAATTTATTAGATTTTATCTTTTTGAGTTTATTTTCCTGATTTATAAAAAGATTTTATGTTTTTGAATTGATTTTTAATTATTTTGTTCAATAAGTACCTAAATAAAACAATAAAATTATTTTAGTTTTTTTTAATAATTTATGATGTTTATAAAACATATGCAAACAGTATACAAAAATAATACAATAAAATAATAATATGGCTGTCGTACAAAATGGATATATATCAAATATCCGATATTTTGATATTTATAATAAATATCGGATTTTTTCGAGCCCTGACTAATAGTAGGACCGGAAGGGTGCTATTATGGCTGACAAATATTCATATACGAATAAGAGGCTATTAAAGTGTGCGTTCATTATTTCATATCGAGTTAAGTACGAAGATGTGAAGGTACAAAGTTGCGAGAGAAGAAAGTGACATTTTCCCTAGAAAACCCGGTTTGCATACTGCATCAAGAATACTCGTGTGGGATGGTCCCTTCATATATAAATGTGAAGACTACAATCAAAATACGAAAGTGCGAAAAGGCTGAATGCATAGGCGTACATATTTTTTTTTTCTTTTGGGCAATTAGTAATAAGTGATGAGATAAATCATTTTTGAACCAGATAGTTGTTTGATCAGAAGGTTATATGCGATCTTATAATGATATGAACAAAAATTAAGTTAAAACACCAGAGATATTACTAACGTACCAATTGCAAGTCGGACTCGCACACGACACGCACAAAATTTAACACTATGTAAGTATACGCCAAAAAATGCGTTTCTTATATGGGGCCTCCTTTAATTTTTAATTTATTTTTATTCTTTTTTGTTATAGCCGCAATAGAAATACACACTCTGTGGAAATTTCAACTGTGTACCTTTTACGGTTCATGAGATGCAGTCAAGTCAGTCAAGTGAAGTGCTTTTGCGCTTTCAAATTTCTTCATTGTCTTCCTTCTTTGGATTTTGTTAGATGATTTGTGACATCCTTCAGATTGTCTTCTTTAAGGCGTTGGAGCTTATTTTTGGCCCTCAGTTCGATTAGATGTTTTTCTCTTTTCTTCTTTTTGATCCTTAGTTTGGTTTTTGATCACCTCTCGTGTTGTTGTTTGTTCTTTTCCTTACAGCTGCTACGCCACCTCAGCTGTAGTTAATGACTTTCTCGCAAGAGTTTGTTGTTAAATTTGGCAGGGACTGGGACGGAGTGAGGATTGGATATGTTTTGCGATCTTTAGGAAGTTAAGGACTGGAAAGTTCCTATACTGGCAGCTTTTATCAGAGACATTCCCGGGTTCTTAAGGTTATTTGGGATTAACCCCTGTAGTAATCTCCTTTGATGTCAGAGAAACTTATTCTATGTACCTTCGTGGAGGTAGATGTTTCTAGCATCCGGTTTAGCCAAGAGCAAGGGTGAAAGGTATTTTAAATTTGCCGGTATTAGAAGATCCGGCAAGTTGTTTATGAGTGGGTTTGAATGAGTAGGGATTTTCACGACTTGTTTTTCGGTTTGACTGAACAGATATTCTTTGATAGGAGTTATATTGGCTGCTTCGTACAATACTTCGTTGCGGTAGTATTTTCCGTTGGCTCTTCTATGGAGTCCTGTGCAAGCTCTAAAAATCTTTCTTTCGAGCTTGCTAAGGCGGTTCATATAAGTGGGAGGGATTGTGCTATATGGGAAGGCAATAACTGATGACAGGCCTTATTAGTTGCTTGTACTCTTATTAGTTGCTTGGGCCCAATATGGAGCCCTGAGGGACTCCTGCTGCGATTGTTTTGAGCGGAGATTTGTGGTCATCAAGTTCCACATAGAATTTCCTAGAAGTTCGGAAACTGTGGATAAGTCTGTTTAGGTCGGGAGGGGGGGGGCGGAGCCGAATTGATTTAATTTGAAATTTGAAAACACCCGACCGTGCATTCGTTTCTGTTTAGAGCTCTTGTAGCATCCGTATGGAATTTTAGTAAAGGGTGGAATGTAGAACGTTTAGGCTTGAAGCCGAATTAAGAATTTTGGTGGATGTGTTTTTCTTCAAAGGTAATTGTTATTTGTAGCTGGATAACTTTTTCAAAAAGCTTTCCCAAATTTGAGATGAGGGAGATTGGTCTAAGTTCCTTGATGTCTTTAGACGAAGATTTTTTCCGGATGGGGAAAATTCGTGAGATTTTTCATTTTCCGCACAGTAACAATTATTTATGCAATTGTTAAAAATAGTTGCGAGGAAATCGAGTGCTATGGGAGGTAGCTTTTTGATGATTGAATTTGAAATTTTATCAGGGCCGCTCGGTTTTTTGCTATTTATTGTGGAGGGGGTTTGTGAAGGTGTCTTGATCTTCTGGGTAGATTACTGGGTTGTCCACAGCGGAATTGGTTTGTGGTATAGATTCGTTAGCACTAAGAAAGGCGCTAACACACCTATCTACTTCGAAAGAGAAGGTTGGGTCTTTGAGACTTAATTTGTCTTTGAAGGTGTTTTGGAAAAATGTTGCAAACGCCTCGCACTTTTCCTGTGGAAGTGATAGAGTTCCTTCGCTGCTGGTTATGATTTTAGTGAGTTTCGACTTCCTAGAACAGACTTTGCTAATATTACCAAAGGTCTGTGGGCCTGGTTTTATTTTCTCGAGTATTTTTCTAAACTGTTAGTTTGCTCATCTATAATCACTTGACTTGGGAAAGGATGGACTGATAAGCAGTATTTTGGGTATTGAGTCGGTTGAGAATTTTCCGCAGCTTTTGCCTATATTTATATAGATTCTGAAGACCTGAGGTAAGGTTCTTGAATTGGTAATTCTTTACCGGGGTTGTTCGGGAGATTTGGTCAATATTCATCTGAAGACAGCTGGTAAAAAGCTCAATTTTCGAGTCTATCTCCGAATTTGAGAAATTTCTACTGTTAGCTGGGAGATTTCCTTGGTAGAGTGATGTTAGTCGGTCTTGGAATTCATTCCAATCGACGTCAGTCAGAGTGGAGGATGTTGGTAAGCTCAAGGTGAGGTGAGTATGTTTAGTGGAGATATTAATTTTATAGATAATCCAATAGCTAGGTGATCTGAAGAGGCGTGATGAGTATTGCAACTGGCGTTTGCGATTTGGGGTAGTAAGCTTATCATGCTTAAGGAGACGAGGTAGAACTCTATGTGTGAACCAGAACGGGGAAATGTTGGAGTACTTGGTGAAACCACAATGAAATCGTGGCTCTCTTGATTTCTGTCCAGCCAGTTGGCAATAATTTTGCCAGCAGAGTTTTCAGTAGGGTCATTCTACATGGAATGCCTGGCGTTGAAGTCTCCTTCAATAACCGTGTAGGTAAAGTCCTTTGAAATATTGTTTAGGATGTTGCTGAGAGGTCTATGCTTAATTTCTTCGAATTTAAGCCCATTCCAATTTAGTATTGCTGTACCCAAGGCTGAGTCAGTTTTGTCAGAACGGATAGTTGAGAATTTCTCAAAGACTAGTTTGTGTCGAAGATTTAGGTGTGTCTCTGATAGGAGGACAAAGTTAGGTTTCTGTTCCGCAAGGAACGAGTTTAGGGCTATTCAATGAGATACAACCCGGTGACAGACAGATAATAATAAGAATGAGAATAAAACGAGGAAAAAATTTCGAAAAATCACGTTTCGTATATGGGGCCCCTTTTAATTTTATTTTTATTATTTGTTGTTATAGCGGCAATAGAAATACACAGTCTGGGAAAATTTCAACTGTGTACCTCTTACGGTTCATGAGATACAGACAGACATCGGTACGGAACCCTAAAAAGTCAAAACAGTTACAATCACACAATAGAAAATCTCAATTTTGGAGTTATCACTAAATGATCTGTGACCACACATGAGTACAGTCTTAAAATATATAAATCAGATAGTTCAATAAATAAAGGCGACTAACTACTTACAATTATTTTAGTACATTTCAATTGTTTCTTAAAAATTTCTAAAGTTAAATATATAATTAAAAACAATATTTTATTATTATTAACTAAAAAACTTTTAATTTTAAATTTCTTAAGTAAATTTAAATATTTTTGTTTTTAATTACATAAAATTTGATAAGGATAGCGCAGAAAAATGCCTTGTTCCTTTAAAATCTTTTCCCTCAATACTTCTTCAAAAATCCAACGACCTTAGCAACCCTATATGGCTAAGATCACTGAAAAAAGGGTTTTTTTTCTTTCCATTAGATAAATCAATTTCAATCGACCAATGAGTCTAAAAAGACTCAAAGTCACGCAAAGACACATATAAGATCATTCCCCCTAAAGCAAAGTAAGAAGAAAAAAAAACTTTTTTTTTTTATAATAATTCATAAATTCCTTGTCATCAATCTGTGTGCATTTACTTAGTTACATACATCGTCTTATATGGCAGTTCCCAACTTTCAATTTGTACAGAGAAGCATTCTTACAAGTATATACATATATGTATGTACCTATGTAGTTTAAAAGGCCATTACGTGCGGCACTTTGAACTGCCATGAGTCTGGAAACTTCGATGCGAGTTCTTCGAATAATTTCCGCAACAGTAAACATACACAGAAGCATGGAAGAATCGATTTTGTATCCTAAAAGTTCTATCAACTTTCTCTGATGTGTGTAATTTTAGGATTCCTTTTTTTTTTTATCTTGGAACGAGCTCAATTAGGGGATGGCTTTTGATCAATGTATGAATCCGAAAATGTGGAATTTAATAAGTAATTTAATTTAATGTAAAACTCCTCAAGGAGAATGCGTTCTTTTTGTATGATGTTTCATGTATGTTTGGTCGTAACAGCACTGAGCACTGCAAGTTCTTTCTATTGGGTATCGAGAATGGTAATAAGATACTAGAATTTCGTACTGATAGACGTTACAAGTAAATGGGCTAACAACTATTAATGTCTGTCCAAAAAAGTGTTTTTCATTTATAATAAAAAGTGTACATTTTTGACAGATAAGGAGATTTTCTGAAAGATTCCCCATTGTTAGATTGATTAATTGAAAAGTGACGTTGAGGCCCATTACAGGGGCTCTGGAACGTAAGCCATAAAAGGCCCATTACTCACCCTCCGGACTTATGAGCAATTGCTCATAGGTTCCAATCGGATGCTCTGACAAATTTAAGTATTGCCTCCCAGGCCTCCTTGCCGGCTTCGTGCAGCTTGTCCAGGAGATGTGAGCCAAGGAATCTGTAATGCCTTTCCAAGAGAGCTGGACAGTGACAAAAAAGTCAACCAATGTTTCGGGTTCCTCTCCGTATCCCCTACATATAGGGTCAGCAACAAGCCCTATCCTGTGTAGGTGATCTTTGAGACAAGAGTATCAAGTAGGAACTGACATCAGGGTTCTCAGGGTTGGTTTATTTATCCCCAGTAGCTTTTTCGTTTCTTTTGGGTTGGGTCTGTCCCACAGCTCCTCACTGTGGCCATCATGTACTGTGATTCCCTCATTTTAAAAGCTCGTTTAGTGGACAAGAAATTACTTCTTATGGTGTCAAGAAATATGAGTCTTCTGTGTGCGAAGAAGGTGTTTTGTAGTTTTCTCGTCGTCTTCGCATAATCTGCATGAGCGCTGTTTCCCTAGAAAGTTTGTTAGTGTACAAATCCTTATTTAGTCAACAGTATCCGGTTGCCGCACTCAGAGAAATATTAACGAAAACGGGGTTTAAATCAAGCATGAACGAGTATGATTTTGGGTCAAGCACGACAAGTGGTTGATATATATCACACCGTTGCTTGACTTTAAACATTCCAGTTAAAGTAGAAACAAGTATTGTATATTGATATATTAAGCATCACCATACTTAAAACATATTCTTAAATTAATCACGATCGTTGCTTAAAATGACTTACCTAAAAATGATTGGGGGAAGCATTAAAATTTAACAACTGTGTTATTTCAAGCAATTTTAAACGTGCTTAATTATATAGTGACGTGCTTAATACAAGTAACTTATACTCAGCTTAACCAATATATTTAGTAGTTGATTTAAGCATTAAAGTGCTTCTTTTATGCATAAGAATGGTCACTTTTTGGATTATTTCGCCTCAGCTCTACATATGTACATTCCAATTAACCATTATTTGACACTAATTTGAATTTAATAGGTATAACATATATACGAAAAACAGAATCTGTTTTTAATAAGATTAAAAATATACATTGATTCTTCAATGTCAATCATGTTATTCATATTCATCGAATTTGATGTTACGGCACAATGTAATAAAGTCTAATAATCATCTCTCAATAAATAGATACGAAGATAGCTGAAAAATGGACTCAAAATATTTCATAAATCCAAATTTAATTACTAAATTATTACAAAATATAATTTTAGTAAAATGCCCAGTTACACGTATCATAAGAACCAATATCATTATTATAGAAATAAATAAATATTTCGAAAAACTTTATTTAAAAAAATTTAACGCACATCTAGGTATATTATTATATAAAAATAGGTATAAGTATCCATTCATGATTGTTTAGTTAGGATTAGTTTATTACATAGATAGTAGATACAAATTTATCATTGATTCTGATTTAAAAAAAAGTATACGTTCTTCTAAAATTTAAGATAACAAGCTTGTGTACCAAATTCTTGAAAAACATATATAACTTAAACTTTCATATAAGTATGTATAAATAAGTAGTACATTATAGGTTTAATATTATATTAAATCTTTTTGTATACTCGGATAATTAATTCATTTTTAGTGTAGTTGTATTAAACCCAAAAGTAATTTTAAACAGATTATATAAATATTAAATTTATACTTATACTATTTCAAAAAGTCGACCAAAATTATAAAATACAGTGGATATGCTTATTTATTATTAACAGTTTTTTTTCTGACAAAACCTAAGAGTGAACTGGCGGACTAGTAAATGTGCTTATATAATTATTTAATAATAACATAGATTCACTTTCTACAATGATGAAAGGTTGGAGTGTTTTTTTATTTAGCTCACATTTCTTTCTCTTCTCAGATAAAAAATTTTCCAAATTATTAATTGAGCTGAGGTGTATTATGAAGCAATCCTGCAAATACTTGATGCTTACTTTCCTTTGAAGTGTCCAAAGGTGTTTTTATTTGAAGTCTGGCATTTGGTTTTATAAGTCCGTGCAGGGAAGACAATAGAGTATAGTTTATTGTATCTAAAATTAATTTTAAAAATCATTATTATAGACTTAAACAAATTGTATGTAGCTATATAAATGATAATTTACCATCTGTGGAATCATCTTTATTGGAAGAAAATAAAGTGATACAGGATGTGCGTCTTAAATCAGTTTTGAGAATTGACCGTATTTTGGACGCAAAATGCTCCCACTTTAGAAATAATTCGTCCTTCTTTCCCGAGTGCAAAATATCAAAATCCAGGTCCAGCTAAAATTTAATTAGAGTTAAAATCTTCATAAAATTCATTTCATATTAATCTTACAAAGACATGAGCGGTATTGGCTATTCTATAAAAATATCATTTAGACGACAGTTTTTATATTCATTTAAACGCATTTTTGCGGTTTGCTGGTATTTTTCCTTTGAATCCTCCCGAGTGTAGTTATGGCGAAGCGAACTTTTGATTTTCTTATATTCTTCACAATCTAAGAATTTTCAATAAAATATTAAATTGATTAAGGAAATGTTATTAAATAATTAAGGACCTAGTTTGCCTATTTCAATCTCATGTTGTGCATTCAAAAGTGGCGCATTTTGATCCTTAACTGGAACAGTGTTTTTTGAACTAATTTTTTTTGTCTATTAAACAATTTTTCCTCAATTTTCTTGTCTTATTCCTATGTTTGTCGTACAGCATACCTCTGGCTGGGGCAACCCCCTTCTTTTCGTGCAATGTAATATGTTAACTTAAAAAATCAATTATTCATATATTATGCTTAGATATTTCTTAAAGGAGTGAAATACCTCGCTTTCACTTGAAAACAGCTGTGTGATCTGTTCCGAGTAGTATTTTATTTGTCCTAAGGACATAATTTGACTTCTCGACATAAAATATTCTGTAATAATGTCCATTAACACCTTCTTGTCTTCCTCAACGAAAATTTTTTTTGTTTATAATTGCTCAGAATGTGATTACGATAAGAGCATGACTGTAATAAGATAAGCAGTTCCTGAAGCAAAATAACTATTGAAAAAATGCGGTTATCAACAATTAAGTTATGTTTCACCGGTGAAGATGAATCGACTGATGAGCTATTTTCGGGTGCTGTCTCCAGCTCAGTATTTTCTATTTGAATTGGTTTTCGCCAGGAAACAAGGAAAGTTTTGAATCGAACACGATCACCCATTTGATTTACAGGAAAAATATCGTTGATGTCGCCCTCACATATATTTTTTAAGTGCCAAATAGTTAAACCTGTCCCTAAACTCAGAAATGTGTAAAGGAGCATTTAAAGATTCTAAAAGTTTATTTATTTTTGCATTCAAAATTTAGTTGAAAAAAAGGCATTGAAAAAACAATTCGATCCCTTAAATTTGTGTCGCCTTAAATAATCTATTCCGTGATTAAAATTCACTTTAACATTAAATTACTATACTTTCCGTACAAACTTACAAGCTTCCGACATTAATTTTATTATTTTTTGTTATTTAAAAGCCACACCAATTTATTGATCTAAATTAAATTCACTGGTTCACTTGTTCACAGTTTATAATTTTAATAAAAGTGCACTTATTGAAAATACCGCTAACAGAACAACTCAGAAGTCAGAACCAAAAATTTCATTATTTTTACAACCGAACAGCGTTTAATTATAGTAGATAATAACAACGGCGTCTGTTAAACTGTTAAATAAGGTCAGAATGCTTAAGAGTTAGAACTTTTGCAATGCTCCAAACACAATAAATACTTAATCCAAGCAGAAAATATATGGGCATTCTTAACAGGCACGTCAGGCATGCTAATATTTACCACATCCCATGCTTAAATGAAGCACTATTGCAACCACCATTTAAGCATGTTCTTACTTGAATTGAGCATAGATTGATTGTGTAAAAAATAAGCTCGTCATTCTCAAAGTGATAAAAAATATGCTTAAACTAAGCAATGTATGCTAAATTCGTTTAAAAATTTAAGCATGAGATGCTTACGTCAAGAACTTTAGGAAGAGGTTAGGCTAACCCTACCATACTTATTAAATTACCATGCAAAATTTTTTTGAGGGCGGTGATTGGCCTGGCTTGGTTCCTGCTCATTTGTAGAAGTTCGGCTGTTATTCTTTTGGATTGATTTTTTAGGAATATTTTTGATTGGCTGCAACCCCTAAGACTGAAACACACCGACACAATAACCCACTTAAAAAAAAAAATTAGATGCCGCTACCACTCCGATTATATTTTTTTTTAGTTCCCGTGGTCGGGATCTCGTAAAAAGGTATCGGGATAAATTTTCATCCTTTTTTCGCCAGCTGATCTGCTATATGCGGCTTTGTTGTCATAGATCCTGTAATCCTTTATATATGTCTTACCTTATGCAGAGCTTAATAGCATTGATTTCTGCTTGGTTATATGAAATGACTTTGATTCTTTCACTGTATACTCGAGGCTCTACCCAATAGGAAATATTTAAGGCGCTTTGCGAAAGAGCACGTATGAAGCAGTAAGTAGTTGGAAGTGCTTCATACAAATCGAGGACAAAGTCTGTACTCCGCACACCCAACAATCTGTAACTGTAACGTTGGTAATTCACCAGTTACCTTTTTGCCTTTGTTGAACAAAGTGCATGTGGTTCTTTTTTATTGTGCGGTATAAAGTGTGTAATTTCTAATAATTAATATTTATTATTATTAATTTATTTGCATAAGAAAATGAATAAATATTTACCAAACATTTTTCTGCTTTTTGCCCACACAAAATTTAAGGAAAACACGATAAAGAGAATTTCAAAAGTGCTTTACATAAACAGAGGTAAAGTACTTTAGAGAGGATTTTTAGAAGCAGTTTAAAAGCCCTTTACATAACCTACCTATAGTAAAGCGCTTACGTCTGCGGACATGCAGTGCTAAAATAAAATAAAGCTTCTTACATACCGTAAGGACTTCAATGCTTCGCAAAAGCGCTTCAAAAGGTTTTTCAAAGCATTTTTTCCCTACTGGGTACCCCCTCGTTTGTTTTGGACTTGGAACATTTATATATCGCCCATAAAGGAGCTCCTTTTTCAAATTCGGGTTATTTGACTCCCAATTTATTCGCGCTAAAAAGTAGTATTTTTATTGGGATTGGTATGTCAAAGTTGTACTTTAGTTTTGTATTGTTCATGTAATGCTAAGGATTGAGTCTTTTTGGATAACCACCACTAACGCAATGATTACACGAGTCAATAGAGCTGACGGACAGTCCTGATTTCGGCTGTCAAATTTACTGACAAAAAACTATTTGCGTTCTATCAATTGACCAGTCTGTTCATAATAAAATGTCGTCAAGCGGTCCAGACATTCCTCTTCTATATGCATATCAAACAATATCTTCATTAATCCGTCTTTATTATCTACAAAATAAACAATAAAATGTATGTTAAACACTTTTCAGTCATTTGCCACTCAAAAGAGAGCAGATTAAGAATATAAACACAAATATCCACTAGCATCTACCCTTTATTTTCAATTTCCGCCATCTTAATTGTACGTTTGACTAGTCCGTACTGACTCGTCAGAAATCTTGTCAGTACAAACTGGTCAGTAAAAAAGAGTAGTCAGTAGGGGTTTACACGAGCCTGTGTAAGTGTCAAACGCTGTCAGAGTCAGTTCTACTGACTCGTGTAATCCCCGGGTAAATCAGGGTGAGCTGTTTTCCACCCACGACTGCTTACCTTCAGCAGTCAGTAGTCTGTACTTGTTCCAAATCAGCTTTGAAGTGAAGTTATTTAAATTAAATACCTTTATCGCGGCCTTGCTATCGAAATTTCTATATGTATACACTTGTATAGTCCTATAGCCCTCTTTGTACGTTGAATTTTATGCACATTTCTATATTATGGATTTCTGCTTAATAAATAGTTTGGTAGGATCTCAGGACTTTGTGTAATTTACATCTCGGCCCACAAAAGATTCTTACGCCCAACATGCTCTCTTTCTTTGATCCGTCTGTGTACAAGACGAGTGACCAGCATAGGAATTGTAGGCATTGTGGCTGAGAGCTTAGAAGTAATCGAGCAAATTTGAAACACATTGAAAATGTTCTTAAGACCGAATAAGTCTTCCGGTTTTCTGGATGTGTTAATTAGAACTTTAGTTTGAAGCTAATAGCTCCTTCATAGCACCTGTTATTCACAATTTTTGTATCTTTAGTGTTTAACTGTTTTTCCTATGCTTTGACCCACCGTACGAAGTAGCCGTAACTAATAATAGACCTAACAATATCAGTATTTAGGAACAATAAACTATACTCGAATTCAAGCCCCAGTTCTGTACCATAGAGTCTTTACCATATACAGAATGCAGCAATGGCTTTCTGTATGACATTTTACAAATTCTGGTTCTATGTAAATTATATAGAGTCATAAAGTTGCAAGATGATTTCCATAAACTTAATCTCTTCAGTGAGTTTTCTGGTCGTACCAGGAGAGTGCATTAATGTTATGTTAATTTTTCCTTGTTAATGAGACAATAATCGTCTTGCTAGGATTGATGCTCAGCTCTTCGTTTTCCAATTACCCAGAGACAATTTCGAAAGCCATTTTCATGAGAACTAAGATTGTACCATTATAGTTGCCCTTGATCGTTAACGTTAAACCAAAATCATAAGCCTACCCCAGTGCATCATATCCAGCTTTAGAGAGCTTTTCTATCCCTTTAAGCCCTGACCCTCACTATCGTGCGGGTCAGCTATTAATACATATTTCCTTCAATAACATGTCATGGTTGGACACTGGGCAAAAAGTAATGATTGTTAAAGTTTCTAGGTGAACTGTAGTAACACATTTGACCGCCAAAAACTGTAGTTGTGAATTTTTTACATCGTTAGAAATTTGTATAAATCATGTAAAGGGAGGTACTGTCACAACTTGTTTGTTATATGTTTATTAGATATTGCAATTGTTAAAATTATTGAGAAAAATACTAACATATAGTAAATTGGTGACATGATTGAGTTTTTACAATAATTCATTCATACATGTATAGACTGAAACGTAACGACCCGCACGATTGTGCCGGCTCGGTTTTATTTACAACAAAGATAAAATTTTCTTTCACAATTCAATTGGATTGTACAAAAATGATAATAAAATTTATGGCTGCAGAAGACATCAAAGAAATATTGAAAAAAGAAGTTAGGATGCTAAGTTTTTTTGAATATATTATATATACTTATAATATTTACTAACATAGGCTGTGTTCCTTTCCCCAGCCTCCAAATGTACTGGAAGAAAGATTATTCCTTTACACGCATATCATAGTCTATGCTCAGAGACATTGATTTCTTGCTTTGAGCAATTCTTTTCATTTAGTCGACGTCAGTAATCCACCAGAAAATACCAACATAAATAGATTGTGGAAAGTTCAGCTAATTATTAATGCTGTTAGGAAAGTGTGCCTAAGTACACAGTTAAAATGTTTTTTGGGTTTTGGGTTTGTATATAATTCCATTCCGAAAAAGTTTAACATTAAAACTTACACAAAGTCTTAAAATTATTAAGACAAATCAGTTTTATATTGATATTTCCACATAGTCTGAAATTAAAACTTTTAACTGTCTAAGGTTTAAGCCGGCAAGTTTCAATTTAAATATTGTATTGAGAGAACTCATTGGTTTTAAATTTAAACTAAAAATTTTCTGAATTTGAGGCAGTGGAGTTTGAATTTTGGAGAAAATTTCTGGTCAATCTAAACCAAAGTTATCTCAATTTGAGGCATCTTAGATTGAATTTTGGAGAATATTTGTTTCAATGGTTTTCATTGTGGTAGAATTCTATTTGAAATATTACATGGGAGATTAAAAAAAAATGAAAATTAATGTGGTTTCAATTTTATTATTTATTAATTTTTTTTTACATTCATGCATATTATATATATTATATTCGAAATAAATGTTTTTTTCATTGTTTTTTTAATTATTATTTATTTTATTTGCCATTGAAATTTATTCTGACAAGTACTCGTATACTTGTAATTAGGGTTTCCAATTATCCGACATTAATGACTATCCGGATATCGAATACTGAATACTCAAAATATCCGGATAATCCGGATATCCGGATAACAAAATAAATATATAGCTTGAATCCAATATTTCATGGTGTTTTATAATTTTTTTATTCAAATATTTTAATTATGTACATTTTAATAAATAGTAAAAAAACATTATATGATTTAAATATATTTTGTTTTTAAAAAAGAATATTTTAAAATGTTATTGCATTGAATATTTCAAAATTGTAATTGATTGAAACTGTAAATGCTGGCTTAATTGTAAGAAATGCGTTGCTCTGCTCATCAACAGAAGAAATTGGCACTGCCAGTTATCCCTGCTGACTGGCAATGTAATTGGAGCACCTTTTGAATTATAATCAAAATATTTATGGAATGTGGTATATTGCCTGCTTCTAAGAAGATTTACTTTCATAAGCATTTTATCTCGACGTTCATCCATTCGTTTTTTGTTCTGTTTCGATAAATTTTAACCTAAGTTCGTTCTAAACTCGTCTAACTTTTCAAATAGAAATTTATAAGCACCATTTAGCGGTCAAAAGTGTAGCTGTATTTTTATTTAATTCCTTTGCTGCAGTCTCTAGTGGTAATAGGATATCTAACAATTCTTTTAAACTTGATGGCCCTCAAATGGTTAAAAATTAAATGTCGCATCGTTGACTGCTGGCTATCTCGTTGGTTACGTCAACAAGTCGAGCCATCGTCGATTTTATATAGATAATCACATCATATATGGATAACGCCATACGGGTAAAAGAAAACTCCTACACCGGAATCTGGAGACATCTATTTACTCCATAATCAACGTATATACTACCTTTTTGGGCGATAAACTCAATATTTTATTTATAAATATATTTAATTTTTAACCGCACTGTTATCATGTAATTTCAGTGCTTAGTAAGTTTTGTTATACCCTAGATGAAAATCTATTGGGTATACTAAGCTTGTCTTTCCGTTTGTAACGCATAGAAATAATTATGGTAGAGCAAAATGGAATGAACACCGATAAATAATATGAAGAGTTATTTTTATTTTTGCATGTCCATCTGTCCGTCTATCTATCTGTGTCCGCACGATAACTCGAGAACGCATGTACTTAGAGAACTGAGCACATGAGCTTTAAAAAAAAAATTAATTCAAGTTCGAAAATGGGACAAATCGGGTAACTCATTCAAGGAGTTGCCATACAAAATTTTCGTTTTTCACTACATATTAGGACATTGCTTTAGAGAGCTGAAATTTTCTACGCGACGTTTTCATAAAAATAGTAAAAATAATTTCATAAATGAGCTAAATTGGGCCATATAAAAATTTTGATCTTTTACGTAGGTATTCTGTGAAAACAATCAGTCCTAGGGGTTTTTTGTGTACTCAAAAGTTCTTCGAATATGAAATGCTATGAAACTACTTATAATAATTGTTACTGTCCGACGAACCGTTCTAGAAATATATGCGAAAAACCACTTAGAAAATCAAGCTTACACAGATGGGTGACCATACGAAATTACATATACCCAGTTTAGACAGGTAAGTCTCAGTATGCTGCCTCTGCCGCACGAAATCTGTAGGTTGGGTAATGCTTCATTCCTGCCCGCAACCATCATATTACCGAGAAGTTTTCGTGGGGCAGAGGCTGCTTATTGACCCGTCTAAACCAGGTCATAAGGGCATTCATCTAGGGTATCATAAGAATTACTCTTGGACCAAGTCTAGCTTTCTTACTTGTTTTATTTAAAATTTGGATAAAAAACTTCCAAGACAATTTCTTTGTTTATTCAAAGAAACTTTAATAAATAAATAATAATAATAAATAAAACTGCCACTTGAGAAAGTAATTGTATAATCTTTTGAAAATAGCTGAACAGTTAGAAAGAAAACAGTATTTTCCTGAAAAAAAATGTCAAAAATATCCGGATTATCGGGTAATTAAGGAAAAATATTCGGATTACCGAATAGTCAAAATGGGTCGGATAATCCGGATAATTTGATATCCGGATATCCGGATTGGAAACCCTAATTGTAATACTCACATTCTTACATACGAGAATCTTTGGTTTGTTTTTTTTTAATAACTAAGTACATCTATATTTTGCAAATAACTCTTTTTAATTTCAATTTAACATTAGTTTTACATATGTAGGAACCATTGGTTATTTTACGTGAATTCAAAATAAATGTTCTTTTGATTGTTTTCAATTTTTTTTTCCTAAATTCATTAGTTGGACTTTTATTTGCCATTGAGATTTATTCAGACAAGTGCTGAACAATTATTATTTTTATTCGGTATTATTGAAATAAGGACTGTCCCAGAAAAAAACCGACTACAAACAATTGTGCAAAAAAATAAAAGAAACACATGTATTTAAAAAAAATTATTGTTCTGAGTTTAGAAAGTATTTAATATAATTGCATTATTATTATGATGAAGCTACACATTTTTGTAGAATTTTCGAACCTTAGAGTTAAGCCCTGACATTAGCTTTTGTACGTGACCATTTGTGATAATATCAGAAGCCTTTTTATATTTCCTTTTGAAATCATTGATGTTAGCGACTTGCTTTTTCGTCTTCTTCAGTTTTTTGTTTGATATGGGCCCAATATTTTTCGTTAGGACGAAGCTCCAGACAGTTGGGTGGATTTGCTTCCTTCGGTACGACATTGATGGAGTTTTCCGTACAAAATTCTACAAGCCGTTTGCTGTAATGGCAAGTAGCTAAATCAGGCCAAAATAACACGGGATAATCGTGTGTTCTAATAAAAGGAAGCAATCGTTTTTTCACACACTCACTCAGGTATATTTCCGTATTTATGGTCCCTGTTGTTACAAAGGCCTTAGATTTCAAACCACACGAGCATATGGCCTGCCAAACTAAATATTTCTTTGGAAATTTCGTACACTGACGAGTTTTAAATTTCGGGTCTACATCACCCCGATTCCCTGCAACATAATATTCTTGACCTGGTAGCTGCGAAAATCGGCCTTGCAATAAGTCTCGTCGTCCATAACACAGCAAGAATATTTCGTCAAATATCGTTCATACAATTTTCGAGACCTCTTTTGCGCTATTTTTTCCTTTTCTACAGATCTGTCTGCCACTTTCTGAACTTCTCTATCCACCTCTAACCTTCATCCTTTGCACAGTTGACTTCTATGTTCCTATTTTATCGGCCATATCCCTGACAGAAAGGTTAGGATTCCTTTTGAAAGTAGCGGTGACTTTGTCTTGAATGACCTTGTTTTCTGCTCTACGTTATCTTCCTGAACCAGGTTTTATCTGGACACTAGAAGATCCCGAAAATTTAGACAAAACATTTTGAATAGTTGTCTTTGGAATAACGAGGATTTTAGACATCTCCGGATTTTCCACGTGCTTGGAAATAATTCATTTTCTCCTTTCCTCTTGTTTTGACGCCATGACTTACCACGTTGGTGACTGAATACCGAATGACGCCTCGTTCAACTAGACAGTATTATGCATGCGTGAGCAGAAAAACTTACAACCTTGACATGTGTTTGTATGCGTAAGAGAAAGGAAGAGGTGGTCGGGTTTTTTCTGGGACAGTCCTTATTTTGAAAATTTGTTTTGAATTTCAATTATACGCGTGGTTACTTGAGGTAGCTCAATTTTTTATTTAAAATATTGTAAAAATATAAAATATCTTCTCAAATTTACTTCATATGTAAGATTAAATACAAAAAATAATTTAAAAAACAATTCCATTGCTTCAATCATATTAAAATGATTTGGTACCTTTATAAATTGTTTGTCAACATAAATTAAATAGTATGAAATTGCTGATGCGTTCGGTCTAATTGCCAATATAACAGGCTACCCTTTGGTATTTTTAACGATTTCTTCTTTGGGAGTGTTAATCTAGATATGAAAATATTTAAAATTAATTACAAAATTAACATTTTATTATTTTTTGAATTACTTACATTTCCGAATTTAATTAATTTGTGCTTGGCTTGAGAAAATGATTTTCTAGATTTAGATTTATTTCCCATAGACGGTGGAGGTAATAACTTCAGAAGTGCTATTACTGATTTAGTTGAAATGTTCCATTCTAAAACATTGAAAAGAAATACAGCCAAATTTATTGTGATAACATTTTTATTATACCTCTGCAATCCTGTAAAAATATTTTGTAGTCATATAAAATTTTGAAAGTAACATTTTCATACCTTCGCCAATTTAAAATCATTTTGTCACTATTATCTGGATACATTAGCTCAAAATCAAATAATATCTAGAAAGTAATATAAATATAAAAAAATGTTATTTATTATTTCATATGACATATGTACTAAATATCTATTCAAATTGTTTGAAATAAATTTTAATAGCTATTTACCATTTGTGGATCATAGTAGTAAAATGGAAAATTTAAAATCTCTTCTGAATGTTTTTCCTTTAAGTTTTTACGATATTTGACGGTTTTTCTTAAATTGTCTTTAATTCAATACTTTGTTCAAAAGCGACTGCATTTTGTGAGAAATGTATTTCATTTTTCATTTCTTCATTAATACTTTCTGATAATGTTATTGCTGTTTCAGTTGGTGTACTGGCAAATTTTCTTCTTTTATAAATCGTATTTTTCATTTGGGTTACCAAATACCCAGAGTTTTTCTCAGGATTGAATATAAGATCGATTCCATCTACCTTACTATTATCTACTCTTAACAATGGAAATAGTTGTATAGTGGCAAGAGCAATTGAGACTTTTTCTGATTTTTCTAAATTTTAGTGTTATTCTGGCAATACGTCCTATTTGTCGCATCTTCACAATCTTCTTGACGTATCGCTCATTAGACCTTTTTCTGCTTTCTTCAATGTATATATTTTTTTTTATTGTATTTTTTATTCCATCGAAATTCGAGGAATTTCGTTTCTGGAGCTACATACAAGTCATTATTTTCATAGTTTTTATTTCTTTTATAACTGGTTTTAAATTCATTTAAGGGGGTATTCTAGTATAGAGGCCCGAATTTTAGGTGATTTTTGAAGTGCCGTAAAAAAAAGGTAATCAATATTTTTCTATCTATTTTTTTATGAGTTATTTATTAACATTGCAAGAATACAGAAAAAAATTAAAAAATTAAAAAAGTTAAAAATTCAAAAAATTAGCAGCTGATGAAGGGGGGGCCTCAAAAAATTGGCGCGTGATCATGCCCACGATTCCAACCCGAATTTTTTAAAAATAGTAAAAATTGAAATTTGGGATGCGACTAGTTTCGGACATAGACAATTCTATAAAGAAGACTTTTAAAAAAATTTCAAGTAAATCGGTCCAGTAGAACTTGAGAAATCGTGGGCATCGTGTAACACCACTGTAAATTTTTCGAAAAATCGTTTTTTTTTTATTGGCTTAAAAAATAGTTTAAATCCCCTAGAATAAGAAAAAAAAGGTCCTGTGCGAGAATTTTTTTTTTCCTTTGAAAATGGAGGTCGCCACCAAGCGCGTCAAATTTGCTCCGAAACATGTCCCCGGAAGATGGCTGTGGAGCCGCCATTATGTTTTTTTTTCGCTGTCAAAAATTTATCAATAAAGTTCAATGTATACCCGATAATACCCTTAAAAGGTTTTTTTCAAACACCTTTAATTTTGCGAGAAAAAAGTTCGTGAAAAAACCTTTTTTTAGCCGTTACAGAGGCGTTACCACTTAAAGTCCATACGTCCACGTGGTTTGGAAGTTTGAATTCAACTGTTAGCAGCTGGATGCAAGTGAACACTAAATATAAAGATACAAATTTGAAAAATCCTCTTGTAGGCATATTCTTGAATAGTTAAACTTTGAAAATATGAAAACAAAAAAAAATCCATTTTTTCGAATTTCTAGACTAGAATACCCCCTTAAGACATCAAAAACAAGGTATACTCAATTTTTTTTCATAATTTCGTAAGATGTAGGTGATTCATTTAAATTACCAGTTATAAAAAAAAATGGGAAAAATGTTTCTTATAATTTCACTCAATTTTTGGTTAATTATATTAATATTGTTGTTCGAAACACCAAATGAATTAATTTTTTGGAAAAAATCATCGATACTACCTAGTAGTTTTTACGGATGCTATGCCTAAATTTATATTAGGTGTTAAATTTCTACTTTTTGTTGCTGGTTCGTTTATTTTCTCGATTCCCGCACAAATATTTCGGGCAAAACTACTTTGAGGCAGGTTATTGCAGTTTTCTAAACAAGTTTTAATATGTTTCGATAAGCCGCTATAAGTCGCAAACGTGTTCTCACATTGATAGTATGATAGTATGCACTTCAAACACAAATTTTTACTACATGATGTAAGTCGTGATAATTTTTTAAATGCGTGAGTGTAAATGAAATGCTACTAAATGAATTTCCACAAATATAACAAAAAAACATTATTTTATTTTATATGTAATAAACAAATATAATAAAAATACTTAAATGAAAAATAAAATGCAACCACTAAATAAAAAATCAACTTCACTTCACGGATGCGTACTTCTGAATAACTGATTCACTAGCAAAAGTCGCACTTGTTCTAAATATTAAAACCATTTTGGTTTCATTATCTCAACAATCCCGTTAATTTTTATTATTTAAGTTGAAAAAGGTATAAAAATAAAACTTCATTGGTTTTATTTCTTTTCTATGAAAAATTTCGGACTCATTTTAAAACTTTCTGAGTTTAGAAAAAATTGAGACTTTTATGAGTTTTAAGTTAAGGAAATAATCGTTTGATATAAACGTGACTGCAGGCGCGTATACAGGGGGAGGGTCACGGGGGTCATGACCCCTCCCAAAGTACTAGCTCATCTTCGTGGTGAATTGAATGGGACGCTGAACTGTAGTGAGTTGTAAAAGTTTACCAGGACGATATTCGTATGGTATGGTAACAATGTGTAGCTAACGCCGGCGATTAATGCTGGTGCTGTAACACACTTTTGCAATCTGCGACTACAGCTAGCGCTGGGTTGGGCGTTTGTTTGTCTTCTTTTCAGTAGTAATAGTGGGTGGGTAATAGTAGTCATTAGCTCATAGCTCTTCGTCTTTGAAACATGTACGACTTTTTTAGAATTTTCTTGTGTGTCGAAAAGTCATCTATCACACCTATCCCAGCAGAATGGTAAATAATTTAGGAATACCTACTAAATATTTATTTTATTGTTTGATTGTTTAGAGAAAGGCACGCAATGCTTAGCACCCCGGTTATGAAGATGCTTTTATAATTTCGTTGCATCGATTACTACTATAGATGAAAATGCATACAATTTCGAGATTTGAAAGTGTTAGTATTTCTAAGAAATTGGTCAGCAATCAGAAATTTTTATTTTTTTACCTATCTGATTTTCCCCTCATAAAATCGATGATGACAGGACAACTTGGTGTAGACGTCGTATACAAACTGACTTAATGAATCTTGATTTAGGGTTCTTCCAGTAGAACCCTAGTTCAATGCAATCATCAAAGTATAGCCAGCCGTCGATTTTTCATAGCGACACTGATTGAAGCCTGAGTCGTTCAAAAATTTTACGTTCGTAGGGAAGATTAAATTTTTCTTAGAAAAATTCATTTAAATTGGAATAACCATTCACCGACAACGGTCTAAATGAATTGGTGAATTGATTCTGGTGTCTCACTCTTTCGGACAGGGGTACAAGCATTCAGTTTTCTTAGAAAGATCTGAAAATTTTTCTTTAGATTTTTCATGCACTATTGATGGTGGACAATGGTTCCAAAGAGTTATATTGATTCAGGTGCTTTTTCTGATCTGGGTCGCTGAAGCTATTTATGAGCGTTTGCAAGCATACATTTTGTTCTTAGAAATTTACTTGAACATTTTTCTTTCCAATTTTTTATTGGTGGCTGAAAACCATCAGTTGGATTGTTTCGAGTAACGCTAAAATTGATTCTACAATTTTTCTTCGGAATTTTACGGCAAAACTATAAAAGTCAAATCATTCACTTTCCTCTGCGGTGGTTAGCGTTGCTTTGCTTGTACTTTCGTATTAATTCAAGTAGTGTTGTTTAATTTAAATAACTTCACGTTTACTTTTATTTTGTAGGATAATACCCTCAACAGACGATAGTCATAACTCTAAATTACCTACATCAGCAAGATAATCTCTGTCATGTGTCACCCCTGAGCTTTTAATTATCCCACAAAGTATTACATAATTGCTAAATCTTGACATTGATATAATTGAGTTTGGTTTTTGAGGATTATCTCCAAAGCGCCACTACGAACACGTAGTAATGATTCTGTAAACTAACAGTTACAGATTTTAGACGCAGCTATTCGTGGCGTTTATAACAAATTGCATCGTTTAAGAACAAGTTTTTTGAAGAAAAGGAAAACGGTGATAAAACATAGGTCTTTTATTTGCTTTAAGTTTTCGTGCACTATTATAAAACTTCATTTAACTTCTTACGTCTATTTAAAAGAACTGTTAGATCAACTAGTAAATCATTGCAGTTGGTTGCTGTCTTTGGCTATTGCAAAAAAAAATTTGATATAATTTCAAAATCGTCTGTCACCATATATTTAATTGGAAATTAAAAATAATTTTCAATTACATAATTGGTAATTATTTTTGGTCATCTGTCGACGGTATAAGGATAAACTTGCTATATTAGTTAGCGATGGAGGTAAAATTTTTTTCAGAAGAAAGCAAGATCAGTTAAGTTCCTATCAGAAGAAATAGTTAGTAACAAATCATGCACTCTTACCCCTATTCCTTTAAATGTGGTGAGTCAAGCTGCAAGCTCACTCTCAGTCAATTACTTCACCCGGGACAAAATCGCTTGGGTCAGCTTCTATTTCTACAATCTCTGCACGAGAAGGCGTATCTCGTTATGAGTCCGTAATGTCCACCCTGAGATCGACATTGATGTGGATTATATTATCGATAGGCTTCCCAAATCAAACCGAAATTGATTTTTATGATATAACGTAAATATGATTAAAAAAAATGTTTAAGAGCGACTTCTTCCGACTTTTTCCTCCCCCCGAACATTTTAGTTGTGGCTCTTGGACCTTCGATAGTTCTGAGATTAGTTCAGACTCTTCTACCCCACAGCTTTGTTTACCTTGATCGGTATTTCACCACTACTCCTTTATTGGAAAAGATGAGTGTATTAAAAATTGGCGGAACCGGTACAGTACAATACAATACAATTTATTCGGCCTTCTACAGAAGATTACAAAATCTTATTGCGTATAATTAGGTGGAAAAAAAATAAGTAACATTAAAATTAAAGCAAAAATTAAATAATAATAAAAATAAATATAATAATAAATAAATAAATAAATAAAGTGAAAGAAAAGAACAAAAATAAAAAATAAGTAAATAAATAAAAATACAACAAATTAAACACAAAATTGAAGACCAAAAAACGAATTAATAATATTAAGAATTAACTAAGTCAATGCAACAGAAATTTTAAGATCTGAGAATAAATGCCAATCACAATCTAATAACTAGTTAAGGTAATCTTTGACTAGCTTAGTAAAGGTCAGGCCGGAACCTGTGCGCTGCATTAAATTTGGAAGAGAGTTCCATTTTCGGGCAGCTTGGACGAAGTAAGAGCGCTCACCGTACCTAGATGTACATCTCGGGACAAGGAGTTGAAGACCTCTATTTGAGTGCAAGAATTGTAGGCTTTCGGAGAGATATGCAGGGGATTTAGTGTAATTTAGCCTATGAAGGAATATAAGCCTCCGACGAGTCAAATAGGCTTCTACAGAGCTACCGAGTAGTGACGTAGCAAGAGCAGATACACGAGCGCTCCGAGGAAGTTTATAAATATAACGGATGACGTAGTTAAAGGCTACAGTAACTCTTTTTTGACAAATTGAGTCTAGTCTGCTAAAAATAAGGCTTCCATAGTTAAAATGGGGGAGAATAAGAGTCGACGCCAATTTCCTGCGAAAATCCACAGACAGGCAACTGGAGGAAATAGAAAGTTGACGAAGACTGTCATAAATTTTCCCCATCAAAGCGCTGATGTAGTCGCAACAACTAAATTTCGAATTGAGTTGCATGCCCAAATTCTTAACTGACTCAACATATTTAAGCGTGGAATTATTCAACCGAACTGAAGGCAAATCAGATATAGGGAAAACGGTTCTATATATCGGCAGACAGTAAGACTTGTTTGGGTTAATGGCAAGCTCATTACCCATTTGCCCATTCGTGTACGTGCTGTAGGTCATCATTGATTCGAGCAATACAGTCCTCGACCAGGCCTATGGTACTGCTAAGGTACAACTGAACATCATCGGCATACAAATGCACAGAAGCGCTATTCACAACAGAGGGGAGGTCATTTATATAGAGGGAGAAGAGAATAGGGCCTAGAACCGAACCTTGAGGAATACCAGCGTAAAGGGGCAATGGAGCGGAGATAGAATTCTGCACTTTTACAACTTGCGCACGATTCGAAAGGAAAGCAGAAATTAATCCAACGGCCGATGAGGAGAAGCCATATTTTGTGCCAAGTTTACAGATTAATTTGACATGACTCACCGAATCAAAGGCCTTACTGAAATCGAGTAGGACCAGCACTGCTAAATGATCATTGCCAAGAGCCTTATCAATATCAGATGTGACCTTTAGGAGAGCAGATTCACAACTGTGACCTGGGCGAATCCTGATTGCCAGCCTGACAATATATTCTCAATCATGGCAAATCGAATCAAAGGGATAAATCTTACAGACAACTGTAAATTGAAGCCTGGAGGGTGATTCTGACGTTTTGTCGTACTTGAATGTCAAAATATACGCCTAAATGAAATGAACTTTTGTACTGATTTTTTCGTGTTTTTATTCAGGTCAGCATGACGTAGAATGAACTGAAAATGACACTTCAAATTACAAATTCAAAATAATATTTCGAATTTAAGCACTTGTTGTAATGCTCTAATTAGGTGTAGAATTTCCATTTAGCATAGTGTAAAATTTTTGTTACAACCTCTTGAGCAGTTGACTAATTTGTAGCATATTTAGGCGTCTTTTTTGACGTTTGTTCACCGACAGTTCATTATAGTTCATTTTGTGGTAGATAATAGTGAAGACACAAAAGGACAGCAATAAGGTTTTAATGGGATGAATGTACTCTGGTGTTCGTCCGACGGAAACTGTAAAACGCTGATCTAAATATGAAAAGCGCTACATAGAAGTCGCATGTCCATCTGCGGTTCGCAAATATAACCAATGTATGGGTGGAGTGGACATGGTTCAAGACGCAAAAGTGGACATAAAAATGTAATCTTCATTTTCTTGATTTGCCAGTAGTGAATTCATGGATGCAATACAATCGAAATGTTAAAGCCAACAGAATTCCAAATAAGGACCGAATGGATCTGCTGAAATTTAGGCTACAGCTTTCCGAGATTATGATTGCTACTCGACGCCACAGAATAAGAGTATTGAGCGATAGTGAAAGCAGTGAGCAGGAATCTTTAGCAGTAAAACGCTCGAAATTCCCGCGAAAAGTTCCAGCATTGTAAAAAGATAAGACGGCTACAAACACTTTCCAGTTGTGGATAATATTAAAAATTCTCGTATGTGCAGAATGGAGACCTGTAAAAGTCGTTCTAATGTACGTTGTGAGAAATGCGACGTATATTTACGCGGTTTTAAGAATAAGACCTGTTTCAAAGACTTTCAGACAAATACATGTAATAATTAATTATAAGCTGTATATTTTTAAAAAATAAAATGTAATTCATTCCAATGATATATTAAAGGTATTATTTCTTTCTTTTAATTCATCCTGTTTTTAGTACACATAAGGCAGATTTTGTATTCAATAAAACCGGACCCACACGATAGTGCGGGTGAGCTCAAAAGTCTCACAGACCTCAACAATTTTTCTTACTTATTTTTCCATTCTTTTAGGTCCCCAAGTACTACAAAAGTGCTATTTTAATAACTTTTGTGACCAGAAATTTTGTCCGGTCTTAAAGTGTTATATGAGCTCATCTATCACCGCCGACTACAATAGATGGAGCCCCTCCTTATGGGCAGTTTCTATTATACTAATTGTGACAAATCCTTTTAATCATGCGATTATGTATGCCACTGTCAATTGTTCACAGTTGATCCCCAACTATTCTCTTTCTTTTAAGGTAAACATTGTCTTGTCGATGGTCGATTCACAGGTTGACATTTTTTTTGTGATATTACCTTTTCAAACTTGGTATATAACATATATGCATGGCAGGTAGCCGAAGCAGTTAGGAATATCCTATAATACATTTATCTTTCGGAGGAAGGAAAATAAGGTGTGAAGAAAATGTCAGTCATAGCTGGAAAAATCCAGAATCGGTCACTTCTATCTAAACAAACCTACAAGAATCTGCTAATCAAGTTTTATCTATGCGTTTTAAAGAAAAATGTTTTTGCAACATTTATCGCTGTACAGGATTGAACCCGCACCTATGACTAGCTGTAATTTGTGTAGTTTGGAAGTAAAAAGATCCACCTATAAAAAAAATTGTTAAAAATCTTCAACCCTATAAGATCTATCAACCAGTTTCCAATTAGCTATCTTAATATAGAAGGCATACTTTATTCACTGCTAGTTCCACTAGTACCATTTTACATCATCTCTACTATGTCCCACAAGTAACTTTGATCATGACTTTCTATACTTAACTTCCGAAAGGGATCTACTACTGCGTCAGCATAAAGCCACGCACAACCCTCTAATTCATAGTCGCTACAAGATAGTTCCTAATCTTGTGACTTGTAAACTTCGATCTTCCAAAAAGGCTTTCTATAGCACTAAATTAAATCCTGATCTTCCCACTAAAAAACTTTGGAGCAACATCTGCTCATTGGGTGTTGCTGGGAGAGAAACTCCACAATGCAATATTGATGCTGAGACCCTAAGTGAGTATTTTGCTTCTTCTGCCCCAATAGCCTCTAATAGTCATCTAGTGGTGGGTGATAATTGTTTTGAGGGTTTTGCGTTTAATTGCATTGATGATACTGATGTTCTCTTTGCGGTGTCTGCTGTAAAATCCACTGCGCTCGGGCATGATCTTCTCCCCCCAAGATTCATCAAGATGATTTCCCCCGCTGTTTCTGATATTCTAGTACATATTTATAATTATTGTCTTGCAACTTCTCAATTTCCGTCGTTATGGAAAAATAGCCCTCACTGTCCCTGGTCCTAAAAAACCGCGCCCTAATGGAATTAATGATTATAGGCCTATTAGCCTGCTGTGTTGCTTCAGCAAAGTCTTTGAAAAAGTAATGTACAATCAGCTCACCAAATATCTTGACCCGCATCAGCTTCTATCATATTTCCAGTCAGGCTTTCGACGTGGACACAGCTGTGAAACTGCCCTTCTGAAGGTTTCTACGGATATTATTGAATCCATAGATCTAGACGATTTAACTATCCTTGCCTTATTGGATTTTAGTAAGGCTTTTGAATCAGTTGATCACAATTTGCTCCTTCACAAACTTTCGAATTGCTTCAATTTTTCCTCTTCAGCCATCAAGCTGATTAAAGGTTTTCTCACCTGTAGACTACAAGTAGTCAAAGTTCTAGACTCTATGTCGAGCTTTCGGAACTCATTCTGTGGACTACTCCAAGGATCAATCCTAGGTGCTCTCTTATTCAGTCTATACATCAATGATTTGCCTGAGGTGATTAAGAATGTGACCATTCATCTGTATGCTGATGACGTACAAATTTACTTGAGCAGACCAATTGGGTTACAAGAAGATTGTGTTGCTCGTGTAAATGAAGATTTATCGAGAATTTACGACTGGTCGATAGCTAATAAGCTTCAACTGAACCCTAGCAAGTCTGTGTATATGCCGATCTATAGAAACCATCTCGAAGCATTAGACCTACCACGAGTTATTTTAAATAACTTTACCTTATCATTCTCTAGCTCTGTGAAAAATTTAGGTGTAGTCCTGAACACAGAATTTACTTGCTGCAGCCACGTTACCAATATTTTAGGCAAAGTATATGGCTCCTTACGGCAGTTGAGAGTCTGTGGGTATTTATTGTCTACATATTATGCGATTGAAATTGGTACGTAGTTTGATTCTACCCCACTTTATGTATGGCACAATTGTATTTCCCAAGTTAGACTCAGTTTGCCGTCGAAGATTGACAGCTGCATTCAATGATTGTACTAGATATGTTTTCAACTAAACACGCAGTGCCCACATCTCAATGCAAGTGAATGCAGCCCTTGGACATACTCTTGATACCCATTTTGCTCATCGCGACTTGTATTTTTTACATAAATTAATTCATAAAAAGAGGCCACAATATCTCTACAATAAGCAATTGTTGCTCTCTCAAAGAAGTTTAAAAATTCTTTTACCACGCTGTCATTCTCATTTCGGAGAGCGCTCTTATTTTGTCCAAACTTCACGTAAGTGGAATAGTTTACCATCTAATATACGTAGCACGAACTCTTGAATTGTTAAGCTCTTTGGAGCCTTATTAGGTACACATCATGGCTGTTCTAAATCTTAATCTTTATTTAGTATATTTTCTTCTTCTTTTTTAGAATTCATATGGTTTTATCTTTTTAAATTTTTATTTCTTCCTTTCTTTTTCTGATTTAATTGAATTTGATTAATCTTGTTTTTCTTGTTTTCCATTTAAAACAATAATTTTGTATCACTTCTCTTACTTATAGATCTATATCCAATAAGATTTGTAATCTTTATACAGTTAACTGTAATAAAGTAATATTGTTATAGTTATTGTTACTAGATAAAGCTTATAGAAAGTCTCATCAATTCGTAGTCTTGCATAATTCATATCGCTTTTCCTAGAAACGATAGACATTCGAAATGAACGTGACTTCAAACTAAATAAACGACAACAACAAATCTCTTCTAATCTATTCGAGCTATTATTTTAAACACACCCTCTAGCCAGCATATGTAGAGCGGATAATTTCTAGGTTCTCTTATAATCAACTCTAATCAGTTAGCTATGCTCACAATAATGGACGGACCTTCCTCGTATTCTTATCCTCTATATATTTTGTTTATTATAAAATCAAAAGCAAAAAAATCGAACTACTCTCAATAAGCAAGTATCAAGTATAGAAAGTAAGTCAATAGACATTTTACTGTTGATATTTCCAAGTTTTGTACAAATCTCGGAAAACGGCTAATATGCAAATACAAACTAAAGCCGAATTCCACTAAAGCTATGGGCACAGAAATGATCTCGTTCAGATGAATTTATCTATGAAGATAAGATAACAAAGAAAAATGTTTGTAGAAGAATTCTTTACGGTAAACGAAATTTTGTTCTAAACATTTTTATGAGCACTTGACTTAAGTATTTAGATGTCTTGGGGGATTTTTAAACCATAACAAAAAAAAAATCTCGCCACTAATTAGAATTAAAGGCAAATCTCTGTTTTGTTTGCTTGTTTGAAATCAGTGTAGTTGGGTAAGAATCTTCCGTCTTCCATTAGCTTCGTAATTCGAGTGCATATCCGATTCCAACCGGGGAACTGCCACTTCATCTGATAGAGGAGTAAGTTCATTGCACAAAAGAATGGGATATAGTTGGGAAGTATGATTGATTTCGCCTATAGCCATATCTAGATATCAAACTGAAGAAGATGTATATACAAGTTTTAATTTAAAATCTAGCCGATTCAGAAAAAACTATAGAAGAAAAAAATTTACCCTAATCTAATTAAATAAAAATGAATTGTTTTCGTTGGTAATCGCATCACTTGAGAACGGCTCGACCGATTTGGCATTTTTTTTTTATATTCGTAATAATCCGAATAAGGTTTTAAAGGAAAGAAAACTTGGAATCGGCAACCTCTTCATGGCGTTGCCATACAAAAATTTCTTTTTTAACTATGTATTTAGGCACTGCCTGACAAGACGTCATGATGTTTTCGTAGAAATGGTAAATAAAATTTCAAAAATGGGCTAAATCGAGTTACCCATTCTTGGTGTTGCCATACTAAACTTTAGTTTTTCACTATATACTTGAAAGCTGCCTAAGAAGGCGTCAACGTGGATAGCTCATATTTTGTACACAGAGTTTTCATAAAAATTGCAAATACAGGTCAAAAAGTAGAGCAAGTCGGGCAAACTTTTCTTGTTGTTGAAATACATAACTTTAGTTTTTCACTATTTCTACGTAGGCTGAGAAATAGTCCACGACCAGTAGATATGTTTGTTTACCGTATTCAAATAGATCAATACCGACTTTATACCATGGGATTGTTTCGACTGAATGAGGATGTACTGGTTCTTTTTGATTACTATTCCTATGGCGAATAAACGTTTCGCAATGTGAAACTATATTTTGAATATCAGTGTTTATGTTTGGCCAAAATACTGAAGTTCTTGCTAAATTCTGGCATTTTTCAATGCCCATGTGTCCTTCATGTATGCGGTTTAATATTTCACGTCTTAAAATTGTAGGAATTACAAGTCTTTGCGACTTAAAGACTAGATCATCTATGACTGTTATTTCGTCCCGAATATTGAAATACTGTCGAACGTCTTCATCAACTTCTTTCCGATTATTTGGCCAACCATTAAAAAAATAATTTTTTAATTTTGTAAGGATTGGGTCTTGATTAGTGGCTGTTCTGATATTTTCTTTTTTTGATTCAGTAATAGAAAGGGATGAAATAAGTAGATTACAACTTATCGTAGTTTCTTCATCATTTTCAGGGAGACTAAAGTTAGGTAATGCAGCGCGAGACAATGTATCTGCTATGAACATTTTTTTACCAGGTTTATATGTGACTACCAAGTCATATGCAGCTAATTTGAGCATAATTCTTTGAAGTAGAGGTGGGATTTTGTATAATGGCTTAGAAAATATCGGAACAAGAGGTTTGTGATCAGTTTCGACTGTCACAGTACGACCATAGATATATTGATGGAATTTAGTGCATCCAAACAATATAGCGAAAAGCTCTTTTTGAATCTGTGCATATCGTTGTTGCGCATCTGTTAAACTCCCAGATCCATAGGCGACAGGCCTTCCTTCCTGTAAGATCACTGCGTCTACAGCGTTTTTTGATGCATCTGTACTTAATGTCAGTGGCTGATTTGAGTCAAAATATGCAAGTGTAGGAGCATTATTAAGAATACTTTTTAGTTTATTAAATTCACGCTGACGTATTTCATCCCAGTTCCAAATAATATTTTTTTTTAGTAATTCCCTTAGATTCTGCTGACAAGATTTTTATGAAAGCTCCTAGATAGTTCACCATCCCGAGAAATCTTTGTAGCTCTGACTGACTGTTTGGATGTGGCATTTTTTGTATAGCGTTAATCTTGGAAGGGTCTGGCCGTACCCCTTCACTGCTAAATAGATGGCCAATATAAGAAATTTCTGGTACACTAAACTTAGATTTGGCTTTATTGAATTTCAAGCCCACTTCTTTGGCTCTGTTAAGGACTTTATTTAAAGTAATGTCGTGTTCTTGTTTGTTTTTTCCATAAATGAGGAAATCGTCTATATAAATGATCAAGTTGGGTATATCACTAAACAAATTAACTATTGTTGCATGAAAAATTTCAGGTGCCACTGTAATTCCGAACGGAAGTCTTAAAAAGCGATATTTCCCAAATGGAGTTATGAACGTACATAGTTTAGATGAGTCATCATCAAGCGGTATAGCCCAAAATCCTGAAGTTGCATCTAAAGACGTAAAAATGTTTGCATGTGTTAACCTTGCAACGACATCATCGACTTTCGGAAACTGATAATGTGACCGTATTAAAACTTTATTCAAGTTGCGCGGATCTAAGCAAATACGAATATCGCCCGTACGTTTCTTAACTACAACAATAGGACTTACCCATTCTGTTGGTTCATTGACTTTTTTAATTATATTTAATGACTCGAGACGATTAAGCTCTGTTTTTAATTGCTCTGTTAAACTAAATGGTATTCGCCTAGCTGGGACTGCGACAGGATCGGCATTAGACTTGACTTTTAAATGGCATTTCATCTTTAAACATCCTATTCCTTCGAAGACTTCACTGAAATTAATTAAAGGATTACAATATTGTTCACTACAAGATAAATAACCTGACTTAACTTTATTTATTCGTGTAATTAACTTCATTTTAATGCTAGTTGATAGGCCTAGAACTGTTTGACAATCCATATTGACTATGTGAAATAAGATTTTCAGATTGTTTCCATTATGTTGACAGCTGATGACACATTGACCGATGAGATTTAGCTGCTCGCCACTGAATGTTAAAATTTTCATTGTTGACTGCGATATTAAAGAAGAGTCCAGCTGTAGTCGATGAAATTCAGATAAGCTCATAACGTTTGTCTGCGCGCCCGTGTCGATTTGACAACTAATAGCAACTCCGTTAATATATAGGGTGATATACCAAAGATGCCTGTTGGTTTTTGCTGACATTAAAGAGCCCATGAAAAGTACTTCGTCGTTAAATTTTGTTGCAGTATTACATGTGTCGATACTCTTAATAAAAACACTGGACCTGCACATGGCAGCAAAGTGATTTCTTTTTAAACATTTGCGAAACGTCACACCTTGTGCCGGGCAGCGATATTTGTGCACTTGACCACAATTTCGACATGGCGATTGTGACTGATAAGACTTGGGCACTTGTACTTGTTGAGAGCGACCGTGCAATGACGATGAATGTACGACTGTGGACTGCTGACGACCGATATGATTTTTGTTTCGACCTCCTTTAGCTAGTTCGATATCTCCTTCACTTAAAAGCCTTTCTTTGATATGTACAAAATGTTGGCTTAATCCGCAGACAAAAATGTCTCTTACTAATTTTTCTCGCAAAGAACCAAATTCGCACGCTTGTTATGTAGTCATCAATAGACTCACTAGATTTCTGTATTCACGTGAAGAATTTATGTCTTTTTACAGCTATATTAACTTTTTTGGTAAAAAATACTCTTCAAATTTATTGACTAGGTCATTATAGGTTACCGTATCCACGTTTTCGTTGAATGAGTTGAAGATGTGTATAGCACCTGGTCCTCCCATACAATGCAGCAACACTGCGACTTTTTTGTCGTTGACGTAGTCTTCAACACCTGTAGCACGTGAAAATATTTTAAATTGCGTGTGCCAATCTTTGCACGCCAATGGGAGATTTGATGATTCCAGATTCAATGGCGACACGATGAATTGCGGATTGCTGACGGCCATTTTGTTAGATTCCATACTTGCACTTTTAATTTTTTTATATTCAGTCTCTGGCATTTTTGTTATTTATTGAGTTCATAAAACACTTGACACCATGTTACGTGATGAAGGACTTTAATTAAAGAAAACACAGATGATGCCTTTAATATAAAATATTTATTAAATTGTCTTTATGACATCTTGTCAGTACTGCTGTCTTATATGACCTGTCTACTTACAAGCTTGTCTATATGGATCGCGACCCTTATGTCTACTATTCAAGCTGAACTATTAACTATATGGACTTAGCATAATACTAATCTATATTTCATAATATTGCATGTATATCGCAACATATATATTTGGAGACTGCCTAAAACGTTGAGGTAGAGAGCTGAAATTTTGTACATGGTCCTTTAAAAAAAAAACAAAAGTTCAAAATTTGGACCAATCGGGCAACTCCTTCGTACGGTTAGGGTTGCCCTACAAAAATTTCGTTTTCTACTATATATTTGTTCACTGCCTGAGAATGCATCGATTTAGATAGCCCACACATATGAACATATGCACGCACACATACATACATGAAGACACAGAGTGAAATGCTCTATAGAGTACGGAATCGCGCGATCGAGTCAGATGATAGGTTAGATGTTATGCATCTCTAACCATTCCACCCTTTTAACCTCCCCCCCCTATTTAGGCATCTATATTATTATTATTGTCGGACAATTCCGGAGGGCTCCCCTAGCAATTAACTAAATAAATAAATTGTATTTGGTCATATGAAGGTATATAAAAGTTTGTACATTGCAATGATTCGGTTCATTAAATCGATGGCAGTAAATAAGCCTAGTAACCTACTAAAGTCCACGCAAACTAAATTTTAGTGTGTCTCCAATATTGGGCCGTTCTTTAGCAGCTAAAATATGACAGCGGAGACTCATCGAAAAGATATATTAAAAACAACGTGCGGTCATAATATTTCTAAAAAGAGGTAGTAAAATTATTTTTATTTGGAAATATTAAAAATATTCAAATAATATGCATAATGTATACAATAAAAAATAGCATTGATATTGAAAATACGGCCACTACATAGTAGAAATCCAATTCATCCGTACTTATGTACATCAAAGACGTACAAAACTATGTTAACAACAAAAATCCATTCAATATATTTATCAAATCTCAGAATCCTGGCAATAAATATTTTTAGCGAGTTAAAGAACGGCTCGGGCGGATAAATTTAAGCTAAATTTTTTTGGAGACGTACTGGTGGTGCCATCTCTAATCAAAACCGAAAAGCCAAATTTAGCACGTTGACCTCTAGTACCGCTCTCGCAAAAATTCAGGATAAACTTTCCCCAATATCTTTTAGCTTGCTAATTTTCATACAAAATTTAGCTTAGCGCGGATCTTAGTACTAGGCTATAGCTAATAAATAAAATAAAAAAAAAATGGAAAAAGGAAAAACCTTCATGCCAATAGAACATATCATAGAGTTTTTATAAATTTACTGCAATACCTTTTCAATCTTCATCATTTATTATACATTTTTAGTCCTTTATGCAGCAATGAACTTTGCACTCCTGTCGTATTATAATTATTTAATCTAAATTCATTTACATGCCTGACATTAAATAGTTGCACGTCTCCAAAAAATCTTAAATACCTACATATGTTAATATTCTCTCACGCTCATCCACATTAGTGCCTTAAGCTTGATGCTGCCAATGTAAACTTATACTGCATCGTAATATCACCCGCATCGCACCTGCGTTTTCTCTAACATATCTTTTGTACCCAAGAACAATAACTGTCGAGCAATACTGACATTGTGGTTTAGTTATCAGCCGCCAGTAAAACCACTTTTCTTCTCAGAAAACCGTTTTCTGATTTTGTTACATATATAGACCAAATGACTTTTCAATTAGACTTTTCTGCCAATCACTACTCCCAAATATTTAATTTCACTTACACATTCAATTAAATATCCATTCATAATAATTCCTTTATAATCAGTTTTAATTACTATGAACTTTGTTTTATTTATATTTAACTTTAGTTTGTTTACTCTTAACCACACGTTTACTGAACTCAAATCTTCTTCCATTCTATTAAGAGTGTGAATATCATCGTGTTTGTGTTGTTTATATAAAATGGAAATAGCAGAGTTCCAAATACGGAGCCTTGTGTGCATCCCAATTTATTCTCCCGTCTCTGTGATATGTACCCATTAATTTTCGTCCTTGCATTCCTATCTGATATTTATATTCTCTTCCTTGTATTCCATATTTTTATAGTTTCTTCAATTAGATCGATCTTTCAACTGTCTCACACTGTCTCTTTAAGTTCAAGAAAAACGATAATATTTTTTTCTTTCCGGAATTCCGACTGCTACTCTACCAAGAGCTTGTTGGACTCTAAACATCTTTCCAATTGCTCTTAAACCATCATTTCTGAAATTATTTCATGTGTTGACAGCATATTAACTGCCCTAAATTCTTCACATATCGTCGTGTTATATTATTTTTTTTCCTATCGAAGTAATAATAGATTCATTCCATGCTTCAGGAAACGAGCCCTCAATTAAAAATTTATTAATTATATTACATAAAGGAAGTCCCACATCTCCCCTATTATACAAAACAAAAAAGTTGTGTTAATTCTACTGAATCAATCTATCTGCTAATTGTCATCATTGTATACCATATGCGGGATTGACTGATGGACCTCTTTTATACTCTAAATGAAGAAGTTATTGAAGTTTTCAGCTATTTACAGTTCAGTTTTGAGTCGTTCTTTACATACGTTTTAATCGATCTCTACATTTGCTTCGGGTTGTTTGCTTCATTTATAATTCCTTTAATATTTGTTCTTGGCTTCCTTTATACTTTTTGCATATTTGTTACGAACTAAGGGGAGGTTCATGACGATGAAAAATTCGATTTTTTTTTTTAATAATTTTCATCCTTAAGGTTTTTAGAATACTTGGGTTAAAGGATATTTACACATCTACTAAAGTATTTTAGAATTTACAGCCTCGGAGCCGTTCGCCGGCTGGAAAACAGGTAGCTGAAGCGCGATTGCTGGGGTGATCTTTTCTCGCATAAATTTCGTGAAAACTTTAACCTTCAGATTCAGCACAATCAGTTCTTGGAGGAACAACAAGTGCCTCTGTATGCTGGGCGGGGGGGGGGGGGGGGGGGGGTGTCATGACCCCTAAATTTGACGAAAAAAATGTAATTGAGTTATTTGAAAAAAAAATTCTTATTATTTTATTTTTTTTTTATTTATATAATTCAACTTCAAAAAAAATTTCAATCCCCAAAACTTAAAAAAATCAAAATTTATTTCAATGAATGCATGTGATGTATGTGTATAGATTTTTCTCAGAATTTGAGTTTAGGACCCCAACTTTGGGTGATCCAAAACCCTCCTAGAAAAATACTTCCTCACTACCACATCAGAGCCCTAACTTAGTCCTAACTCCTAACATTCTAAAATATTCGCAGTGTTCTTTTGTAAAACCACTGACATGTATAATATGGACTGACTACGTCCAGAGAATACACTGCAGAAAGTGGGCTCACTTCTATATAGCGTTCTCTTTCGGTCTTAATACCAAGTACCAACTGAGAGAGAACTGTAAGCAACAAATAAATGAGTGGGTTCGTCGAAATAAATGTGTCTGAATTAATTATTTGGGTTTAATAGTGATAAAAAATGTTTTACCAAAGGCAATATATTCATAGATACTCAACAGAAATTTTAAAATCACTTTTCAACTTCCCGACGTAAGAAATAATTTTGACACAAGAATTGTGCCCACGTGAAATAGAAAAGTAAGCACTCCATATTATATTCGTCAGTGGACATAACCAAGGGTAAGCAAGCAATGCCTCACTCCTATAAAAAATCAACGATGCCTCGACCTGTCAATTTTTTTTTAGAAATTTACTGCAAATTTCTTCCTTAGAATTGTTATGCATTATTGGAGAATAATAAGTGCTTGCGTGGACCCTCTAATAGTTTTTATGAGTGTAGCAATGAGAGGTGGCAGTTTTACTCTACCTGCAACGCCGAAAACTATAAAACACTATAAATGGTAGACACTGGTTACTATACGTATTATAGTTTTCAAAAGGTATTTATTTATTAATATCTATTAACTGAACTCTATAAACTTCATTATATTACTGTCAACGTACAAAGACTCTAAAAAAGTACTCTAAAAAGTATTTCAAAAAGTACTCAGTACTTTTTATAGACTTAGTACTTAGTTACAAGTATTTTTCATACATGCGGTACTTGTACTAACGCTGAAGTACTCAGGCCTTCGGTACTTGTACTTGTACTTAAGTACTTTTTCTTTGGTACTTGCCCAGCTCTGCATGAATTTCTGTGCAATTGAACGGAAATTTAATTTGCGGACCATCAGAAAGCGATTTTTGTCAAAAATTAATTTAGAAATAGTTTTTTCGTCCGTCAAAGCAAAAAAACAGTGTTTTTTTCAAACGGCTGACATTTTGTTATTCAGAAGTTTTTTTTTTTTTGAAGACGAAAATCGGTAAGACCCACAAATTTTATCTAGTTTAATCATTTTCAACCTTACATATTTGTTTCGGATGAACTGGCAGAGTTGTGGAGCGCCCCGCGCAGACCAAAACACGCCGTGCATGGTTTTGTTTGATGGGAGCAAGAGCCGCCAGTTTGAATTTTGTGTTTATAAATAAAATTGGGATTTACTCTCCATTGCTAGAAGAATAAAATACGTTGAAAGGAAACCCATTAACAAAAGTGTTTATATTATGTAAAAAAAAAAATCCAAAATTCATGCATTTTTCATACCTCTCGACGGTAAATTGCGCTTAATTTATACTCGTTCTAATCCCTGTCACATTCCGATAAAACAGCTTTTCTGTAGTTCAGTTATTTTTTTGTTCTCATATTGCGACGTGTACTATTGAACCATCCATTTTTTCTTTGGTTATTTATTCTCTAACCAAACCATATTCAGAATTTTCGCGCAGTTTGTTATTGTATTGAAGAAATCTTCAATAGATTCATGTGCAGTGGAAATTTTCCCATAGATATAGACTTAAAGACAATTTGAAACAACAAGAGAAATTTCGTGGGAACAGAGAAATTACTTTCGACAGTCGAAAGTACATTTTCTTTCTACTACAACTTACGACAAAATTCTAAATGCCACCAAACTCCATTATAAATACTAACGTATAATATCACATTCGTATTTACATTGGCAAGTTTCCATGACAAACAGTTTTCGATAAAAAGTCTAGCGCAGGATTTACATTATGATGGCATGAATTTTTTCCAGATATTGTGAGGGACATAACTTATTGAAATTTAAATGCTGCCGAAGCAATCACTGCAAAACTTGACACGTACGAGTACACTCCCCTATTGTTTTTATGGTAAAAATCGCAAACTGTCAAACAGGTTGTCAAATTGGAACATAAACTCGAAATCATCTCCAATGAGCTTTTGGACGAAGGACTACTTCCTAAATAACTTGAATCCTTTCTATAAACAAATTTTTTAATTTCGAAATATGCATACAGAGTGTCCCGTAAGTGGTGTAATATCCGTAGGTTACGGATAGGTAACACAGACGAGCAAAAATTATATGGGTAAGGGGGCGGGGGAGAATCCTAACGGTTCCGAGATAACGGGACTTAAAGATATTTGGGTATGTTTTTATAAACTGTAACTTCTGAACGTTACACCATATGATGATTATTTAAAATATTTCAGATTCTTGACCTTTCCAACGATCTAAAAATTTGCCCTTACTCCTTTCCGTTTTGAAGTTATGGTTCAGCAAAATCAAAATTTCGAAATTTCAACTCAATTTTTTTTATTTAACTACTATTTTTATCAAAAATTACGCCATCAGTATTAATTTTTCATACTGAATTTGAAAATGCCAAAATTTTAGCTTTAAACTGACTTGTTACACTGTGTACCAAAAATGTAACCCTTTCAGCATTTTTTGCACTTTTTCTTAAACATATTCAGCGAAAAAGGGCTGAAAACAGTCATTTCCAAAAGATAATTGCGTACTTTCTGGTAGTTATTGAGGTTTTTCAGCTATTTTCGGAAGATATGCTTAAGATAAGTGCAAAACACGGAGAAAGGCTTACGTTTTGGGTACAGAGTTTGTTTGCGCCTAGGAGGTTAAAAGAGCAGGTGCTGATAATACTCACCTAGGCAAACAAACGTTGAATGGCAGGGGGCTTCATATCAACCGATTCGGAGTTACAGGATGATTAAGAGAAAAACTATTTTTTCACAAAACACCCTGTATCTTAAAAAGTACAGTGCGTACGGTCACAATTAAGAGCTCATTGTATGCGTAACTTCATGGACTTCAACGACTGCTCAATCAGCCTCGTACCCCTCTCCTCTCAGGAGTTATGGAGGTCTAAAATAAAAATTTCGAATTTTCTTACCTTTTTATTTACTTTGGCTTCTATGTTTTTTTTTCCCCCCAAAAGGTCCTATACATAACTTTTTTTATAAAAACTGTAGACTCTCCTCTCTAATTTGACTGACCTATTATAGTTATTAGCTCATAACCTGTTAAGGTCATACCGAGATTAAACTATTTGTTTTTTTAATTAGCTTTGAGAATAGCAGTCCTTGGAAAGGTCATGAAGTTCTGCATAGAATGAGCTCTTAACTGTGAGCGTACGCCCTGTACTTTTAAAAATACACACATATATTCTAATAAATGCAATAAACCGAGCGCTGGCTTTGCAAGAAATAATAAACCTTCAGCTAGTTTAATAATACACAAGTATGAAATTTATGAAATCAGAAAGCAACAGAAGAATGGTATTTTCTAGTTAATGACAAAATTGAACGAAACGTGTCGGCTTCATTTTTTTGTTATTAAAAAAAACGACAAATATAAATTATATAGCGTGAAACATAAATTGCCAAGTGTTTTTTAAAGTTGTTTAAATTTATTTTACCTTACAACAAATTTAATAAATCTTTGCTATAAAATCATAGTAAAACGCATTGCCAGTAGTCAAAATTCACGGATTAGTGTTGTCAGTAGCAATGTTTTAGTTTCAGCACCCATAAAAACTTTGTAAGCTTGAGAACTTTTTATGTGAATAAGCCCTGCAAAACAATTTGAAACGAAATCGATGCGAAAGCAAATCGTAAAAGCAAAATATTATTTCGAAACGAAATCCGATAGCAAAACATGCTCAGTACCGAAAATGATGAAAACGGAACGCTATATCGAATCGGTATGACGAATCGATAGTGAGTTATACCGTACACACACGGGACATATCAATGATCATTGACGGAGCAATGATCATTGCATAGCGCGTGTGTTCATTGACGCAATGGTCATTCGTTTCGTCATTGCACCAATTACGCCCTCACAAGCTCATTCCTTTCCAATTATGCATTGCTTGTCATTTCTTTTAGCGATAAGCGCGCTTTCAGCGGTGAGGAACTGCAAATTATTTGAAAAATCAGCTGATTTTCCAGCCATCACTGTTAGATGTCATTTGTGAAATTGGCTGATACATTGTTATACCCTAGATGAAATCTATAGGGTATACTAAGTTTGTCATTCCGTTTGTAACACCTCGAAATAATTATCGTAGAGCAAAATGAATTGGACACCCACCCATAAAATTAAAAGTTATTTTGATTTTTGCCTGTCCGTCCGTCCGTCTGTGCGCACGATAATTCGAGAACGCGTATACTTAGAGAGCTGAAATTTTGTACACGGACTTTAAAAAAAAAAGTAAAATTAAGTTCGAAAAAGAGACAAATCCGGCAACTCCTTCTTGGTGTTGCCATATAAAAATTTAAGTTTTTTACGTATACTTGGAAAACGATCAATCCAAGCCATTTTTATTGTACTAAAAACTTCTTCAGAATACGAAATCGTATAGAATTGGTTATACATTTTTTCTGGACGACAAACCGTTCTAGAAATATATGCGAAAAACCAATTCAAAAATTCAACTTGCATAGATCGGTGACCTTACTAAATTTTATACAGGCATTCATCTAGTTAGGGTATCATAAGAATTGGTCCTAGACCAATTCTAGCTTTTTTACTTGTTTAAAGTAAATTTTGCATGTTTCCCAAATTATTGAATTCTTTAAAAAAATTTCATACATTATAAATAGAAAAAGAGACGAATCATTTTTAAATTGCATGGACAAAAAAGAAATAATACGACTTTTAGTCGTTTTAGAATAGAATGTGGAAAAACTAAAATATTAAATTACATAAAAAATAAAATACAAAATTTAGGTAAAAAAAAAACAAACCGTAATTCATTGAATTTTTTGTGAGTCTGCAAAGAGAAATGACATTGGTCTGCATAATGAAGCATATTTAATTTGTTTCCATAATAAACTAGATCAAATTGTAGTCTTGTAGGTATAGGTTCTTTTTAATTATTTTAGACTATGAAAATTATAAAGGCGTAAACATACAAGACATACCACTCATCCTTCTTGCCAGTGCTGCATTTTATTTTATTTTTTCAAGCAATCGTTGGCATATTGAAAATACTTCATTGCAGATTTATCGAAAGTCTCCTCAGGAATATTAGGAAACTTTCGTTTGAAAGTTAAAGTTGCATTATAATACAACCGGGTGAACGAACATTGAATAATCAAAATAATTCATTTATGGCCAATTCTTTAATACTCTAAACCAATTTAGCTATTTGCCTTTTTACTTATAGAAATTTTTATTTTAACTAATTACAACCTTCTTTTACACTTACCTTTAATTTTTATAACCATTTTTAACTTTTTATAATTTTTCTGCAACAAATAAAACAATTTTTATTGTAAGACGCTTGAAAATGTACTAGTCAAAATCAAATCATATCACCGAATGAAATTTAACCGGCGGTGATTGGTGAATACGATACCAAGGAAAATGAAGAACCCAGGCCAAGATGCAAAAAAGAACGACATTCTCGAGAAAATCTCAAAACGAGAGATGAGAAAATAGTTAGTCATGAACACAATACGAAGAAAAAAAAACCAAAGAGTCCAGACCAAGATGCGAGAAAGAACGACATTTTCGAGAAGATCTCGAAGAAATCTCGAAACCAGAAATGAAAAAAACAGTAAGCCATGAACAAATACGAAGAAATTAAGCGTAAAACACAGTGCTGGCTTTGACAGTTCTGTAGAATATATGAGATCAGGTTATCAAGCTCCCAATGGGAAAGTTGGTGAGGCCGGCCAGGTTGAAGTTGAACTCGAGTAGGTCTACTTTCTACTCTGCTAGAACTTTGTCAGCTTTGACAGCTAATTTTTGTAATCAATTGATGCCAGTATTGTTTACAGGAAAAAGTGTACAGGAAATTTGTTGAAAAAAAGTTTTAAAAACATATTTATCGTGAAAATTTATTCCTGCTGTAGTAAATTATTACAAAATAATTTCAATTTTCAAGTCAATAGCCCAATTAAATGCTATCATACAGAAGTTGTCAAAGCTCGTATTGTGAGCTGCAAAAGTTTACAAGGCTCATCAGGTCGAGGTTCTTAAACTCTTATACTGAGGTCGAGGTTGGAAAAGCTAGCACTGTGTTTCCGCCTTTAAAGAGCTCAGATCAAGATTCGAGAAAATATGGTATTCTCAAAAAGATCTCATGAGATTCTCGAACCGAGAAATACAGGGTGCGGCAAAAAGATCTGACAGTTTTAAAATAAAAAAAAAACAAAAAAATTAAAAGTGATTCAAATTGTTTTATTGTTTATTACAGGTGTTCATCTAAATTAATGAAAATAACATCAGAACAACCGATTTTATCCCTTTAAGATCTGAAGATAATGTCCTTTAAATGATGTCCTTCTTTGACCAAGCATTCTTCCGGTCTTGCACAGAAGCTGTCGAACAACTTCTCTAACATTGCAGGAGATAGGTTGGCGATTTCTTGGCTTATGGCCTCTTTCAGTTTGTCCAGTGTGCGGGGTTTAAGGAACCCTCAGAAGAAAAAATCACAAATGCTTAAGTCTGGGAAGCGAGCTGGCCATGCAATGTCTCCAAAACGCGAGATGACTCCGTCACGAAACTTGCTTCTCAAAAAGTCCATCACCTCATTGGCTGTATGGGCAGTTGCCCCATCCTGCTGGAACCACATCCTCCTGGACACTAAACGATTTCTCTGAAGTTCAGGGATCAAAAAGTTCTTCCACATCTAGACTGGCTTCCACAGCTTCTCTTATTCGGTCGATATTCTCTGGCGTCCGGGCTGACCTCGGATGGCCCGTCGATTTAACGTTGAAGCGGTAGCTCTAAAGTAACTCACCCATAGCAGAATTGTGTTACGAGTTTGCACTCTTCCTCTTGGACTTACATTAAAACGCGTACGGAACTGCCGCTGAGCAGCAACGCAGGAATCGTCACTTTTAAAAAAGGCCTCGACAACAAACACGCGGTGCTCACCCACCCAACCACTGCTTCAGTCCCCACCACCTACTCGCTTAACATTACGGCGGTGAAAGCCGTCAGGTCTTTTTGCCGCACCCTGTATAAAAAACAGTTTAGTCGCTTTTTCTAAGAGAAGTTATGAATTCTCGAAATGAAATCGCTTCGATTAAGCGACTCTTTGATAAATTGTTTGCAGGGAGGTTTTCCGGACACACACACATTGGCAAAAAATACAGAAGACGTTTGCTTCTCTCGTCACTCATAAATAAATTTCCGTATACGATGTACTATCTCCCTTATAATATCTGGAAAAAACGCATACCATCATAATGTTAATTCTCCTTAATACCATTTTTACTCGATGATCACTTAACCAGCATTATCTATGTATTTCGGTGGACTTTAGAAGAAAAAAGTTTTAAATTAAATAGATCTTGAATAGGAGTTAATCTCTGAAGCTCTTTGCAGTCCTAACTGAATTAGCAGACCGCTTATTGACACTTTAATTTCCGAAAAACTAGAGTTCCTAAATGTGTTTTTAAATATCAACAACTTTATATGGAGCTGGTTATAAGAAGATAATTAAATCTTTAAAATCTCTCCTTTGCAGAAATAAAATCCTTCAAAATCCTTCTCAATTTGTTTTTCTATCGAAATAAAATATTATACCTCGTTAGTATCACTCCGCTGTGTGCTTAATGGGAGCAGTTTACATTTAACTAGCTTAATACTACCCTTGAATTGAGAAAGTATATTTATTTCAATGGAAGCATTCAATTCTGAAAATAAAATGGATTACAACGCCAGAGCCATAGATAAAAATAAAGACTTTTTCAAAATTTATAAAATTCAAATCCGCTCCTCTCTGGGAATTCCATCAAACTAACGAGTTTTGCCATGGAATGAATCATTTCTGTTTTCCTGCTCGTTATGAAACCATCATAGAAAGGATCCTGTTTATTTTCACAAATAAAATTTCTCTTTTCAGATGTTGCTGTGGTCAAGTGAAACCCACTCATCAGACTATAGCTGGAATCGAGCCAGGTACTCCAGGTGATATATGGGTACCGTACAAGCATACAAGACCCCAACCAACAGATGCTTATGGAACAATAGAATTTCAAGGTGGTGCACATCCTACCAAAGCTCAGGTATATTTCGTACAAAAACGGAATTTCTCTCTATAAATTTGCATATACGCCAATGTTTATGTGTTGTGTAAATTACGTATACATCTATAGATGTATGTTTTTTTTCTTCTTCTATATTTTTATTGCATTTCTATTTGTTTCAGTATGTTCGATTGTCATTTGATACGAGACCAGAACTTTTGGTGCAACTTTTTACCAAAGAATGGAACTTAGAACTGCCAAAACTTTTAATAACCGTGCAAGGTGGAAAAGCAAACTTTGAACTGCAGCCGAAACTTAAAAAGGTACGTGACTTATTTTCTGGTTTATTACGAAAAGTGCAATGAAAAGTTCTCTAAGGAAAAGGATGTTGCTTTTAAATAAGTTCGAAATTATGAAACTGATTCCTATGGATAAAGTAATTGAGAGTAAAGAGTTAAATTTTATACACGAGCTTGATTTACTCTCATTAGACTTTATGAAATGAAAATGAATATGATTTTTTGGGTTTTTGTAGTGTTTAGGCTAGCAACGATGTAACTGCATTGAGGTGCACTTGAGTACCGACAATGAATTTTGTCGCTTTTGCCTTCCTAGATATATGCTTTGAATGAAATCCTGTGAATTTTATTTTGTCCATTACGTAAGACTCACAAGGGCGGATTAACCATAAGGCAGGATTGGAGGAAAAGTCAAAGGGGGCGAAACCGAAAATAGAAAGTAAAAAATTATTAAAAATAATAAAAAAATAATCAGAGCATCTGATAATACCGCCAAATAGCATGTAATGTAAATTTAACATAATTAGGAATAATTAACTGGTCTGGCAGCCCTGCGTTTAATTGTATGCTTTAGGGTGAAAGCAACGTTAGTGACAGTTTTATTGGTAACATTATAAAATCATATTCAGTTCAAAATTTAGATCAGATTGACTTTAAAAAATTCAAACAGAGTTTATGAACATTAATTCAGATATGCAAGAAGAAAAATGTTTTATATTCAACTCGTCAATGGCGAAACAGTTCGCCGTGATTGACTTTGTATTCTTCATCTATGTACTAACAAGGTATACTGCTTACAGTACAAATTATTTAGCAGCATTTGTTTATGGTTTCAATTATTGAAGGCATTTGGAGAGAATAGTTGATCATAGGAGCATTCGCTTGACCACAAATATAATATCACTACATACATTCTAAGAGTCAAGATTCACACTACTCTAGAAAGACAAAGCTTGACTGAAGAAGATTACTGGAGGAATGTTTTAAAGAGAATTCTAGCAGCAGTGAAATTTTTATCTAAACAAGGACTGGCATTCAGAGGAAGGATAGAATATTTAGGTAAAGATTGATCAGGAAATAATTTAGTCACGCTGGAGTTAATTATCCAGTTTGAGCCTTTTTGGAAAAATTATCTGGAGTTAAAGGCCAACCAAAGAAGAGGAAATGTATCTTATATTATATATACATACACTGAGGAATTTATTGTATGTATCGGAAAAATGATCAGGGAAAAGATACAAATAAAAGTATATAATAATAAAAGAATTGGTTATAAGACAAATTCTTATGATACCCTAGATGAATATTCGTGTGTATTTTCGTATGGTCACCCATCTGTGCAAGTTTGATTTTTGAAGTGATTTTTCGCATATATTTCTTTAATGGTTCGTCGGATCGGAAAAATGATTATAACCAATTTCCTAGGATTTCATATTCTGAAGAACTTTTCAGTACATTAAAACCGTCTAGGACTGATCTTTTCGCAGTATACGTAAAAATCCTAGCAGCACCAACAAGGGGTTGCCCGATTTAGTCCATTTTTGAAACTATATCTACTATTTTTATGAAAACACACGATTTGTCCTATTTTCCCAGACGGATAGACGGACGGACATGCAAAAATCAAAATAACTTTTAATAATATACGTGAGTGTATAATCCATTTTGATCTACTACCATCATTATTTCAACATAGGTGTTACAAACTGAATGACAAACTTAGTATACCCTATGATATCATCTAGGGCAGTGTTCTTCAAATATTTCGCGGACCAACTGAAAGCTAAGACAAATAAAAGCCAATATACTTGTAGATATTATTTTTTATTATAGAAAATGTTATGCAATTGCATTTTTTAGTGCGATATCTGCTGCTGCTTCTTTGATATAAGAGTTGATATTCGCGGCTGTAGCGTTGTTTCTGAGAGTCGAAGCGCTGCATTAACTTCTATTCGATTTCTCTATTTGGTTTTTATTACAGACATGGCTGAAAAGTCTTTTCACACAAAAATTGGAAGCCGCCAAATTTACTAATAATTTGATAGTTTTATAACTCAAAGATGGATATTCTTTTTCTAGCGATATCTAAAATTGAGGCAATGAATGCATTTTATGTCTGGAGACCAGAGTGACATCAGAAGACAACTCGATCAGCTTTTCTTTTTCATGAAGATCAAGTGCACATCAGTTTATATCTTCCAAGAATGCATTATTAATCCAGAGGTTACCTTTACAGGGATCTTCATTTTCTGGGAAATACTTATTCAAATTTTCAGCTATTGCTCTTAAATGTTGCTTTATTATGTTAAATATGACTTTCGTATTCACATCAGCAGCAATCAAAAATTCATCCAAAACAGAAAACATTTCTACATCTTCCTCTTGTAAGCGACTATTCCCTAGCTTCTTTTTGAACGCATCCATTTTATTTCTTAAAGTAAAAATACATATTTGTATATGAACCCTGCAGATAAATATTAACTTCATTGCTTAAATAAGACTGAATATGTCCACCGGTGGATCATACAGTGAGTAAACAAAACTTCAGGGTGTGCTACTTCCTTTAATTTAGCAACTACTCCTGAGTGACGACCAGTCATGCTCGCAGCACCGTCAGTGCACACTCCAACGCATTTGCTCACAGTCTATCCCTTGCGCCTTAAAGTACTCATTAAGAGCAGTAAATATTTCTGAACCAGTGGTTCGTCCAGGTAAGTGAGACAACAAAGAAGTTCTTCCCTTAAATCTTCATCTTCACTATACCTCACGAAGCAATGTAGGATAGCATGATTACTCACGTCAGTCGATTCATCATCAAGTTGAATCGTAAAATATCTTGATTTCCGTATATCCGTTACGACTTGATTTTCAATATCGGTGGCCATCTCAACAATTCTTCTCATAATGGTGGTGTCCGAAAGCGGTAAGGCCTCTAGTTTTACAGCAGCTTCAGGACCTAAAATTTCTCGAACGAAATCTAAGACATAAGGCTTTACTAACTCCTCGCCAATAGTAAACGGTTTTTTCGATGTAGCTATTCGAAGCGCAACTAAATAAGACGCTTGAAGCAACGATTTGTCACTAGTAGTCATCATTTTCATTTGACTTTTCTGCATTTTTATCTGATCTGGTCACGTAATCTTTCAAAAAAGTCTAGTGGCTTATCAGTAAAATCTTTATGTTTCGAATGCAAATGACGTGCAAGTTTGGAAGGTTTCATAGCTTCATTTGACATAACTTCCGAACATACTTCACACAAAGGCCGTGACGACAGTTCATTGCCAGAGGCTATAATGAAATCAAGCTTTAAATTCTCTTTATTATAATGCCTAACATAGTCTCCTTTCTCCTTTTTGGTTTGTATTTTACATTCCGAAGTATCATCGTATCTGTTTTTATGTGTTTCCATACTAAACTTGAAACACTAGTACTTGGCAAACTTTCAGCACTATCACCATCTTTCTCCTGAATATTGTCCTTGTCTCTACTAAAGAACGTTAAAAGATTTTGCTGTTTGACTTTTTTTGTCTCCATAATGTGGGTATCAAATTTTACGAAAAAAGTCACTTGTTTTTCACAACACGTGGCGCCTGCGCATTGTGATAAGCCTTACGCAGTCGACAGCATTTATTGGTTTCACTAGACGAGAACAGGCCGTCATAATTCGTAGTAGCTTACTTAGCGGCCATTTCAGTAGCGGCGTCCATAGTCTCTGCTGTGTTTTGTTAGAAAATAACTTCTTTAAACAATATTTTATAATTCATAGTTTTATACCTATTTGGTAAGTAATACATTAATTTTTAATATTATATTGTTATTATATATATTTTTATACATAATACGCCACGGTGATTTACGATTTGACCGAAATTTTTCGCGGACCGGCAGGAAATTTCTACGGCCCGTTACCGGGCCGCGGACCGGCGGTTGAAGAACACTGATCTAGGGTATAAGAATGTAAATACTGCAATTAGTGTTAATTCAACCTCTGATATATCCCGAACAGACCAAACTATCCATAATTAGTTACACCGATCAGAATGGTAAAGTGGCTGAACATATTGTCAAATTCATAAGCGGATTCAGACACAGCTTCGGGCATGGAGGAAACTAGATTAAACACTTTAAGAGAACTAGATCTACATATTTATAAACCATTACAGAGGGCAAGCTTATGATAACGCAAGCCAAATGTCGGGTCAGTACGCAGGATTACAAGCACGAATAAGGAGCATAATAATTAGCTTTCTATATTTCTTGCGCTGGACATTCGCTTAATTTAGTAGGAAGTTATTCTGCCGAATATTGGTTGAGTGCTATATAATTTTTTATGTTTGTTAACATATCGTTGGGAACTACTGAGAGATGGAATTTCATCTTCAAATACTGCTACTTGTCTGCAAAAAAAACTTTCGACACCAGGATGGTCAGCAAGAGCAGATGCAGTAAAGGCAATGTATGAAGACTATGAAGCTTTCAAATTTGCTTTGGAAAAGTGTAATAATGAATCCCCACAACCACCCATGGGCCAAGTTCAAATAAGAGGCATGAATAATAATAATAATGTTTATTCATTCAACAATAGGATTAAATTTTACATAATTCATCTCTCCTAAACATCTAAACGTGGCCTACAGCCGTCTGTCATCTTATCTCAACTATCTATAAATAGAAAGTTCGTCATTAAAATATCTATGAAGACCATCATGTACTAACTTAGGATATATATCGTGCTTTATCTAACCTTACACTCCATAACCTTTGACTTAACGTTCTTAACATGTCTTCTCCAGCTTTCACCCATTACGCCTTACTAGAGTTATCAATGTCCAGTACAACGTTATTTTCTTGTACGTTTCTCGATAATTTCGGCACCCAAAATATCCTTTTCCTTATCATTCGGTGGCAAGTCTCATCGGCAGTCGTATGTCCTCCATCCCCAGCACATTAATTATATATTTGAAGTGTAACTGCATGGTATACAAAAAGATTTTATTCAAACCCGTCTCGATATAAATCATGTAATTTGGCGTGCTTTTCGGCAAACGTAATATCCTTTTGATAAAGTATGTTAGCATTTGTTCCACATTTTCATACTCCTTAAACCCCCAGGCTTGAGCACCATAGCAGAAGTTACTGCTTCGAATATTTTATATTTATCTGATAATGCAACATCAGTCAGATCTTATTAAAAAGGAGCTCCAAGTAATATTGATACTATTTTTTACTAGACTTAATCTTTCTTTCATGTATTTATACAGGGACAGAGTAGGTGTTCGAGTTAATCCCAAGTATTTATAAGTATTAACTACTTCTATCTCTTTGCCTTTGTAGTGCCATATCTCCTGCGCCGACAGTCTACCTACCCCCCTTTCTAAAAACCATGATCTTTGACTTACCTAAATTTACTGTTAGATTCCATCTTTCGAAATATATTTCTAGCCTACAGATCATTCTATGCGGCTTGTTTGGGTCATCTGCGAGCAAGATTATATCACTTGCATACATAGTCCTATGCGTGTATTGCATACTGCTATTCCTTCTTCCAATACCTCTTCCAAGTTATTTATGAATAGTGCAAAAAGCGTTGAACTAGAAAGGTCACCTTGTCTAACACCCATCTTCACATCAATATACGGAGACACCTCATGTCCATTCCAAACTACCGCTTTTGTGCCTGTATATAAAGCCTTTAGAATATTGACAAACTTGTCTGACACCCATCTTCACATCAATATACGGAGACACCTCATGTCCATTCCAAACTACCGCTTTTGGGCCTGTATATAAAGCCTTTAGAATATTGACAAACTTGTCTGACATTCCCATGTTTAGTAGCTTGTAAAATAAGGCTGCCCTGTCTATCGAGTCAAACCCCGCTTTGAAGTCTACAAGAAAAGCCATAAACTTTTTTCTTTCCTGCTTTATGTTGTGATTTGATGATGCTATAAAGATTAAAAATATTATCGATATTGGAGAATACCCCCTTCCTAAATCCCGCTTGACATCCATCCATTTATTTATACTATGTAACAAGACTCCCGTGAATATCTTGCAGGCTGCATCTTCAAAAGATAAACCCCTATAATTCGTAGGATCGTTTATATCCCCTTTCTTATATGAAGGATAAATAATAGCTTTTTTAAACGACTCGAGTCAAATGCCACTTTGGAAAAAATAATCGTATCTCTGTGCGAGTTTGACTAAAAATTCGTCTGTCGAGTATTTATAAAATTTTACAGATATTCGATCCAAACCACGTGCTTTACCATCTTTAGCTTTATTTAGTACCTCCTGAAACTTCGTAACTTTAAATGGAGTATCGAGTATCTCTTAACAGGCATAATAAAAACGATGGAAGCTTTAGAAACTGGAATTCTACTAGCTTTTTGAAACTACACGCTCATACAGTTTGATAAGACCAGTAAAATGCTACAAAACATAAATACGGACGTCCTTCTGGTTATGAAATTATATGAATCATCACTAGGATTTATACAATAAAACGACTGAGAAATAATTTCAATGATTTTGAAAAAAAACGGGGGAAGAATTACTGGGTGTCAGGATTTTCAAATCAATAGCCAAAGGGGGCGAGAAAAGAAAGCTACAAGACGACACAACTAGCTTAAATGAGACACCGTTTAATGGAAGGGAGAATATGCGACTAAATGTTTTTATTACAATTATAGACATACTTGTTACTGAGCTAACATAAAGAAAATAGCATATGACAAATTTTCGGAACTGTTCGGGTTTTTGGAAAAAATGTATTATCATATGACGAGGAAATAAGAACGAAATCACAGCCATTTAAAGATATTATATAAAAACGATCTGGATGATTATTTTTCTTAGGAATGTGTTCAGTATAAATATTTTTTGATCAGTTGTGGTCACGATGGCAGCCTAAATTTGGGAGAACATCTACAATGTTTAAAATCTGAAAAACTGATTTCGACGTTTCCTAATATCAAGGTAGTACTGAGAATTTATATCTGCCTTCAATCTACCTACGCCTTTGGAAACAGGTGTTTTTTCACATTATGGATTTAAGAATGTCCCAGCACCACACACTTTCAGACAGGCGCGTATCCAGACCTTCAGCCGGGGGGGGGGGGGGGTCACACCTAAAATGTTCGAGGGGAGAAAAAAGTTGGAAGTAGTCGCTTTTAATTTTTTTTTATCATATTTAAGTTATATATCACAAAACCCAATTTTCGGTTTGATTTTGAAAACCTGTCGATAATATTATCCACATACATTAATGTCGATCACAGAGTGGACAGTCATTACGGACTCATATCCAGATTTTCTTTCTCGTGCAAAGATTGTAGAAATAGTTGTGACGCAACCGATTCTGTCACGGGTGAAGTAAATGACTGAGAGTAAGAGCTTGCACCCTGAATCACATTCAAAGGAATAGGAGTAGAAATGCATGATATGTCACTGACTATATCTTTTGATGGGAACTTAGCTGATCTTGCTTTCTTCTGAAAATAGTTATCAATGGTCCTATCAGTCTTTTGCTTTCCACTTTCGCTACTATTTCTACCTCCATCGCTAACTGCTGTAGCAAGTTTATTCTTCTCCTATAAATTGAAAGTAAATGTGAAGTTAAATTAAACAGCACTACTTGAATTAAATACGAAAGTACAAGCAAAGCAACGGCAACTAACGCAGAGGAAAGCGAATGGTTTTTATTTTTATAGTCTTGCCGTAAAAATTGCAGAATCAATTTTAATAAATATAACTGATCGTTTTCACCAACCAATAGCGTATAAAAATTCGAAAAAAAAATGTTTAAGTAAATTACTAAGAACAAAATGTATGCTTGCCAATGCTTATAAATATCTTTAGCGACCCAGATCAGCCAAGGCACCTGAATCAACATAACTCTTTGGAATCATTGTCCGCCCCCAATAGTGCATGAAAAATCTAAAGAAAAATGTTCAGATCTTTCTAAGAAAACTGAATGCTTGTGCCCCTGTCCGAAAAGAGTGAGCCACCAGAATCAATGCATCAATTAGTATAGACCGTTGTCGGCTCAAATTATTAAGAACAATTTGCAAGTGTATATCTAAGAAAAATGTAATGCTATGAACGTTAAAATTTTGAACAACTCTTGAATCGGTGTCGCTATGAAAAATCATCGGGTGGCTAGACGTTGATTGCATGAAACTAGCTTTTTTCAGTGTTCCCAGATCTGAGGGATTAAACCCTTTTTTAAGGGATTTTTCCTTGAAAGTTCGGTTGAGACACAAAACTTTCAAATTAAAGGATTTTGACTGAGGAAGCAAATTTAGATTATTTTCTTTATTAATATCACATGTACAAAATATTTTCTGAGCCGAGTGACTGTTTCTATTTGATTGTGAGGGACTTTTGTACTGCCACTATGCTATACTATGTTATATTTGCTACGTAATAATAAGCCCAGTGCGCTGCGGTGTACGTGTGCTTAGTTTCCCGTTGGTCTATTTTGAGGAATATCTTGTATTGGAAATAAATTAGTAAAGTAGAAAGATAGTAAATAGTGGAAGAAACATTAGATATTAATATGACATATTTCTTCATTAAAGGAAATGGCGAATTCTAAAATTCAATTCCTAAAAAAAAATGTTTAAATAAGACTGTTTAAAAAAGTTGAAATCAAAAAATGTGTCAAGAAATTTTCCGATTGCTTGGAAAACGATTGGTTGGAAAACGAAAGTAAATATAAAGCCTGGATTCAAAAGCACAATGACCGAAAAAAAGCTAAATAAAAGGTTTGCGGTTTTGAAATTTGTTTATCATTCAAATCTTCAAATAATTTATAGGCTTGCAATAAAATTCTTATTTGTGGAACATCTGAACTAGAAAGACATTCTACTAGAAAAATGCATAAAGAAAATTTTAAAATTATGAGCGTCCCAAAAAGTGTAGGCTTTTACTCAAATGCGAAAAATATTTATTTACTTATTCTTGTTACTTTTTTATTTACCATAGATTTATTCAATGTGATAATTTCGTTCTGAAATAGAGCTAATAACTCGTAAAGGGCTTCAGATAGCACATTGGGTGTAATAGGTCACATTAAAGAGGAGAGTCTGCAGTTTACAGTTTTTATAAAAAAAAAGTTATGTTAACGACCTTGTTGCAAAAATAATAGAGGTCAAATTAAAAAAAAGGAAAGAAAATCCGAAATTTTTAGTTTAGACCTTCGTAACTTCTGAGGGGAGAGGGGTATGGGGCTGGTTGAGCTGTCGTTGGAAAGGCCATGAAGTTCTGCATACAGTGAGCTCTTAACTGTGACCATACGCCCTGTAGTTTTTAAAATACAGGGTGTTTTGTGAAAACCTAGCTTTCTTTATGAATCACCCTGTAACTCCTAAACGGTTGATATTGCCCCCCCCCCCTGCCATACAATTTTTGGTTCATCTAGGTGAGTACTATCACCTCCTGCTCTATGGACCTCCTAAGGGGAAACACCCTGTATAAAAACGCAAGAGAATTTAAAAAAATTTGTACACGTTTAAAAGAAAAGGAAGAAAAGAGCTACGAGCGAATGACTATTATACCCAATCCACTATTACTACTCACATCACCGCGAATTTTAGGTGGCGCGCTTCGTTTCTGTGTGGGGGGGGCACATGGGGTCAAGCCTGCTTTCAGATGACATGACGAGTGACCTGGAAATAATCAATGTTTCTCATGAAATTTTGAATCCTATTTTTATAGATAGATTTGTATCATTAAAGCAAAGAATAAATTGTTAAGCTGCATTTGTTCTTTGGGATATTTAAAGAAAAGTAATTGGTTGGTTAAAGAGTCCGATGAAAAGTTATTAAGTGGTGCATTCATAGGGCGTATTGTGTTCATCCTTCCATCTCCTTAAAACCAATGTAATGTCATAAAAAAACGTTTTTTATGAGTTTTGTTGGATGTAAGAAAAGGTAATACAAAATAATAATATTCAAGTAAATTATTAAGCATATATTTAAGTATCAAGCAAAAAATTATTCTCGACAAATATTAATAAATGGCGGCACCAGAGCCATTCTCGCGAGTCTTGGCGTATTTGAGGCAGCGTGTGAACGGGTGCAATTTTTAATTTGGTTAATTTGCTCATAGCTAGTGAAGTATATGGGCAATTTTGAAAAAAATATTTATTTTTGTATCATTGACGAGTATTTAAATGAAGTCGTTCAATCTTCGACAAAAAACAGGGTAATCATTTGTTAATAAAAAAATATTTAAATGGACTTATCGAAAATCCTCCGCATATTTCACTTCAAAATGTTATTTTATTGTTTTATTGCTAAATATTCAAATGAAGAGAATGAAAATTGTTGGAGTTATGCTGCGTGCCCATTTTTGAAAATCGTGTTTCGAGAAAAAACACGTTTAAAGATTTGAAATGTGTTATTGACAAGAAAAAATGAAAAACTCAACAGTTTAAATTTGCTTGGAAATGCCACTAACTAAACATAAACACTTCCTAACGACATCTGTTAGTGTATTAGAGAAGCTAGTATTCAAAAGGTTAGACCGACAGTAAGGTAAGAAAAGTACCTTCCCAGGAGGGTTTATTTGACGTTGAGGTAGTCGTTTCGGTGCACAGAGTTCCAGGAGGAGCCTAAAATTTCAATGAAAAAAACTTTCGTTCAGGAATGACACCTTTTGCCAGTGATGTTACGTTTTAAAGCAGACCAATTCAATTGAGTAAATTTAAGAATCCACAGACTCACTATGGAGTCCAACTAGGGCTTGCCAAAGGTTGCCATTCTGCATCGTTTGGAATTCACACAAGGCATGTAAAGCGAGGTCTCATCATCCTCCAGCACAGTTTTCAAGTAGCTTCCTCAGTTGTCAGTGACCTGAATTGAAACCAGTTAATAAAATGCAGGAAACACTTTCTGTACTGAAAAAAAAATGTACTACGCCAGTTTGGCAAGTAACTTTGAAAGTTGACGCATTTAATAAGGATTCTAAAATGGTGTAACACTTGCTACAATATTTCTTAGATTACGGAAAAAAAAACTTTCTTCAAGAAACCCAGTTTCGAAAAATTTCTCTTCCCCTACTAAAAATGATTCTAGTGTACCCAAAGCTTGCCATACAACCATAACTTTAAGATTCTAGTTTGAGTGAGACGGAGAGTCATTACATGAAGTGTGAGTGAGACAGATAGTGACGCTTTCAAGTTAGAGATCCTATCAAATTTTCCTTAAGTCTAAAAATTAAACACCAATTATTTTGATGCTATGATTTATTATTTACAAAAGATATTCGAACTGCCTTCCTTCAGCTGTAATACAAGTTCGACATCTTCTTAAAAAGGATCGGGTTATCAGACGGGCAAATCTTCCATTGTTGACAAATTCAACTGCTTCCGTAATTCTGGAGCTCATGTTTTTGTAAAATTCGGTGAGCTATATTTTTAGGCACTCCTGTCCTTTCCAAGAGTGCACGTACCGAAGTACTTGGTTCTTCTTCAACTGCTTGAAGTACTACGTCCTCGTAAGGTGAGGAACTTCTTCCTTCACTATATACTTGGTTTGGAAGTCGGCCCTCTGTGGAGAGTAGACGGTGCACATTTGTAAAAACGCGATGAGTTGACTCCCAAGCGTCATTATCTTGCTCACTCACACCTCATTGTATGAGTCTTCGTCTCACTCAAACTAGAATCTTAAACTTACGGTCTTACGGCAAGCTTTGGGTATACTAGAATCATTTTTAGTAGGTAAAAAGAAAATTTACGAAACTGGGTTTCTTGAAGAAAAATTTTTCTTTTTCTCTAATCTAAGAAATATTGTAGCAAGTCTTACACCATTTTAGAATCCTTATTGAATGCGTCAACTTTTAAAGTTACTTGCCAAATTGGCAGTACATTTTTTTTTTCATTACAGTCAGTTAAAGTTGGGTGAATTATTAATATTGTATTCTTGGTTCGTCAAAATGTGACATTTTCTTCCAAGTTGGACCAGTTGGCTTAGGTTACATAAGCACTATTCGGGATTATATTAGAAAAATAAAATTGAAAAAAAAGTAAAGATTTGTAGCAATAGGAGCTAAAAAACCACCACAGGGTGTACATTTTCTCCAAAACAAAAGAAATGTCTATAATTTAATAGATACATGACTTAGATTTTTTTTAATATTTTTCTAGTAACTGTTATGATTTGGTCTATCACCAGATTCCGGCGTGACGTCGAGTTACGGGACACCCTGTATATATGTTTGTAGAACCATTTCCACATAATCTAATGTTTTTTTTTACCAATATTAGAAACTGGTGTTGATAACACAATGTCTCATAATTTGAAAGTTTTGAGCCATATCGCTGTCCACACTACTGGTTGAGGAAGTTTGCTGTGAACAGATTACTCACTATAAAGTCATAGGATATTCAGAGCTTTTATCATGTTCTTAGAGACCCATATATGCATACTTTCCATGATTTAGATGTCGCTATACAAATGTTTGCTCATTCGAATCTGCGATCGTCCTTTAAAATGTTGTTACGTGCTAGTATAGAAAAAAAGAGACATCTGTAAGAAATGGACACTTCGCGTGAAATAAGTAATTAAGTTCGAACATAAACAACTTTCGGAGAATCGTATTACAGAAAAGGACAAGCTACATCTATAAATACGAAAATAAACAACTTTGAGTTCGGAGAATTGATGATTCTGGAATAGAATTTGCGGGAAGGTTCTAGGACAATTTGTAGAGTATAAATACAAAGCTTCTCATATCCAGGAGGCAGTTTTATTTCAGACAGTGAAGTGAACGAAGTAAACTATTTGAATTGCGATAATTAGTAGTAGTTGATTTGATAATTGTTTGTGAACGTTATAAAAGTAAACAGTATAGTTCAAAAATGGAAGAACTTGTGAATAATATTTCAAATATTGTGTTTGAATAACGAACAAAAGCCACGCTCGTAACAATATATTTTTATCTGATCCAGTACAGATTCACTAACGAAAAAATGGACAAAGGCCCAACAAATATTATAGCCTTTTTGTTTGACTTTTAATAATTGATTTAGTTCCAGATTTGTTCCCATGGGCATTTACCATTTTTACTGTCGCAAATTTTAATTACGCTAGGGATTGCCTTTTCTATAGTAAATTTTTCAAAAATTAATTTTTTACTGTCGCAAATTTTAATTGCGCCAGGGATTGCCTTTTCTACAGTAAATTTTTCAAAAAATAATTTTTTACTGTCGCAAATTTTAATTGCGCCAGGGATTGCCTTTTCTACAGTAAATTTTTCAAAAAATAATTTTTTACTGTCGCAAATTTTAATTGCGCCAGGGATTGCCTTTTCTACAGTAAATTTTTCAAAAAATAATTTTTTACTGTCGCAAATTTTAATTGCGCCAGGGATTGCCTTTTCTATAGTAAATTTTTCAAAAATTAATTTTTTACTGTCGCAAATTTTAATTGCGCCAGGGATTGCCTTTTCTATTGTAAATTTTTCAAAAAATAATTTTTTACTGTCGCAAATTTTAATTGCGCCAGGGATTGCCTTTTATATAGTAAATTTTTCAAAAAATAATTTTTTACTGTCGCAAATTTTAATTGTGCCAGGGATTGCCTTTTCTATAGTAAATTATTCAAAAAATAATTTTTTACTGTCGCAAATTTTAATTGCGCCAGGGATTGCCTTTTCTATAGTAAATTTTTCAAAACATAATTTTTTACTGTCGCAAATTTTAAATCCGCCAGGGATTGCCTTTTCTATAGTAAATTTTTCAAAAAATAATTTTTTACTGTCGCAAATTTTAATTACGCCAGGGATTGCCTTTTCTATAGTAAATTGTTCAAAAAATAATTTTTTACTGTGGCAAATTTTAATTTCGCCAGGGATTGCCTTTTCTATAGTAAATTTTTCAAAAATTAATTTTTTACTGTCGCAAATTTTAATTGCGCCAGGGATTGCCTTTTCTATTGTAAATTTTTCAAAAAATAATTTTTTACTGTCGCAAATTTTAATTGCGCCAGGGATTACCTTTTCTATAGTAAATTTTTCAAAAATTAATTTTTTACTGTCGCAAATTTTAATTACGCCAGGGATTGCCTTTTCTATAGTAAATTTTTCAAAAAATAATTTTTTACTGTCGCAAATTTTAATTGTGCCAGGGATTGCCTTTTCTATAGTAAATTATTCAAAAAATAATTTTTTACTGTCGCAAATTTTAATTGCGCCAGGGATTGCCTTTTCTATAGTAAATTTTTCAAAACATAAATTTTTACTGTCGCAAATTTTAAATCCGCCAGGGATTGCCTTTTCTATAGTAAATTTTTCAAAAAATAATTTTTTACTGTCGCAAATTTTAATTACGCCAGGGATTGCCTTTTCTATAGTAAATTTTTCAAAAAATAATTTTTTACTGTCGCAAATTTTAATTGCGCCAGGGATTACCTTTTCTATAGTAAATTTTTCAAAAAATAATTTTTTACTGTCGCAAATTTTAATTACGCAAGGGATTGCCTTTTCTGAAGCGGTTTGTATCTAAATAAAAAAAAAAACTGTGTCGCCATCTTTATTACAACAAGGCAACCAACTTTATGGGATCACAAAGAGAAATGAAATAGCTTGAGCAATAAACCAATAATGGCTCAATACACAGCGAATTGAGGATGAAACGGTTAAAATATGTGCTAAGAATGGAATTGAGTTTCATATCATTCTACCTTGATCGCCTGGTGGCATTTGGAAAGCCGGACGAGTGAAGCTCTACATGCATCGCACACATATGAGGAGTTGATTACTATTTCATTATGAGATGTAAAAATTCTTTCCTATGTCCCAATGGAAACAAATTTTTTCATTGCAAAAGAGATTTTTGAAATGAGCGCCGTCTAACCGGACAGAAGCTGAAAAAAAGATATTATCAAGAAAATGTTAGTATAGTCTTGGAAGAAAGTGTTTCCCCATTAAAATAGTTGTGAAAAAGTCCATGTTGATTCAAGATTCAGTCGAAAAAACTTGAATGTTTTATCACAAACAGAAGAAGTAAACCGCTATGTAACTAGAAAAAATAATGGAATGTCCTCTCTTATTAACAACTTCACAACAGCACACATCATTAATGTTTTGTTCCTTGCAGAACTTTTGGCTTGATGTGGCGAAGCATCCTTTTCGGAAATCTAATCAATATCCAATTTTGATAAAATCCAACCGCTATTTACTCTTTCATGCCGTCTCGAATGAATTATTCGCAACATTTTCCATAAGGTTGTAAAATTAATAAATAAAAAAAATATTTTAAGAAAGGGTTAAACTTTTTCCTTTCAATTTTGTTTCTGGAAGAGTTCTGAAAGCACCAGACATAATTAATTACCCTAAAAGCATTTCAATACAGATAAGACGTCGTTTATTATTCTTCCGTATATTCAATATGTGTAGTTGCGCTATAATTATATATTTTAATTAGATAAATCAAGTTTTTTCCAAAAATTTCATTAGAATACATTTTTAATTCATTCAACATTTATTTCCAGGAAATCCGAAAAGGTTTGCTGAAAGCTGCAAAAACAACAGGTGCCTGGATATTTACTGGAGGAACAAATACAGGTAAATTACAAAAGTTCTTTTGTCCGTAACTGTTTTGTATGTTGTAACCCCGAGGGTTGCTCGGAAGTACCCTGGGTTCATATGTCGGAGGTGCATAAACAAAATGTTATTAGGAGGTTTCGCACCACTATGATAAGAATGAATTTGGGGGCCAGGGTTCAGGCTATGACTCATCGGCGTGGTACCTTCTCATAATATAATGCCTAGGTTTTCCGCCTTTCCAGTACTAAATTCAATACGCGTGCATGAATGCGAACATAAAATTTTTTAATACTAGACCTAATGGTATATATACAAGGTGGGGCAAAACTAAAGTCATAATGTGAATGTGTCATAATTTTTGCAAATGGCATCAAATGTCATTGTGCTTTGACATTTATGTTGTATGTAGCCATATAGAGAATTAGTTAACAAAAAGCAATAAAGTGATACACACCTGAAGAGCGCGGAATTATTGTTACTGCTTATTTGATCAATTTCCGGTCTATTGTTTTAACATGGCATCGTTTTTCTTGTTATTCTGCACCATGTGCGTGAACAATTAAGCATTTTGGCTGAGCGTGTCGTAAAAACTGGAACCACTAGAGATGTGGCAAATAGCGAACGGCCCGTTATTGCTCGTCCGACTGAGAATATCGTTGCTGGGACCGAGGACGTTCGAGTGAGTCCACAAACATCGACGAGACAACTATGCACACAATTTGGAGCCATTGCATCCCCTCAAAATGACTATTTGGTTCGGCACTTGCAGTGAAAATGTTGGCCCCTTTTTTGTGGACACCGATAGCACCACCGTTACCGTAACTGGTGAACGTTACAGAAAGATGTTTGCCGCGAATTTCTGAATTGGGTCTCGTGCATTGTTGATCCCAGCAGGACAGAGCAACCGCTCACACAGATCGGGCAACGATGGAGATTTTGAAACACCAATTTCCTGGCCGTGTGATCTCCAATTTTGGCGATTTGAACTGGCTGGCCAAATCGCCAGATCTGACTAGGCTTCTCCCTTTGGGGCTTTTTGAAATCTCGGGTTTACTATAATAATCCACAAACCTTGCATGTCTTGAAAGCCAACATTGAAGAAGAAATCACCAATTTGGAGCCAGATGTTTTGCAGGCAATAATTCAAAATGTCGTAAAACAGGCACAAATGTGCACTAGTTGAAGAGGTGCTCATTTGACCGATATAATTTTTTAAACTTAATGTCATAAGTTTTACATCTTCAAATAAACTTTCCGTGAAAACAGAACCCAATTTTTTTCATTTCTAACAAAATGGCAGCCAATTCACATTATGACATTACTTGTATATATAACTCTATACACTAAGTTGATGCCATCGGCTACAGTTGAGGCACCTTGGAGCCCACGAGATACACCCTTGGCGTAGGACTTCTGTGTCAATCCAGATTTATGCTTTGGCTTTAGGCCACGTGAACTCCAATGAACGGGGTTTCCTCTTTGGAAAAATGTGTTCTTTTGTTCATAGTTTATCACTAGGAGGACCACTATAGATCGGAGGTATGCGCTTCTCTTGTTGGATACGCACCCCCACGTACACGCTATAAGAAACCGTATCACTATTTACCTTGCTTATTAGAACTCTATGCCTTACCTTTTAGAATTTTCCGGAGTTTCCCTAATGTTGTGGTTTAGGTTATAGTAACACTACTTATTAATCGACCAATGCTGCTTCCCACTATTATCCGTAGCCGTCAAGGATTCTAGAATTCCCAGCACCGTACTGGTTTTCATGCGTCGCACAACATTAAAAGTAACTTCTGACATCAAAATCGCCATGGATACGCAAAATTTTGTTGTGTTGGCACTACTAGATTTCTCGAAGGCTTTTGACAGTATAGACCATCGTAAAAAAGCTACACAAACTACACAAATATTTTAGTTTCAGCGCATCTACAATTTCGATGATTGAAAGCTTTTTGAAGCGGCGTAGTCAGTGAGTGAGAATCAAAAATGTGGTATTAAATAGTCTACCCTTGCTGTGTGGGGTACCACAAGGATCTATATTAGGTCCGTTACTCTTCATATACATCAACGACTTTTCGAATGTTATGCAATATGCGAACATACAACATACGCAAATGACGTACAACTGTACATAAGTCGGCGTATTGGACTTATTGATGACTGCATAGCTCGCTTAAATGACGACCTAGATAGAATCCACTCATTGGCCTTAAACAACAGACTACTACTGAATTCCCAAAAATCTTAATGCATCACTTTCTATAACAATAACAAAGTATTATCGGATGTCCCTCCCGTGACCTTAAATGGGTACTCGTCGTTACCAATTTCAAACAAAGTAACCAGCCTAGGAATTGTATTAAATCAGCATATGAAGTACTGCGACTATGTCAGTTTTACTCTCAGCAAGATTTATGTAGGATTGCAGTGACTATGGCTTTCTGCCCACATCTTATCGAGAGGCATGCGCTCTAAGCTTATAAAGTCGCTTATTTTACCTTATTTTACATTCGGCAGCATCATCTATCCTAACCTGGATAGCCTTTGTGCTCGCATGGTACGGGTTGCATTTAACGATTGCATACGATTTATATTTGGGTTGAGGCGATTTGACCATATTTCACTCTTCAGAACTAACCTGTTGGACTGCTCTCTTTCTAGCTACCTAAAGCAAAGGGCCTTAATTTTCCTATATGTCCAATTACAGACTAATCAGCCGCAATATCTTAGAGAATTATTTCAATTCAACGCGTCCCAAAGAGGTCGGAATCTAATAATGCCTCGTTTCAATAGGTCGGTAATGGAGTGTTTGTTCTTATCTTGTTCAAATAACCCGTTTATGGAATGCTCTTCATCATGGATTTCAGAAAGATCATTAAGGCACAAACGAATTAACTCTTTCATTTGTTTGTTTTTTTAATCTCTTAACATGTTTCTCCACAATTGAGGCTACAGAACAATTCAATACTATTAGTTAAATATTTTTTCAACATCATAGAATTTTTTATCTTCTCTCTTTTTGGTTTTGGATTCAGTTTAAATAAATTTGTCAATGTTGGAATACTCTCTAGCTCCATCTACTTAATTGTACTCTAAAAGATTATACAATCTTGTGTACGCAATTCCGAAATATATATTTTATTATTATTATTATTAATTGAAAAAAATTATGTCTGCCCAGATAAATAGATACATTGCATTTCATAATTTACTTAATGAAGAACAATCAGGCTTTAGAGCTAATCATAGCTGTATTACTGCTCTTCTGAATATAAACAATGATATACGGATTGCTATTGATAGGGATGAGTTCTCCATGTTAGTGCTCTTGGATTTCTCTAGGGCATTTGATGCGGTGAATTATAGCCTTGTATCGACAGTTACTTGAGGGATAGGTATCAATCTGTGTATTCTAAAAATCGATATTCCTCTTTTCAATAAGTATCTTCAGGAGTGCCCCAAGGATCTATCTTGGGTCCTCTGTTGTTCTCTCTTTTCATCAATGTTTTATTTCATTGTGTTAAGTACACAAACTGATGATGCTCAATTGTACATTTCAAGACCAATTGGATTATGTAGATGAAGATGGTGTTTCTTGTATAAATGATGACCTCCGTTCTATTTATTTGTGAATCATTGACAACATGCTACACTTGAACCCTACCAAAACTAACGTCGTTTTGACCATGTCCCTCCTTCCTTACGCCAACTCCATCCTTGGTTGCAGCCTTATGATCTAATTCAAATATCGCGCTGTTATTTTATTGGCTGGGACTCTTAAGTCGCGGAACCCCAGCTACTTGTATAATATACTTCAGTCAAGAAAACGTTGGAGCATACTTCGAATTCAAATCTGAAATTGCAATGGTAAAGAAGTGGTTTACTGAATTCCATTGTGGTCGTACCAGCACAACTGACGTGGAACGTTCAGGTCGCCCAAAAGGCGTCATCACGCCAGATATAGTCGATAAAATCTATGGAATGATATTGGACGATCGGAAAATGATAGTGCGTGAGCTGGCTGAGGCTGTAAACATCTCAACTGAGCAGGTATATCACATTTTACATTTATATTTGGACATGAAAAATCTATCCACGCGATGGGTACCGCGATTGCTGACACTAGACCATAAGCGCAACCGTGTGACCATACTTCAAGGGAGTGTTTGGTGATGTTTAACCGTAATTCGAACAAGCTTTTGCGTCATTTCGTAACTGTCGACGAAACAAGGATCCATTACAACACACCAGAGACCAAAGAACAATAAAAACAGTGGGTTTCACCGGGTGAACGTGCACAAAGAAGGCAAAGGTGGGTCTGTCGGCAAACATGGTCATATGGCCACAGTTTTTGGGATGCACGCGGTGTCATTTACATCGATTACCTTAAAAAGAGTGAAACGATCACTGGCGAATATTACTCAGAGCTTTTGGACAGATTCGATATTGATTTGAAGCAAAAACGACCGCATTTGGGGAAGATAAAAGTGCTGTTCCATCAAGACAATGCATCGGTGCACACGTGTGTAGTCAGTCAGTCACCATGCCAAAAATCCATAAATTGGGCTACGAGCTCCTACCCCATCTAGCATATTCTCCAGATTTAGCAACCTGTGACTATTTCCTGTTTCCAAACCTCAAGAAATCGCTGGTCATCACTGAAACAAACTCATATTTTGAGGGCCTTGAGAAAATCTATTATTTGGAAGGAATAAAAACATTGGGAAAACGCTGGACTAAATGTATGTTGGGAAATAAAACCCGTTTTTTTGACGAAAAAACTATCTTTTATTCAAAAAGTCACTGACTTATCAAACTGCCCTCGTATGCAAACGTTTTTCTACCTGCAAGTACTCCGATTCGTCCATCGCTGTTGAAGCTTCATTCTTACGAACATCCGCTATGATGCGAGACCCAATCACTGGGGTGGCAACGCCAATAGCAAATTCTGGCCCAAGAAAGGGAGAACTAGAACCAGACCTGGCTAGCGAGTCCACCCTCTCATTACCCACGATTTTTAATAAGTATCTACTCAAATTGAAAAACATGAATTTTTCACAAATGTATGTTTCATAATAAGGTAAAAGTCTCAGAATTAAATGCTTGAGTAATTTATACACTTTGTGTTTTCTCAAGTGGTTAGAATTATAACAAGAGTTCAAAAGCATCTTTCAAAACCAACTTCAGAATAATTGAATTACAACTGATCTGGCAGAGATCTTCATTGGAGTGTATACAAAACAACAAGTTTCTCTTTCTTGATTGATGCACTTCCCCCATCATCTGCAGATAAATCGTAATTGATGGAGATACATCAGATACATTCGAGTACCCTAGTTACTCTAAGAGAATCGACCCCAAACAATTCCATTGATGCACTTTAATTTGTTGTTGAGGATTAAATGAACCCCATAGATACTCTTACATCCGTAGATTCATAGATACATGTATATCTACGATAAGAGGCGATTCCTTTCATTTTGGTTATTGTGGTGCAGTGGCAACCAGTTGACCGTTTCATTGTGTTTTTATGAGGCGTCTCACTTTTCTCTCATTAACTTCATCGATTTTTGGATGGAAATCAGAGTTTGCTGGTTTTGATTTCTTATTTTTCATTGTTTTGCTAAGTGCCCTTACTATCGAATATTTCTTGCTCTATAGAACTCATTAATTGCACAACAATGAACATTTGTTGGTCCGACTAATTACTGTTTGCCCATTGTTGATAATGCTTATCGACTTTCTTTTCAAAATATCATCATTAATTATAGAGTGCTGGTAAGCTATAAATAGGAAACCTTTTGTAGTGAGTTACACATGTAATAACCTTAGAAAATTTTAGATGCAGCTGGAAAGTTATTCTATTGTGTGAAAGTCGGGATATAATTCATGTATATTTTTCATTCATATTACAGGGGGAATTTATAATGATGCTTTTTTTTTAGAAGAAGTGTGGATGCATGATTTATTCGTGTCCCTTTTCATATGTTTTTTATATAAGCATGTGCGTTGAAAGAAGCTCTTCCAAGAAAATTTCTGAAAGGTATATAGAAGGAAGAGCTAAAATTGTATTTCCCTTCTTTGCAAGTTTGTTGGAAGAAATGCAAATCATATTCTTCTAATTTCGAAAACCTTTTAGATTTTTATACGCACCTTATTAAATTAAATATTTCAATTCATATTCCTGGTAGACAAATAATATGAGCTCATCAATGAGCTCTTCATTAGTACTTACTTACTAAGAAGAACGTCATGATGAAATTTGTTCGCTTTAGAATATAAACCGGGTAAAAGTCATTTATTGACTTGTTATCGGATAGTGTACATGTGATACTTCATCTCTCACCCTTTTTTAGGAAAGTATACCTTCCTCTCGTTTTTGGGTGTATTACAATTATTGATGAGCAAATCAATGAGTATATATTAAATGTCACGATGAGCTTATCAATGAATATTTCAATGAGTGTCATGATGATAAATAAGAATCACGATCAGTTTACTACTGATGTGACAATTGATTTCATATATTTTTCCGAATTCAAACTCCGGTTTCAAATGAATGCAACAAATTGGCTGTGCAGAATCGTGCAAAGACCTCAATGGTCTGATAAGGGAAGGATAGAAAACCATTATTAACAAAAAGATAGGTCGAAACGAAATACAAAATTCAATAAATTACAAAAATAAATTCAAATTGTTCTAGTAGAAATTTCATCGCCCACCGTGCGTCAATCTAAGGAAATATATAGCGTAGTATACTTATAGGAGCAGCTTTATGAAATTTAATGAGGCCTTCGATGAGTTTTACTGAACGATCATCAGAAGGCTCATCAAGACTTAATTTTCTATATGTTTTTTCAACAATTACAAATTTAGAAGAATTTTTAGAAAAACTTTTTATTTTGTCAAATCCATTTCAATTTCGTAAAAATAAAAAGTTTTTCCATCTGACCGAATTCGAGTGCACCATTGGACAAGATTAAAAATAATTATAAAAATCTTGTTAGTACTTTCACCTTACTATGTGGCCTTTCGCTTGAAGAAAAACAACCAAAACAAATCTATAACAGCTGACCGACCATTATTGTTCGCTTCTCTTGTGTCAACGAAAAAAATTCATTTTTCTCTGCTTTGCGGACACATAGGCGCAGATTAAACTACGGGAACTCAATGGATTCTCCTTCGATAATTTTGTTTACGTTAATGAGAGTCTCACTTCTCATGCTGCTTTGTGAAACTCTTAAATTGTTTAAACTAAAGAAGCTATCATCTGTCTATACGGTTAATGGCCTCGTATATGTTAAAAAAAATAGAAATGAGGCCTCCTTTAGGATCTTAAACGCAGATCAGCTGACCGTCCTTGCTTCAACAACCAATTGAATTAAATGTGGATGCGGATGAACGACATATTCATGCTCGCTATAAAATTTTATTTTTTATTTTTAACTCATCGCTATAAGTTAGTTCTTGTTGCCTACTCTTTTCTTTTCCTCATTATTTCTTTTAAGTTTTTGAATTATGTTACATTTGCAGATGCTGATCTTTTGATTGTAATGTTTATTTTTCATGTTAAATACTCTCGCTGCATCAAAATATGGCCGTGACTGTGAAGCTAGTGGTCGACTCTTGTGCGTAATACTGCTCGATTATGGTTGATAATTCCTTTAGCGAGAAGAGGGTAAGAGTTTTGGTTAATATACTGAACGGAAACACGGTGGGTCTCAACGTCTGTTACTTGAATGCTAGGATTATCAGGTCGAAGAGAGATGAGGTGCGAGAGATTTTTTCGGGGACGGACCTGCATGCGATTCTCATCAGTGAGTCTTGGCTTACTTCAAGCATTCCTTCAGCCCTATTAAATAAACGAGAGTGGTTAAGTGATGATCTTGCTTTAAGGAGATGAAACAGGTCTTAGCCGCAATGAATTTTCACACGATTCGCTTTGCCCCAAATTCAATTATCTAATCATAAAATCTGGTTTGATACATTCCTTTTGGATTTCGGAAGATTGTCAAAGGAGTAAACGAAATCGAGGGTATTGTCATCGACAAAACTATAGATGGATTGAAAGTAACGGAAAGCAGATCATTAATGAAATTTGAGGAGAGAGATACCAGATCCCTGGGTCATACCGGCAATTAAAGGGTGGGGCTCTGAAGTAACGCCATCTAATATAACCTGTATCAAGCGACCAGATAAAAAACTCTCAATCCACGATAGAAGAGGATGGGAGAGACCAAATTTAACTAAAAGAGCAGGATGCCAGACTGTATCAAAGGCTTCCTTGAAATATCTAGGGAACGATTTTAGACTCACTAAAATTGTGAAGATTACAGGGCTCATCGAATATTATGATAGTGTCAACAAAGTAGACGTAGATGATGACTTATTGGAACCTTTAAAGGATCTCTAGAGAACCGAAAACTCTACCAATTTTGTTTAACTAGCTTTAAATGGTCAAAACGCTTTGAAAATATCAATTATAAATTTAGCATACTAATTTTATCTGTGTTATTGCCGCACAGTAACGAAGGGTCTCCTACAATAAACAACATCTTCTTACATTATGTGAAAATATTTTCGCCAATCAGTAATCCTGCTATAGGCATTTGGACACTCCATTCCTATTTGCTAAGACGATTATTATCTGTGAAGTAATTCTATCCAATATTTGTCGAATATATTATCTGTAGCTCGGAGCTGTTCTTAGGGATGTCATTTACCATTACCTTTCATCATTTACATCAATGAAGTATATATGGCTAAGTATAACGCGAAAATTATTTGTTATGCTGACAAGGTCAACATTTTCCGTATCGTCTCTAGTGGGAATGACTTTTTCTTTTAAACTCAGATTCGACCGCCTTCAATACAGGTGGTGCTCAATAGATTTCCTTCATTTGAACTGTAGTAAGTGTACCACCAGTCGTTGCCACCTCGAGTATCGAGTCTCTCATCAAAGCGAATGTTCATAGGAAGCATCAGCAGAAATGGACGTACCTGATTTCTTGCAGGTGCCCAAAACTGTTTCTTGATGGGACCAATAGGAATCTATCCGATTTTCTTATGGGGTCTAGAAGGAAACAATGTATAACTGTAGTTGGAATCATCACCGGTCACAGCTCGCTTCACGCTCATCTTACGAGAATAGGAGTTGTTGACAGCCCTGAATGTCTGTCCTGCCTAGACGGAGAGCCTGACACAACCGAATACTTTTTGTGTGCTTGTACGTCCTTCGCACGGAGTAGGTTGGATACTCTAGGATCTCCCTTCTATCTGTAGATGAGCTGAAAACCCTTCCTCACCAAAAGCTGATACGCTTTATTAAGAGAACAGAAAGGTTTTGGTGAATGGGCTTCTAACAGGACAGCACAATGGGCCACCATGGCCTCTGTGCTTTGGATGGGATTTCATGTGTACCACTATGTCGTTCCCTCATCTTTGTCTTTCATTAAAAGATGGTGAAGGAGTTTGATGTTCAACCTATTCTGAAGTACACCACTCCTGTCTGGTCTCCTTTCCTTGCTGTTCAAATTAACCACATCGAATTTGACCAGCGTATAGATTTGTACGAATTGCACTTCGCTGTCTACTCTACATTGATCCTCTCCGACTGCCTTCGTATTTTGATCGACTTAAGCTTATTTCTTTGGGGTTTCTCGAAATACGACGCAACAACTCCAGATTTTTTTTTTTTTAACTGTTTACAAGGCGCGATTATTTCCCCTTAATTGTCGAGGTCTTTCAAGTTATCGGTCCCAACTCACCCCTTGAAGAACCATCGCTTTTCCACATTCCTTACCACCGTACAAAATGGTATGCAACGATCTTATTGTTAGCATAGACTTCCACTTATCTAAATTTTACTTAAAGATTCAGCTCCGTTAAGGTTACTTTTCTTAATCATTCTATGTAATCTTAGTATGTAGTTCTTTCTTTTTATAGTAATCAATACTTAATAAATCTTAATAATAACGTAACGCTATCACCTGAAAGAAAAAACCAAGGAATCATATTCATTGCAAGACATTTATGGACACCATCATAGCCAGATTTACTGCCATGTGATCACTTTTTATGCGGCTATTTAAAATCACAAGTGAAGAAGCGCAACATCTTAACTGTTCCACAGCTTAAAAGAGTTCTATAAAAAATGAAAACAGATCAGAACTTGGAAATCTGACTAAAGCCGCAGATAATAATCTTTTGGTAATATTAGACACAGATAAATGAAAATTCCGTGGAAGTTCTCGTAATATATATAAAAAAAACTCATTCCGAAATTGTATCATCCACATCTCCGCGTAACGAAATTTTTAAATTAAGAAAATTCCAGGGATTTTCTCATCGGAGCGTAAGTATAATGGAAACAGGATGCCATCTATGAAATGCATAGAATTCTCCTTCGCCATTATAAGTTTTCCTTGGTGCTCAGATTAATATAACCGGGAAAATGGAAATAATTAATCTTTTTTATGCTAGGATACTTGAGGGGTCTTTAAATATCGCTCGAACCAAATTAATAGTCTTTTCACTGCTGCTGTTGGGTTCTATAATATAAAAGTCTTCAAATTTTATAGCTGACGAATATTTGTCTCCTGTGGAAATATGATTTATTACTTTAAGCAAATTAAGAAAAAAATAAGCACTTCCCTAAGGAGAGTTGTAAGAAAAAACCAGTTATAATTTGGAGTGGTGTGATTTTCTTAGGCAATGTTGGTATAATTTGTCACATGTTAGCTAACCTGATACAAGATATTACTCATGTGTCCGCAATTTGTATTAAAACCTCCAACTGTCTGACACTTAAAGTTTTTTTCATTCCATTTTAGGTGTTACAAAACAAGTTGGAGATGCTCTTTTGCTGGAAGGACAACAGAGAACTGGACGTGTAGTAAGCATAGGTATTGCTCCTTGGGGTATTGTGGAAAGGAATCACGAACTACTTGGACACAATAGAGAGGTACCTTGTCACAGCATCAGCTCACCGAGGTAAAATAGAAATTTTATTTTTGTTTTGTTTTTGTTTTATTAAAGGATTTTGATGTGTTTAAATACAATTTTATTTGTTTGCAGATCGAAATTGGCCGTACTCAATAACCGACATGCCTATTTCTTGCTAGTAGATAATGGCACCCAGGGAAAATATGGAGCTGAATTGATTCTAAGGAGAAAACTTGAAAAATTTATTTCAAACTTGAAGCTGCATCCGTGTGAGTATTTCAGAAAGTTTCTCTTCGTCCCTATAAGTTCTTACGTTTTTCCAGCCGTAGAGTGCGGTTATTCCTATGTGAATAAAAGATTGGATCATTTCATTTTAGTTTTGTGAAAAGTTCAGATGAATTTCCAATGAGAATGGAATAGTCCCAAATCTTGAATATAAATTTAAAAAAAATCCTTTTCATATATGTCGGCCTGATTTACAGTCTGTAGGAATATAGTCTCAAGAGATTTTGTAACTTTTGCACTTCGGTATGATTGACTTTGCTTGTATGGGGGGATCCTTGTCGTTTTAAATTATAATCAACAGTTGGGCAATTCGGTAAGTTTTTAATGGAAAATCAATTACCCTTCTTCGAAGTTTTATGTTTTCATGCGGAAAATTCCGAATTGATTTTATTTTAATTAATATCTGTTTAAATTATATCTGTTATTTTGTATTCATTGAAAGTTAATTACTTAATGTCATTTGTTATGATTTTGGTTTGACGTTGTTGTTTTTTGTAATGGAAAATCAGGTAGATTCTTTGTTGGCTGCATAGAAACAGTTTATAGATTCGTTGAGTGATTTTCAGGCGCTAGCCTCGCATTCACTGCGACCTGAAAGGTCTATTCTGAGTTCCAGTAGCGCTTTGAGACTTAGATGCATTGATTTCGACGAGATTCGCTTTCCCCAAGCAAGGGTATTGTTAAAGTCGTTATTCAATGATCCAATCATGCAATCTCGTTTGACGGATATGGCATTTCCTCTGGAGTCCGCAAGAGTGTCAAAGGAGTAAGCGAATTTAAAAGCAAAACTATGGGACGGATTGAAAGTAAAGGAAAGCAGATCATTCATGAAAATTAAAGAGAGAGATGGAGAAATAATGGAGCCCTGGGGCACACCGGCATTTATTGAATGAGGTTTTGATGAAGCGCCATCTAGTACAACCCGTATTAGACGGTCAGATAAATAACTTTCATTTCTAAAAGAGGTGGGGAGAGACCAAATGCTTTATGATGGGCTAAATAGGCTGGATGCCAGACTCGAACAAAATCGTTCGAAATATCTATGGCAACGATTTTGGACTCACCAAAGTTGTGAAGACTATGGTTCCAACGTTTCTTAAAAAAAGTCATCAAGTCTCCAGATAAGTGACCAGTTCGGAAACCGTTGATAAGTTAATTGGTTTCTATATAATTCATTAATTTGATTGATTCCAAAACCTTTGAAAGAATCGAAGTGATTGTAATTGATCGATAAAATTTGAGAGATCGCGTACGCTACCCCCTCCTTTCTTGGAAATAGGCTGAACGTGAGCTAATTTCCAAGCAGTTGGAAACTTTACTGTCGATAAGTAGAATAGTATGCGCAGAAGCTTAACCAAGGATGAGACACAGCTTTTAATTAACAGCGGCGAGAAACCATCAGGATCTGCGGCCTTGGTGACGTTGATCTCCTTAAAGATCTTGAACACATCTCTAGTACGGATATGTATTGGCTTTTGTACACATCCACACGGGAGATGCAAATAGATGTCTGTGAAGTGGATGGAAGAATGGAATTTGAAGCGAATCTGGCAAGCCAAAATACTACTTTTATCCAAGGTGTTAAGCAGTGTGTAGAAGTATAGAGGAACTGTTGAAGTTGTTCTTGATAGTTTTGAGCGGAAACAAGAAACATTTATTGCCTTTGCAGCTTTCCAAGATTTTTTGTATAATATTCTGATCAAAAAGAAAGTTTTTTCTCTGGATAATGGACTTGCAGATGTTCCGTGCAGTCTTGAAGACTTGTTTCCATTCTGGACATGAATGCAATTGATAGGCGCGAAAAGCAGACTCTTTCCCTTTTATTGCTTGGGTGCACTTATCGTTAAGTCAAGATCGATTTTACTGTTGCTGAGATCTGCTGTAGGAATACGGAATGTATTCATGTATGCCACGATCTAGAATGTTATTAAGTTCTAATGTGCATCCATCAACATTCCACGAGGCAAAACAGACCCACCAATCAATTTCTCTAAGATACTGATTGAGACTTCCCCAAATAGGGTGGCACAGGTTTGAGGTGGTAAATTTAGCCATAATTAAACAGTGGTCTGAACTACCAAGAGGGGAACCGACTGAGTTGGAGTATTTGTCGCGGTGAGAAGTTAGAAACAAGTCATATAGATTAGCTCTAACTCCAGCTGTATTAAGAATTCGCGGTGGTGCACCACTAGCTTCTGCAAATTCATTAACAAACTCACAGAAGAGTTAAACGAATCGGCCCGCAGGGCTTGTGGTAGAAGAATGTCTGAGCCCCCATTATGGACTTTAATATCGCCTGCCAGAATGATTTCGGAAAAGGTGGAAACACAAAACAAATTGGCAATATTGTTGGAGATATTGTCAAATATAGTTACCGTGACGTCATCAGACATATGGCATAAAGGAAACAGAAGTAGATGAGATGGCTGTGGAGTTTGAACCTAATCCAGATGTACTTAATTAAACTCTGGATTGGCGGGAAGGATATCTCTAAGGACGGTAAAGGCCACTTAATTCCGTATATATAATGCGATCCCCCTATGTGGAGAAATGAGAGGCATCGAGCTATTACCAGCTGTAACGTCATTCTGGCTAATATCAGCATTAGAAACGACCTTGATTTCACTTAGTGCGAGAATACCCGGCAGTACACCGAAAACCGATTAGCTCTTAATCCGCGAATGTTGCAGAAATCTATAAAATGAAATTCTGCATGCTGAAGGCAAAAACAAAGAAGCAAAAAAGAGTGACGTACAACAACACAAATATATATGGGCGCCCGCCGCCAGCAGCAGCAACTGACACAGCGAGGTAAAAAAAAAGAACACTAGTGTTATGCCTATTTCCTGTTTTTAATAACTCAGACTGTGCAGCTGGGAGCAAGCGTAGTGCTGATCAGTGACAAGTGCTAATCGACTTGCACTGATTTCGGATGCACATAGAGAAAAATAAATATTACTATCCTGCTGGCTTATGGAATGCCGATAGGACAAAGAAAAGCCCTTAATTTGGCTGGTTTATTTATTTTATTTATTTTTTTTTATTTTTTTTATTTATTTAGGTCTACAGAGAAAAGCTCCTACAGACTAAGCATTAAAACTAACTTAACATTAAGTCAAAAGGATATAAATATATTCTATAAAAAAAAAGAAATGTAAAGAATATCTAAAGACGTGCATTACAGTATTTCTGAAACTATTACGTTCATCAGTAAGATCTACGAAAGTACAAACAACGTTAAAATTTCGAGAGCAATGAGTGATGGGTTCATACTGACCGTAACAAGTTCTATGAGAAGGAATATATAATAAACCTCTAGATCGAATAGAAAAGCCAGGCACATAAATTTTGAATAAGGCAATCAATTCGGGTAAGCAAATCTTGTAGCAGAAAACATCTCTGACAAACGTAATACTGAAAGCCTTTCTACGAGACTCTAAAGTTTGGAGCCCAAGTAACTGGCACCTGGCCTCGTATGAGGGAAGACCAACTTCCCAGTTAAGCCCGCGCAAAGCATAGCGAGTAAATGATCTTTGTATAGATTCAATGCGTTTAATATGTAAAGCAGTATAAGGGCACCAAGCAACAGAGGAATACTCCAATATGGAGCGAACTAGTGAAACATATAAAGCCTTTAAAGTGTAAGGGTCTTGAAAAATAGTGCAGTTACGCTTAATGAAACCAAGCATTTTAAATGCCTTGCAGGTGACATAGTCAACATGCAAAGAGCAGTTCAACTTGTTATCAAAAATGATACCAAGATCTTTAATCTCAGTAGGTCTGTCCACAGTAATGTGTTTAATCACGTAACAAACAAAATAGGATTAATGCAACGATAAAAGCTGACGCTCTTACACTTGCTATTGAGTTCCAAACCATTTAACGAGCACCAAACTAGAAGTTTGTCTAGGTCATTTTGAAGATGTAGACAATCTGTTAGATCTCTAATTGGCAAGAAAATTTTTAGGTCATCAGCGTACAAAAGACATTTAGCGAAAGAGAATAGTTTAACCACATCATTAATATAAATAATAAATAACAGGGGGCCAAGATGACTGCCTTGAGGCACCCCTGATTTAATTATAAATTTACGAGATTTAACAAAATCCATTTTTACACACTGCGAGCGATTACTTACTTACTGCGAATTAATCCACTTAAGAAAGGAGGAGTGAAACCCGGTCAAAAGCCCTAACAAAGTCAGTATAGATAACGTCGACTTGCGCACCATTTTTAATTTCGTTAATACAAAAAAATTTAAATAATACCAAATTGGTTATTGACTTTGACTTACCCTTCACGAAGCCATGTTGCTGGGAACAAATAATATCTTTTACTTGAAAATACATCCTGTTCGTTATTATGCTTTCAAAACACTTGGGAATAGGTAGAAGTTTGGCAATTCCTCTGTAGTTTTTAATGGAACGCCGATAACCTGCTTTGTATATGGTAGTAATAAAAGTCCTAGTCTAAGTGAAACATTGAATTATTGTTAAAGCTGGTGCGAGAATGTCATTGCAGTTTATCAGTAAAATGTTAGGAACTAAATCATGTCCGTAAAAAACATCATTGTTTAAAGAGCTGAGCGTGTTTTCAATTTCATTAAGATCCAAAGACATGGAACCAAGATCAATAGCAGCATCAGAGGTCTCCCAAATAGAGTAGAGGGAAAGAGATGGATCTGAAACATAAACAGATTCGAACCAGTCAGCAAATAAGTCGCAGATTTCTTGTAAATTGTTTGAGATCACATTATCAAGTTCCATTTGAATAGGAAATCCAGAAGAAGATCTCTTATTTTTAATAAATGTCCAAAAAGCTTTGCTGTTAGTTTTGATATTTCTTTCAGCAGACCAAATGTATATCTTAAAAAGATACCTATGTAAAAATTCATATTCCCGCTTTAGACGTTTTAAATTATGTTATTAATTCGAATTTTGATCTTTAAATATTTTTTTTAAAAACGACACGCCGGATTTTAATGATTATGACTGTGTGTGGTTAAAATTCCACAAATTATTGATACTGCACTGCACTGGACAGAACGGATTTAGTTTTGAATCAGCAACACGAGATAACTCCAAGTTGACTCCACGCACTTAACTCATCTTTACTAAATTTTGTGTCCGATAGTTTTTTGGACTAACACTTATCTGAGTTTTCAGCAATAATAAAGTCAATCAATTGGTCAACAAAATATATTTCTCCAAATACTTTATCGCAGGCATATAATCTTCTTTATCGTTTTCAACAAACGAAAATTGATTTTGTTGAACAGTTTTACCTTACTTATTCCAAACTATTTCATACTTGCCTTCTGTAGCTGGATTCGTCTCGTACAGAATATTGCGCAAAGGACATGCCTGAATCTTATCTGACCTTTTTCAGGTTTGCTGATGTCAAAAGTTAATTTCGTGGAGTGCATTTAATGCTCAACCCATCTTCTTCATCCATCAAGCAGTTTACTTCAGGCGGCTGAATAAAAAACTCTTCATAATAATAATATTCCCGCTTAAGTCAAATTTCTTAAAACCAGAAAAATTCATATATTCCGTACATGTATAAGACGATGTTATAAATTTTTCGCTTTACCACATAATCATTTCACTTAAAACTTTTTTGTATTCATCCAAGATTACATATCTGGTCGTTACCGAAACGTAAAACAATTTATAGAGTGGAGATATATACATATAAAAAATTGTTCAAATATCACAAAAAACTAAGAAAATGATTACTATGTGGGCATGGGTGTACACTGGTCTCTCTATTGAGAGATTTTTGAAATTAATTCGTAGATGTTCTTGCAAAATATTTTTCTACATTATCCAGAAAGGAGTTCCCAACATCATTCGTAATTGCTCCCTTTTTATATATTCCAGCCCGAGAAAGAACGTCAAATTTTGGCATGAAAAGAGGTTGGTAAGCAAATTGGTAGTCGATATAATGTGAATTGTGATTGTTCGTAATATGTATACTGTTGTGTCTATTAGAATTAAATCTCTGTATATTTCTATCTTCACTTCTCTATCAAATCGTGTCTTAAATGTATATATATAGGTAAGGTAGTAGTGTAAATGCATGAATGTATAGTATGAAAACTGTAATTTCAATACCTGTGTGCATAAGGCATAATTTTTTTCCAATTTATAAATATGTTGTACAACAATTTGTTGATTACCATAAATTTTTAAAAGTTCAATGTGAAATGTAGTCTACCTTCAGAATATAACATTGGAACTTCTACATATTTCTGTTGTTTATGTTTTTGTTGCTATTGCTGCTAAAATTTAAAAAGTTTTTAATAAATTGTCAGCGTACAAATTTAAAATAAATAATATAAGAGGCGTACTAATTTCAGCTTTTACTAAAACAAATATTTTTACAGGAAATTTATATTTATATACTTGAAAACTACACAACTACAAGAATTTTATAAGCTATTTGATTGCAGGCAACCATGTCATTATGTGGCCCACCCAATTATGCACACCTCCAGAATAAAATTGCAGCTTTATCTTTGGAATTAGTTTTCATAAGAGTTTTTCCTTATTAATGGTGAGAGTGACAGGTAGTAAAATCTAACAATATTTACTGAAAGAACTACAACACGATCAGTCGGACTCGGAAATATTCGCCATAGATAACTCGAAAGCTATTTAACTCTATACATGCATAAAAGAGAATATGGATGCATGAGGGAAAATAAATATCGGATAACAAATTAAACCACGACAGTACGACTTTATTTGAAATTTCGAAAGTTACATTGAAATAAGAAAACTACTTATATGCGCAAGTATTGCAGGAAGGGATCTGATGAGATCAAACTAAAAATGTCCATCAAAGCAACATACATTACAGAAAGTTATCAAAATGTTATAAACGAAAGGGCAGAAAAAATCTTCAGCCAAATACTCTGGCAGACAATGACAAAGAGTGGAAAATACGCGCATCATATACACATCACCAATCTAACTTTACGCTTAATCAACCCAAGTTAGCTGATAGTTGAGTACCATGATAATTTGATTACGGTTGACGATACCCACCCAGAATTGAAAGCACTTTTCTAATAACATTGATTTAGAGTAAAATGGACCTACAAGCCGTTCTCGAGATAACGTTTAGGTTTGACTTTGGAACAGACTACAAACGTCGTTTCTACACGACGCACGGTTGGCAAAGCCATTATCTGCTAGACAACGGTGGTCAAGAACTAACAGCATCGCATCAAATATGATTTCTCCCGTACACGACGAAATCGCAGGATATTACTTCCGATCTGGAACGACATCAAATTTAAAAAAAATCTACTCATTTTCAAAGCTTCATAAACATTGTGAAGAAAAATTTTAGGCCCTCTTAAGCCAGAGTTGGACAAGGGAGTTTTATACAATATTGCTATATGAAGAGCTTCAAATTTGATTGCTGGCTTTCTTATTAATATGGAGCAAACTGGAAATCGGATACGAGAAAATAGATTTCATAGTCCCATTAAAAAAATCATTTGAAATTTTTCCTCTGATTTTGGACGTTCTTAATCGTATTCATCACAAACAAAATCTATCCTAACGCGTCATAAAAACTCTTGCCAATTTGTCTGCATATTCACTTCTTACCCTTTATTACCAATTTTAACCGATTACCTTTCAGAAACAGTAGAACAATTTTAAATTTCAATTTTAATGACAGCAGTAATTTTTTTTATAAATAATTTCCAATTATTCAGAAGGAAACCAACATCTAATCTGAAATAACTCTGCCTCTATAGCAATATTGTACAAAGCTTCCTTGTGTAAGGTTAAGGTAAAGGTTAAAAGTTAGAGAGATAATGCCGTGGCAAATGACCCTGACAAATGTGTCTTTACGGCCGGTTCGATAATGAATCTGGGTGTGAAGCCAGGGTGTACTCAGCATTCCCTCAAACACAGGATCATGCCGCCTACCGGACTGCTGTAGCGTGTTCCGAGCAGAGGTTCTGGCTATTTGCAAAGCAGCAAGGCTGCTGGTAACAACTTATGATGTACCTAATGATCAAGTTATCAGGATTTGTATTGACAGTCAAGCTGCAATCAAAGTTCTGAACTCGAGCACCATTATATCGCGTTTAGTGTGACGGTGTCGCTGTTAGCTCGGGAAACTGGCTCCTAATTACAAAATTATACCCTACTAGGTTCCTGGTTACAGTGACATACCTGGAAACGTGACGGATGATGCTCTGGCCAAGGGGTTCCGCTATGAATATATGTCTAGCGTAGGAATCTATAGGTGGGCCTCAGATTCAGTGAAGAGGTCTCTAGATTTACAATTCTGTAAGCTGGAAAATCTAGTTTTCAGTAGCTATATGGACAAGGAAGAGGTTGAGAGCGTTCAGCAGTGTGAATGCCCCAACCTTACCAAGCGTAGGCGGATTACGCTTGTATCTACTTTCTCTGCAAAATGGGGAATTTGCAGACAAAAAGTTGGGGGACCTGATAAGGTTCATTAATTCTTATGGCTGGTTTCAGGGCCCCCCGTAAATCTGAGGTATCTTTTCCAGGCAGGGACCACTAAGACCCTGTGGACACCGCGACCAAAGTTGATTTATTGTGTCCTCCCGTAAAATGGTTAGGCCTAATTCTAGCCTCCATACGAACTCCACTATTGCCATAGGGGTAAGATTCAAACCTTATTTGAAACGATAAATGCTTCTCCATGATTTGTATCCTTGAAGCTACAACTTCCTAATTTTAGTCTGGTTTAAGTGGAATAATATTTCTGTCCAAAGTAGCTCTGTAGATGAGTAGATTTTTTATTATAATTTGATGTCGCTTCAGATCAGTAGTAATATCCTGCGGATTTTGTGATTTACCTTCGTCGGATATGTGAGAAATCATAGTTTGTGTGTTTCTGTGAGCTCTCTTGAGTACCGTTTTCCAGCAGATATTGATTTAGAGAAATGTGGCAAGCCTCTGGTGGGTCAACAGAGAAACCTGCCGTATTCCGAGCAATTATGTCCTGCATATGATGGGAAAAGGACAGAAGAAATCCTTAATGGTAGTAGAACTAACACCATGAGTCTAGTAGCAGTTATTGCTGGTCATTGTGCCATAGGAGATCGTGCTAGTAGAGTGGGAATAGTGGCGAACGATTTATGCAGGAGTTGTGAGGATTCAGAGGAAATGGAATTTGTTCAACACGTACTTTGCGACTACCCCGCTCTTATGATTAAAAGGGGTAGGCTATTAGGTAGCTACTTCTTTTCAAATCTGCGGGAACTGTAAGTGAAAGATGTAAAAAGAATACATTTGAATCCTTAGATTTCTTAGAGAAGCAGGATGGATATGGGTCGGTTTCCCACGACGTCAAGCGACACAATGGGCCTGCTGGGAGTCTAAGTGAAGGCAGGCTAGATATCAGCAGTAGCACCCCTCTTACCTAACTTAACCTAACCTAACCTAGTGAAATGTGTGGCCCCTTAATTATTTTCATTACGCATTTGCTACTTTATAATGGCAACTACGATTCGTTTTGAAAACAAAACTAGGACTCAAAAGTTGTGTTGCGCTAAGCTTCACACGGAAAGCTTCACAAGATTTCTTACTAATGCTCGCAGTGGATGAGTTTTATGAAGTTTAAATTTTGGCCCCTATGCCTAAGCCTACGTACATCCTACTAACAATTCCAATCCACTATTTACCCAGGTGCTTTTCGATGAGCAACTTAACCCAATTCTCAAAAATCGTTTTATAGCCGATTAAGTCTCCCACAGTTTTCTTAATACCCAAGATACACGGAACATATCAATGATCATTACATAGCTCGCGTGCTATTGCATGATTAGTGCAATGATCATTCGTTTGCAATTATGCATTACTTTGTTATTCCTTTGAGGAACTGCAAGTTATTGGAAATCAGCTGATTTTCCAGCCATCACTGTCAGATGTCATTTGTGAAATTTGCTGATACATTTTTCAAGATAAATTTTGAATTTTTTCCAAAGCGAATTATTGAAAAAAAATTTCCCACATTATATATCTAATACAATGCTCGATTTAATTTTTCACCACAAATTACTTCACAATTCACAGTTTTTAATTTACAAAATTGAGAACTGTCATCTGTCAAATCGAATTAATGTCATGTGCTCGCCTTATCAAGCAATGATCATTCGATCAATTGCGTAATTGGATGCATGATCATTCTGGCGCGTCGTGTGCCTAGCATATAAGTATGCAATTAGTATTTGCTAAGAGCAGGTAGACCCAAGGTTAATTCTAAGGGTCCTGCAGGTTGTCGTGGCTCATGTAATTCCACACGTGCACATATTTGCTGTTTTTGTGGCTTACTATTCAGGAGGCATGATGGAATGGTGATCGGGGGATATAATTTGGTAGATTATGTCTAGTCTACAGCAGACTGAAATTCACTGAAAATAATTTCAATGAATTTCTAAAATGCATTGAACTTCAATGGTAGTCGATCAGAGGTAACCATACTGATGAGACCTCTCTGATCGCTGGGTCGAAAATTTGGATTTTTTCTGCATATAATTTAAGCTCTGCACTATTTAGATGTCCTTCTTTGGGTTTTCTTAGCTCCTTGTTGTAGGAGATTAATACCGCTTTGTATTTGTTCCATTGGTTGATTGAAGAATATCCTAACGCTTATTTTTAGACTTTTGGATAAGTATAGTAATACCAGTGTACGTCTCAAATGACCGTTCTTTATTTGATGGACATTTAGTACATATAATCACCTTTAATTCTAAAGTATAGATTTCCTGTCCGTGTTAATTGGTCCAATGACTGTTTTTTTTTTAGATTCCCGTTCTTTTCGAAAATTTATATGTCATTCATTTATATATAAATAACTTTTCCCTGTAGTAGTTTTGCTAACATAAGTGCAGTTTATAAGGTTTCGTAGCGGGAACTAAATTGTGCTCATGGATGTGGTGAACTATTGTAGTCAGGCCAAATAAGAAAGGAGAAGTTTATAAAATTCATTTCAGAGATTTAACTTATAATGATTGGTAGTACATGAATAGGTACCTGTGAAAATAACCATAACTCAATGTCGTAATAGCTACAGAACGCAAAGTCTTCATCATTTTGAAAAGTTAAAGTTCCACCATAGAATTCCCTTAGTCACTCATTACGGATCTTATGTAATTTATCCCAATCTGACATCAATTACTACGTCAACAGAGGTTAGTGGGATGTGACTGTCGATGTCAGAAAGGGTAAGTTGTTTTTATGGAAGCTCGAAGGTCGTCATTGCATCTAAACATTATTCTCTGTTTAACATCAAAAGCACTTTGACATCACAATTCCTGCAAGTTTGTGTTCTCATAACCTTAGTCGATATTATTATCTCTTAACATTTGTACACTCTCTATGTACGTAATTTAAAATCGACCGCATAGATATGAATGTAGCTCTGAAGATGTCATCAATGTCTCTACGCCAATTTCGCTGTTTCTTAGTTGATTTCACAAAAGCTCTTCTATAAAGTACCACTCTACTCCAAGTACCTACCTACACACATACATAAGTTAGGATACTTGACTCAACTATCCTCGTAATTGTTAAGTGAATATAATCTTTCGTAATTTCTGTAGCAATGCACGGCATCTTTAATGTAATTATCTTTTTCAAATGAACTTAGGCATTGATATACTTGCGAGACCACATGAATGATAGTATCCAATTTGATGAAAGACAATAATCGCATTATTGCGGAAATAATTCGCCAAAGGCCATAAGCTAGAAACTGTGGTGAACTGAATTTTGCTAAAACATTCATTACTATTTCAGTTACACATTCGAGCACGCCGGTAGTATGCCTTGTAATAGAGGGTGGGACGAACACTATCCGAGCTGTACTGGAGTATGTAACGGATACACCCCCAGTTCCTGTTGTCGTGTGCGATGGATCCGGAAGGGCTGCTGATTTAATCGCTTTTGTGCACAAGTGAGTTTGCCTTATTTCGAGTGTTAATTTAATCGCACAAAGCACTTAGCATTTGATACTTGTTTTGTGTGCCATTACCAAGAGCAAATTTTTCAGACGGATGTTCCCTCTTTATTTAAGGACCGCTCTAATTTGTGTATGTGATTTTTTTTTGCAGATATGCATCGGATGGAGAGGAGCAACCGGTTTTGGAGTCAATGCGAGAGTATCTTATCGGAACCATTCAGAAGACCTTTGAAGTTGGATTAGATCAAGCTGACAAACTTTACCATGAACTTCTACAGTGCACAAGGAATAAAAACTTGGTAAGAAAATGTTATGCGCTAATTAAGGAGCTAGGTGATAAGGGAAAATAGTTCGTGTTGAATTGTTTATGATAATTTTAATGGTTATGATAATAATAGTTAGATTTATGGTGGGAAAATTTATTGTTTACTGTTTTCTTATAGGTGCGATAAAATTTTTTTTGTTTTAACTTTTGAACTATAAAAATTGTAAGAATTACTTTATGAAACTAAGATCAGAAATCACCTAGTAATAATTACTTGTGCCACTGATAGTCAGAAAACTAGCGCAATCCATGAGGAGAATAGTGAACTTGAATTGAAATTGAAATATATTTACAGCCTTAAGGCCGATTTTCACCCATCGCCGCGATAGCGATTGCGATAATCATAGCGATAAGCTAGCAAAATAATTACTTGCACACCAACGCGATAGATCACAGCGATACAGAGAATTTCTACAGCGTTTGACCAGCGATTCAAATGTCTATCGCAGCATGCACAATTTTAGGCATCTATCGCGAGCTTTACGCTCAAAGTTGACAGTGCAAATTCAAGTGGGTGTTGAAATATGAATTAAAATCATATAAAGAAATTCCCAATTTTATATGATCTGTATTTAAAATATTATAAATATAGTAGAAAAAAAGGACAAAGCGTGTTAGCTTAAGAGTATTGGTGACGTGGCCACTGCGACCCTATGGACATCGCGACCAGAGTTGATTTATTGTGTCCTTCCCTAGAGGCCAAATCTAGCCTAGAATACAAGTGGGAAGTGTTAAACGAAGTGAGGTTATAGACGTACGTAAGGTTAGCAACTCAAATTCAGCCGGTTTGACCCGGAACTATCTCATAATTTGTCGTTGATTTGGCGTGTCCTTTTTTTCTAAATTAAACTGGATGTATAGTGCTAAGTTGATGTCAAGTTGGCACCGCAACTCACTAGAGCTCGGCCAAATCTTATCGGATTGGAAAATTTCACATCTTATAATTTGTTGTTAATTTGTGGTGAAAAAATTAAATTTGTCGTGTCCTATCGTTGATTTGTTGTGAAAAATATAAATTTCTCGTGTCCTTTTTAGGGTTCCGTACCCAAAGGGTAACAACGGGAACCATATTACTAAGACTTCGCTGTCCGTCCGTCACCAGGTTGTATCTCATGAACGGTAATAGGTAGACAGTTGAAATTTTCACACACAGTGTGTCGCTATAACAAAAAATAATAAAAATAAAATGATATTAAAAATTAAAAGGACCCTCATACAAGAAACGTGATTTTTTCGGATTTTTCTTCTTTGTTTTATTCTCATTCAATATTATTATCATAAGTAGGAATTTTTTTTTTCAAATGACAGCATAATTTTTTCACATGACGCCTATTCTCATTTGAAAAAATAAATAAAAAGTACATATAGTGTTAAATTTTGTACGATACTACAGAACCTATCGTGCGCGAGTCCGACTCGCATTTGGCGAGTTATTTACTAAACTCAACGCCAAATGATGAGATAGTTCCGAGTTAAATCAGGCGAAGTAGCGGTACTAACTTTACGTACGTAGGTTATAGTTCAAGTCCAAAAACGTTGTTGGATTTGAAAAATTTGTGCTGTTGGTCTTCTTCCATTAACTTCTAAATTTATCAAACCCCCTAATTTAGATTAAGAGGGCTCTAAATTTTGAGTGATGTATGGGGGATTGAACAATTTTAATAGTTGTTTCAGGCTGTGGTGCAGTAGGATTGACAAAAATTCCCCATTTTACACCAAAATTCCAAACACGCTTTCAATTATCTACTTATAAGGCTGCGTAAATTTAAGTATTGCACTGATCTTTCTGAGGTTCTTGTCGAGCATACCTTGCTCCGAAAGGACGCATCAAGTAAAATTTGAAAGGGAATCCTTAATAGCAGGGATGTACAGGACTCAAATTTTGACTCAACTCAAGCAGTTAGTGCGCTCAATCATTGAATCCGCTCAACACTTGCGCGGTGGTTCATCGCTCGAATCTTGAGCGGACTCACTGCTTGAATGGACTTGAGCGGACTCAAATCATATTTTAAATAACATAAAGAGAATCTGATTTAATTAAAATTGAAACTGAAATTTCAATCAAATAAGAAAGCTTATAAAAAAGTCATTCATTATATTACATTTTATTAATTTAGCTTTTGCTAATTTTCTTAGCCAACACTTCGCTGCTTCCTCTCAATATAATGGACAGATTCAACAACCTGTAGGGAAAATACCATACTTGAAAATGTTATAAATCAATTCAAGGAAATTGTACTAACATTTTTCCATAAAATCAGTCTTACTTTATATTTTTTCCATTGATATGTAGTATTTCAACATTTTCGTAATTTAGACGACATCTATGTATTAGGAGTTAACGTTGGTTTTCCTATGCTAAACAATTTTTCTACCGAAGCACTACTAGGCAGTGCTGTTTTGTACTCGGTAAAAATGATTTTTATCACCGTTTACGTTTGTTTACAAATATGCTCGAAGTTTTGTCTGTGGAAAAATTATACTCCAAGAACAATTTTTGACCCACTATTCAATTTTGGTCATCTTCACAATCTGAATCCCAAAATGGCGTCGCTTGATTATTATTTTGGGATTGCGTATTCATGTCGAAACATTCCAGACTTTTACTGATTCTGGAATTAATAAATTTCTCAACCAATTATGCGTGGGTGTTCAATCCATTTTGCCCTACAAAAATTTTTTTTCTACGCGTCACAAACGGAATGACAAGCTTAGTAGACAGACCCTATAGATTTTATCTAGGATATAAAAATCATACAATGACAATAATACATACAATGTCATAACAAAAGTACTTTTAGTCTGAAGTTAACACTTATTTTCGGCTGTAAAATTTAAATACAATTCACAAAACTGAGTTTCCTCATGTGCATATTACTTTTCCTTTATATTTCACAAGTATTTCTATGGATAATTGTAAGTAGAATCGCCATAAATTGAATCATATCATTTTCAAGTATGGGAAAATACCATACGGTCTTTACATATTATTGAATAAGTACAGTTGTACATTATATTGAGAGGAAGAAGAAATGTTGCCTGAGAAAATTAGCAAAAGCTAAATTAATAAAATATAATATAATGAATGACTTTTTTATAAGCTTTCTTATTTCATTGAAATTTCAGTTTCAATTTTAATTAAATCAGATTCTTTTTATATTATTTAAAATATGATTTGAGTACGCTCGACTCAAATGATGAGTCCGCTCAGGCAGTGAGTACGCTCAAGCCGCACAAGCAATGAGTCCGCTCAACCAGTGAGTCCGCTCAAGGTTGAGTCCGCTCAACCAGTGAGTCCCCTCAAATTTCGAGCGATGAACCACCGCTCAAGTGTTGAGCGGACTCAAATCCTGAGTTGAGCGATGAGTTGATATGATAAATGAGTCCACTCATTTACAACCCTGCTTAATAGACAATGGAGGTATGAGGTGTTCCTTGATATTGATCAGGCAAACATTTTGTGGTATTCTTCGAACAAACCGTATTCAAATTTCATCTCTATAGCCGAAACATTTAAAACACCTGCGTCACTTCTTTTTCTATATTTTTCAACGTCAAAATATAAAAATTTATTTTCGATATCAGCAAGACAAACTTTTTCAAATTAAAAAAATAAGTCGAGTCAGTATAAGTCCAGCTAGTACATATTGAATTGACACATAATTGTAACATTTCCACCATCAGTACTAGCCAATACAATTGGGAAACTCTAATTTGTCCCATATTCAGATTTTTTCCAAATATCTTTATTTGGTTCAGGCATTTGTATATAACTATCGCTGTGATTAATCGCGTTAGTATGAAAGGAATTGTGTCGCTAATTTATCATTATCGCTATCGCGGCGGTGTAAATCGACCTTTATTAGTCCTGTATTTCGACAGCTACCTACATGTGGAAAAACCGAGTACTACCTGAAGTTTCTTAATCTCAAATTATAATCCACTGCATGTTTTCTTTTTTGCATTTTCATGATGCTGCATTATTACTATAAAACCAATTTTCGATGGTATATGTACTCAATTATGTTAGGAAAATACAGCTGCAAAATTGGTCGGAGATTAACAATCAAAATGCTATCGATGAAGTTCTATTAAATGGTAGAATAGAATTTAAGTAAGGCGCCCAAGCGTATACAACTGTGGAAGAAAACGTCTGTCAGCGGCCACAGCATGTAGGAAGAACATCGCGGGAAAGAACCATGTCAAGCGTTTAATGGCGATTCAGTCTATATGAAAAGGGCCAGAGAGCTTATTAGGACGGATGTTAGCCATTTAATTGGTTTGATTACCGGCCACCGTCAACTGCGGCGTGGGTTCTGATCCCGCCTACAGCCTTCGTCTGATGAGACTGATTTACTGTGAATGCACGGTGATAGCTATGCATTAGTGGACAGACCGCTACGCCAACTCTTAAACCTACTCAGGGCGACTGGCCTATTTTAAGGAGATGGGAGCGTTTGTACAATAAGGCCTTTCAGTGGCCGCAGCGGTATACAACTTCTCATCTCTCTCTTTAACCAACCAACCAACCAACCAACCAATTAACCTTGGAAGATATACCTTGAAAGTAAGGAAAGAAGATAATGCTTATAACACTTATTTACTGTTAAACTAGAAACACTTGCATTATTTTGAAATGTCACTGTTGTGCAATTGGAATTGTTGTTTGCCATTGGCAACTCCTCCATATCATCGCAAAGTTCTTTTTAATCCCAGGGTTAATCATTTTAAATTTCGAGATATAATATCAATATAATTTCGTTACGGCAACGCTCTATGGGTTCTCTCTTCACGTGCGAAGGTTGAAATTACAAGTAAACATAACTAATTTATTATGTATATCCCCTACAAGAAATTATTTTCATCTGTTGAAATTTTTAAATTAAAATCTTATCTCGCTTAAGGCAGGCAAAAGTTCCTGCATTTTTCTACCTCTATATGGAAAAGCACCAAGAAATAATGTTTTTTTGCTGAACAATGATTTTTTTCTTCATTGAAATTTTTAGGTGTGAATTATAAAAAAAAAAAAAAAAACTCAACCGTAACGCAGAAAAAGGTTTTGTATATTGAAGTAGATTGAATGGAAGATAGCGGGTCTTAATTGACTTAATTAACTATTCAATTTGTCCAAGTCAAACACAATTAGCATTCACTCAATTCAATATAGCAATACAGTAACTATCCCGATTGACTCGCCGATGATAAGCCTTTGTTATGCAATCTCTATTTCTGTAAACAAGGATCACCTTTTTTATCCGTAAGCTAACAAGATTTCTAATTTTCTTACTTTCGTTTTTGTCTTACCCGGCAACAATGTCTCTATAAAGTTTATAGAAAAGATAGAAATTATGAAACAATCTGGGAACAAGGATAGGGGTTGCAGAGTGATTGCAGTCAAAGGCTCACTAAATACTTATCAGTTATTTAAAGATTAAATTGCAGATGAATTTCTAGGGGTAACTAATAAAGGAAGCTATTTTACACTTTATATGTATGTTGCGTTTACATTCCACCACAGACTCACTTTATTTACTACGATTAGTTCTTCACTAGTATGAATAACCTGATGGGAGATTCCAATTGACCATATATAAATTGGGTACATGATGGAACTAACTGTATGCAGTTTTCCGGAGCTTTTAGTCAGACAGCTAATTCGCTTCTCAATCACATATCCTTATGTAACTTAAAACAATATAATAACCAATAAAATTATAATAATGGACAACTTTACTTAGTTTGGTCAAACGTTCCATTTAATAATATAGATATCTCAGCATCAATATGTCTGCTTTCCTGCATCGACCCTCCTCATCCGCGACATTACCCTTCAAATATCTACTTAAACCTCTTGCGGAATTCTCCTTTTAAAGTAGCTGACTACGGAAATATTAATGACTTCTTTGAAACCACTGACTTTCCTCTCTGTTTTCGTCTGCAGTAAATAATTCTTTTAGCATATTTTATGACGTTATAAACATTATACTGAGTCAGTTTGTGCCCTTAAATAGTAAAAAACGGTGAGGATGTTTTCCCGAATGGTATAGTTCTCATTTTAATCACAGCTATACAGTGGAAATAGAAATTTAGGTCTATGTATAAAAGTAGTTATAAAATTTTTTGTTACCTTAGAAGACTCATAGAATCATGCAAATTTTGGTATCTTTTGGTTCACCACTCCCCCGAATAGCCATATGTAATAAATCGTTGGATAGCTCGTTTTGAGCTGAATAGAAGTTAGTATTGCACCTAGTTCCAAGTCCCTGTCCGTTCAGAGTTACACTGTACTATACATGTCAGTTTTAGCAATAGCCAAATAACTGCCATTTTGTGCATCATTAGAAATGAGTCACCGTCACATGCTACACCCAAAAACCTGTCTCGAATGCACTCCTTTCTACCACTCTCCAGCCGTTATCGGTTATAGGCAGGATTTAACACTCCCAGGCATTGTATTTTTAGCAACTGTCCTAATCAGGTCCATCATAGAATACCAGAAGTTATAAAGATACACACATTTTGTGAATACAAGCTGTACATTCGAAGGTGCTAGAGTTTTTTTTTTTTTTTAATATATATTATTAAGCCAAGCTCAGGGGATACCCTATGATGCAAAGCACAGCCTGGCAGGAAGGAGATAGGGAAAGGATTACGGGATATGAGGAGAGTGGCGGTGGTGCCGATGTATCTCGTCCTTAAACTTCCGCAGATTGTATGCCGGAGGAAAAACAAGATGGTAAGCTGTTCTACATTCGCACTCTTCGGGATAAAAAATCATCACGGAATTTTACTGTACAGCCAAAAGTAATTTGAAGGGTTAAAGGATGTGTGCGGTTTGCAGCGCGAGTATTGCGTGCAGAAATCATTCTACAAGGTATTAGACTAGATATTTCATCAGAACATTGACCATGCATATAGCGATAAAGGAGCGAAAGGCATCCAACATTAGGGCGGTGCTCGAGTGAGTCGATATGACAAGTTATTGCCAAATCACCAATGAGCTTGAAGGCTCTCTTTTGGACAATATCCAATGAAGCTAAGGCTGTGGGACCAGCCCCGGCCCATATATGGGAGTTGTGTTCCATTCTAGGTCTAATGTAGGACTTGTAGAGGAGCGCTAGATTTGACGGACTGAAATATTTCTTACACCTTTTCAGAAATCCAAGACATTTCGATGCTTCTTTGGCAGCAGAGAAGATGTGATCTGTCCAGTTTAGCGAGGAAACGAGGATATTGTTAAGATCGTTATTCAATGATCTAATCATGCAATCTCGTTTAACACATGCTGCATTCCCCCTGGAGTCCGCAAAGGAGTAAATGAAATCAAGGGAACTGACATCAGCGAAACTATGGATGGGATTGAAAGTAAGGGAAAGCAGATCATTAATGAAAATTAAAAAGAGAGTTGGATAGATAACAGAGCCTTGAGGCACACCAGCAGTTATGGGATGAGGTTCAGATGTAACACCATCTAATACAACACGTATTTAGCGACTAGATAGGAAACTTTCAATCCATAATAGAAGAGGGGGGAGAGACCAAATGCTTTAAGTTTGGCTAAAAGGGCTGGATACCAGACTCTATCAAAGGCCTTTGAAATATCTAGAGCACTCACCAAAATTATGAAGACTACGGTTCCAACGTTCTGTAAGAAAAGTCAGCAAGTCTCCAGATGAGCGTCCAGCTCGGAAGCCGTATTGGCGATCGTTGATGAGATGATTAGTTTCTAGATACTTCATTAATTTTGAGTTAATGATAGATTCAAAAAGCTTTGAAAGAATTGAAGTGATCGCAATTGGTCGATAATTTGAGAGATCGCTACCCTCTCCTTTCTTGGGAGAAGGCTGAACGTGAGCTAGCTTCCAAGTAGTTGGAAATTTTCCTGTCGAATAAGACAAGTAGAATAGTTTGCGCAGAGGTTTAGCCAACGATGAGGCACAGCTTTTAATTAACAGGGGCGAAAAACCATCAGGACCTGCGGCTTTGCTGACGTTGATCCCCTTAAAGACCGTGTGCACATCCCTCGTACGAACGTGTATTGGCTCTTGGACACATTCACACGGGCAATGCAAAACAGGTGTTTGTGAAGTGGGTGGAAGACAAGAATTTGAAGCGAATCTAGCAGCTAAAATATTAGCATTATCCAGGGAATCAACAATCACTTCACCATTATTAAGTAGTGAAGATATAGAGGAACTGGTGAAGTTGTTCCTGATGGTTTTGACCAGGGACCAGAAGCCTTTGTTACCTTTGCGGCTTGCCAAGATTCTTTGTCTAATATTCTGATCAAAAAGAAATTTTTCTCTCTGGATAATGGACTTGCAGGTGTTCCGTGCAGTCTTGTAGACTTGTTTCATTTTCGGACATGGATGCAATTGATAGGCGCGAAAAGCAGACTCTTTCGCTTTTATAGCTTGGTTGCACTTATCGTTAAACCAGGAGCGATCATGCTGTTGTTGAGATCTGCTGTAAGAATACGGAATGTATTCACGCATGCCAAGACTTAGTATGTTACTAAATTCTAATGTGCATTCATCAACATCCTTCGAAGCAAAACAGACCGACCAATCAATTTCTCTAAGATACTTATTGAGACTTTCCCAATCAGCATTCTTATAGTGCCAAAGAAGCCTACTTGTAAGTGGAGCAGTTGGGCGGCACAGGTTTGAAGTCGTGGTAAATTGAGCCGTGATTAAACAATGGTCTGAATTTCCGAGAGGGGAACCGACTGAGATGGAATATTTGTCCGAATGAGATGTTAGAAACAAGTCGAGTAAATTAGCTTTATCTCCAGCTGTATCGGGAATTCCCGTTGGTGCATCCACTAGCTGTTGTAAATTAAATATTTCACAGAAGAGTTCAACGAAACGGCCCGCAGGACTTGTGATAGAAGAATGTCTGAGCCACGGTATATTATGAACATTAAAATCGCCTGCCAGGACGATTTCGGAAGAAGGGGAGACAGAAAGCAAATGATCAATATTGTTGGAGATATTGTCAAATACGAATACCGTGTCGTCATCAGACATATTTGGGCTGCGATAAAGGAAACAGAAGTATATGATGTGCTTGTGAAGTTTGAACCTAATCCAGATATAGTTAAACTCTGGATTGGCAGAAGGAAAATCTTGAAGAATGGTAAAGGCCACATCATTCCGAATATATACATATATATATAAAGGGATCATGCTGAGAAAAAAGAGGCACGAGGCTGTAACCAGGGACGTGATACTGATTAATATCAGCATCAGAAACGACCTTGGATTCACTTAGCGCAAGAATTGCCGGATTTTTTGAGTTAAGGTGGCCGTACACCGAAAACCGATTTGCTCTTAATCCGCGAATGTTGCAGAAATCTAAAATGAAATTCTGCATGCTGAAGGCAAAACAAAAAGCGATACACAACAACACAAAAATTTGGGCGCCACCAGCACCAGTCAACGACACAGTGAGAGTATATAGAAAACACCTAAAGAGTATTAACTGTTCCGAACTACCTTACTTCTGCAATGTGACTCATGACATCAATGCAGCCCAGCTCAGTGATATTAGTAACATGATGAGGAATGCTTTACATGGAGATTCTCAGATAGATTTAAACACAAAAGGCGCTGTGACTAATAAAGAGATGCATTTCTGTACCGGACGCAATTCAGATCAATTCGATTCCATGTTGGAGCAAAGTCCCTCACTAAGCCAGTGATGTAAAAATCCAAGAACTGCTTTAGGTAGGTATATTTTACACAACTGCACAACTGCATACTGATGATTGCAACGAGAGACTTACGACATTTTTTAATATGTCAAGGCAAAACCTTGAGCGGTTAATTGCAATAGCCCGTGAATGCCTTATCAACTTCATCTAGGACTGGACCATGTAAACAGAAATGATATAATAGATCGAAAGCTGACTATACCAAAATCTAAATATGGAGACATGACTTACATCTATATACATACATAAAAGTGCTATTACTCCAATGGGACAAGAAATCAAAACTGGTGCCATCGGAATTCTTGTTCCAAATGTTAATACCTTTCCAATAATTCATCACTTATTTCTATTGGTGCGGGTACCAGAGTCCATATATTTATTGGCATCATCCTTTCTCATCAAGGTTTGCTTTAAAGACTACATATATAAATAATTCCGAAATCACGTTGAAAGACACTCTCAAAGTATTCTGGTCATTCAGTAAGAGGGTTTTTAAGTCAAAGTAAGTATCCGAAGGAAATGATATTCAGGGAAACAGCATCAACCTTGCCTGCGCATACATATGAATTGTTTTCTAAACACTTACGTCCATATTTCTTGATACTATAGCCTCATCTTTCGATGAGAACAGACAGGTTGACGCAATTTATAAAGTCTTTTCCAAAAACATTTCATAAAATACGGCACAAGATGATCTCCTTTCTTGGTAATATGCTGAACGTGGCCTAATTTCCCAGCAGTTGGAAATTTTCCTGTCGAATGTGACAATTAGAATAATTTGCGCAGAGGTTTAGCCAAGGATGAGGTACAGCTTTCAATGAATAGGGGCGGAAAATCATCAGGACTGCGACTTTTGAGGCGTCGATCCCCTTAAGTACCTTAAACTCTCGTACGGTAAGCACACATCCGCATGGGAGATGAAAACCAGGTGTCTGGGAAATTGGTGGAATACAAGAATTTGAAGTGAATCTAGCAGCTAAAATATTAGCTTTATCCAGAGAGTCAAGAATGTAACACCATTTCGGTAAATTTATATTACTTGAATTACATGGATCTATCTTAGATCATCTTTCTTAAAAAAAAAGTTTTGAATTGAATGAAAATCTTAACTAGTTCAATTCGATCTGAATTATTTAAGTAAAAAAAAAAGATAAACATCGAGTGAGAGTAAACCAAACGATTCCCTGCCATTAATGCGGCTATTAGCACGAGCTTTATTTTATATTGTCGTGCATAATGAGGTACCTAATATTGTGGACTAAGCTTTTTCTCAGTTTTTACACTTTCTATTACATCCTAGGGGTTATCAATAGGTTTTACGTCCTACATCTACATATACATTTTACAGATTATAAGAATCATCCGGATAGTATGATTTAGACTAAATATTAGTGAAAAATAATTAAAACACGAATTTCACGTTGATATATTATTATTATTATATTTATTTCAGATAACAGTTTTTCGAATACAAGAAAAACCCGAAGGTGAAGCTCAGGAACTTGATCAAGTCATCTTGACAGCCTTGTTTAAATCACAACACTTAAGCCCTCCGGAGCAACTTAGTCTTGCGTTAACATGGAATCGTGTCGATATTGCTCGAACCGAAATTTTTGTATATGGCCAAGAATGGCCACATGGTAATTATTCAAATTGTTCACTTATATATTATTTATAAAATTATTAATATCGTTTGGCGTGTACTTACTACAGGTGCTCTAGACGAAGCAATGATGCAAGCATTAGAACATGATAGAATTGATTTTGTTAAACTTTTGTTAGAAAATGGAGTTTCTATGAAGAAATTCTTGACAATACCTCGCTTAGAAGAATTATACAATACAAAACATGGACCAGCTAATACTCTTGGGTAAAGAATATAAATTAAATATTTGTTTTATAGATAAATAATGCAAGATTGTTTTTGTTTTTCTTTCAGATACATTCTTAGAGATGTTCGACCTCATATACCCAAAGGCTATGTTTATACGTTGCACGATATAGGTTTAGTAATTAATAAATTAATGGGTGGTGCATATAGGTAAGTTAGCTCATTATTTTTAGGTTTTTCTATTAATTTATGGTACCTTGGAAAATGTGTAGTACGCATAGCAATATTCTGTTAAGTTAACAAAGAGCTACGTACCTTTTGGCGACTTTAAGGACTTCATCCTCTTAAAGTGTTTTCTCTACTCGTTTTTTTTCCGGATTCATACTGACATCTTGGTGTTAGTATTGTCTTTAGAGCTAGCTTCAGATGTGTATGTAAGACATGTACCACGGTCGTAACACGAAGGACGTTATGCAAATCGATCTAAAGTTTTTCACAAACTTGTGGCTGTCGGGCCATTTTGAATAAATATTACTTTAGAACATTCTAGTCTGTGGGGCGCATGATTAAGTGGCGTATAATTCTAAAAAAGCGGCCACAAACTAAGATATTACTAAATCTGATAATAACTTCTAAAATGTGATATGCAGTATGTTACCAAGCCTGAGGACTTGTAAGGAGCAAAAATGTTTACTGTCCAGTCAGCCTTTTCCTCGGTAATCATAGAACGTGTTGGATTTAATTGAGTTGGCTGGACTTTTATTTGAATGAAAGTTGAGGTTGAGACCCCCTTATAGGGGCTCTGGAACGTAGGCCATAGAAGGCCCATTATTCTCTCTGCAGACTTATGAGCAATTGCTCATATGTAGATCCCAACGGGATGTTCTTACAATTTGCTGGCGTCGTGCAGCTCGGAATCTGTAACGCTTTCCCGGGAGACAGTGACGAAAAAAAGTGAATCACTGTCTCGAGTTCTTCTCCGCATCCCCTACATACAGGGTCAGCAACAAAACCTATCCTGTATAGGTGACCTCTGAGACGAGAGTGACCAGTGAGAACTGACGTCAGGGTTTTCAGGGTTGGTTTGTTTAGTATCAATAGCTTTTTCGTTTCTTTTGGATTGGGTCTACCCCAGAGCTCCTTTGTAACTCTACCTTAAGGATCATCTAACCTAAGGCGACTGTGTTGGCAGTCGGCCCAAGCGAAGATATTATAAATAAGGTGTTTTGGTGCGATTTTAATTGTGGATATAGATATCTCCGAGATTGCACTAAGACGAGCAAGTTCGTCCACCTTTTAGGATTATATAATAATATAAAGTGAAAAAAATTAACGGGTTTTTTTTTGTAGTTTTATATACCGTATAAAGTAGTTTTCATTATAAAGTTGCAAAATAATAACTTCTAAGAATAAAAGCAAAGTATGCTTGCCTTCCAGCTCAATAATGCTTAGCATCAGTGGAAAGAACTGCATTGTGTATAAAAACTCTGTGTATAAAAAGCACTTTGCATTTTCATTCTCATTGGCTCCCTTTACTTGGTACTTCTCTAATCGTAAGAGGGGGCTCCGGGAGACTGATGCGAAGGAAATCAAAAACCTTTTGGCACTTTACATCTATTTATGGCGAAAATGAAAAGCCAACCAATTTTTTAATATTTTCAATATTGAGTTAGATATAATATGGGGGCACCAAAATCGTTTCAGTGCTTAGAGCCTCTAAGGACTTTAATCCGGCCCTGCCTACGGTACATGATACAGTGAGAAAATCTTCACGATATATGACATATACACTCAATGGCCTCTCCGTTAGTTTGTTACTCGTAGGATGCAGATGAAAATTTTCGAATTGTGACTCCTTATACCCTAAATGAAATCATAGAGTATACTAAGTTTTTCATTCGTTTGTAACGCACAGAAATAATGTTAGTAGAGAAGAGAAAAATGGGTTGGACACCCACGAATAATATTAAAAGTTATTTTGATATTTGCGTGCCCGCCTGTCCGTCCTTACGATAACTAGAGAGCGCGTTTATTAAGAGAGCTGAAATTTTACACGCGTTGACGTAGAGATCTGAAATTCGGTACGTGGTTGGTGTTTTCATAGAAGAAATTTTAAAAATGGTCTAAATCGGGCAACACCTTCTTGGTGTTGCCATATAACAATTTTGGTGTTTACGTGTTCTGCGGAAACGATCAGACCTAGACGTTTTTATTATACTGAAAAGTTCTCCAGAAAATGAAATCATATGAAATTTGTTATAATCATTTTCGCTGTCCGACGCGAACCGTTGTAGAAATATAAACGAAAAACCACATCTAGGGTTTCATGAAAATTGGTCTTAGAACAACTCACTGACATATATAAAATGGACTGCTGATACCTTAGAATATAGAGACAACAGGAAGTGTTGATACCTGTAAAATTCGTGAGCATGAGCGTGGATTTTTCAGAGTATTTTGAAGTAGCTCAGCATTATATTCAAGAAAGAGACAACTCTATGTTTAGCTGTCGAAATATCGAAAAAATCCTTCCTCCACCGAGATTTGTTTACGTTTGTGACAGCTGCGAAATTCCCTGAGTATGATGGCGTAGTGACAGTGAATAAGAATATTTTCGATGGGAGCAAACGTAATATTTTCAACCATATATCTTGTTGCCCCGCTCTCTGTATTGATTCTACTACACGGCTGTACTGAGCGTTCACTACAGGGGAAACAGATACTAATACAACCAGAATTTGACTACACCAAATTTGGCTTATCACACTTCCTGTACTCTCTATATTCTAAGGCTGATACTACTGAAATTGCTTACATTATTTGACATTATTACGGGATCACTTTTCTATAGTTGTGTCTTTTTGGTTTAACTTCTTTATTCCGCGGAACTACAAACAATAAGTTCTATACAAAATACACCATAGACCAGTTTCAGTTCAGTGGTTTTCCAAATGAATATATAGAATAGAAATAGATGACAATACAATATTTGTAATCCTTTCTCTGTCCCCCATACGGACTTTAGGGGCAGTTAGACAAAAATTGCTTAATTTTATTTCTTTAAAAATCAAGTTTAAAAAATATTTGATATTGTAGGAGATAAGCTTCCAAGAATAGAAATAATTTCAAATGCTTTTGTAAATTGTTGAACTTTTAATATGAATATTAAAGCGAAAGTAAAACTTGAAATTAAGATAATTGTCACACCCTGACAAAAAAAGTTTACCCATATGAAATAGAAAATCAAGCAGTCCATGTTATATATGTCAGTGGAACAACTCTAGCTTTTTACTTGTCATTTCTATTTTTGTTTTGATTTGTCACTGCCTATAGCTGAATATGTGCTTACACAAAGTTAATTTTTCTTGCGACTGCCAGTTACCTAGGACGCGGTAATTGCAATTACCCAACAATTTTTGTGGATATAAAATATCCCGAAATAGCTCGCTCGTTTTTCGGGGTATTTTTCAGTTAACTTGAAATAAAAGCAGGCCAATTTAAATATCCAATTAAATTTACCCTATATGTATCACAGGTATAATGTTATTATGTTCAGGAGCTGGAAGCATAACAAAAACTCCTTAACAAAAAGAAACTTAATCAAACGACGTTTTTCCTAAAAGACATTTCTTAAAAAAGCGAAAACCAAAAGACCAATTTCGCATAATAATCATATTGTATAAAAGTACACTTAGCAAAACTACTCTTCCACAAAAGGCCATTTCGCTACTCTTTCATAAAAGGCAATTTGGCAAAAATTTCTTGCTTTCAAATGTATATTTGTTGAAAAAATAGCAGACCACCTTTATTTCCACCCACTTTCTGGATATGTTGTAAAGCAGACGAACAAAATACACAAAATTATGCGGAATCATGGCACCATAGAATAAATAAAATAATTGACGCTGATCGTATAGGTGTATATAGATGACTGGAATAACTTAGGAAAGAGGTTTGGTTGTTGAAACTGAAATTGAAAAGTTTCAAAATATACATCAGCTGTAAAAAGAAAAAAAAAATTGCAAAATATTAGAATAAGAAGAATAATATAAAAAAAAGAATGAGTATGAAGACGTTGATTTATTATATGCTGTAGCAGCAAAAAATGGAAATCAGTTTCTTTTATACATTTTTATAATTACGCTCTATGCAGCATTTAATGTTTTTGCGAGAATAGTTTCTTGGAATGCCGCGCGGCGATCCAAGAAACTATGCTGGCCAAAACATTAAATGCTCCATTGCGAAATGTCGATTTGCCAAACAGCCCCTTGCTAATTGTCTTTCTGTGAAACATCTGTTTTTGTTAAAGAACCATTTGCAAAACTGCATTTTTTGCAAAACTTTTTTTCGTGAAACGTCTTTTTTGCTAAATGACCTTCGAAAAAAGTTCATTTGGCCATATGTCTTTCGGCCAAATGAGTAGTATCCTATCATGTTCAGTCTCCTTTGTTTTATGCAATGTACGTAAGTACTTGTAAGAAATACTGATAATATTATACTTTCTATAGAATTTGTACAGCAATCTGCACATTCAGCAATGCTAAGCATTGGTATTTCACAAATTTTTAGAGTTTTTCGAATTTTTTTTCTGTTAATGAAGTTTTCAGTGAAATGATTCTCACATATGTATGTTGCTTTCTGTTGAAGGTATGCAATTAATCCACCCAATAGCTTCAAACCATTTTTCACACAAGAAATTATCTTGAGGAAACCTTATTTGCACAATTTGGAAAAATAAAAAATATAAAAAAACTTAGAAAATGGTAGCTGGGAATAAACGAAATTTAATAGAACAGATCTCATCATATCGCAAATTGTTTTTGAGAATTTTTCCAGTACCCCCATTTAGTTTACTATTGTTATTGTGTGGCTGAGAAAATGTAAGAGGCAGTAAACAAGCAATGAAAACATAATTGTAAACAAACAAACTGGCATTGGAAAATGTCAAAAACATTTGCCCTGGCTGTTTATTTTTATATCACTTCCATTCATATTTTATTTAAAATACAATAATTTATTATTGAAACAATGAAAATTTCTTGAAAACTCATTTCCTACGAAAACAATGCCGGTTGTTTCTACAGCATTGCACAGTTCACTTCATCACTATAAACTCAAGACTCCGAAGCCTCGTTATATAAAATTTCGTCAACAAAACAAAATTTCACTATTCCTTACAATAAATCACTAAAAGAACACTAGTCTTGTTTTCGTGAGAAATATCAAACTGACACAAAATAAGGCGAAGCCGTCTTGTCACCCCCGTCTTGTCACCCCCCCCCCCTCCACCGTCGCCTATAAATTTTTATCACACATATACATGAATTTTACACAACATAGTCTATCCTGTCAATCCTCCGATACACGTAATTTTTGGTTTTTTACAATCAAAAAATTTAAAAAAAAAAAATTGCTATGGAAAAGCAAGCGTTTCGTATCAGCAGCCGTATACTCATCAGGACAGCCAAACTGATCTCATATATGTATGCACTTAAAATAATTTTTAAGTGTGTATTGAATGCCTGGCAAGACTTGCCATATGCGGGACTAACATTTCATAGAGAGGTTTGCTATGAAATAAATTCATAGCGAATTTAGTCAATATGAAATTGACCGAGTTTGCTGCCAAATCCACAGCTCGAGAATTGAGTGGAAAAAAAACATTTGCAATCGAAAAATATTTTTAAAAAAGAAATTTCTATGCAAAAGCAAGCCTTTCGTATCAGCAAGAACCGTATACTCATCAGTACGGCTTGGTTTCTGCCTACCGTATACACGAAAAACTTCCAAGGAATTTTTGGATTTGACATATTACTGGATTTCGAAATTATACGGTCACGTTAAAATATATATATAATGAGCTTTTACTTTCCACTTAACCATTTCCGTTAAATTGTGACCGCCCCATTGACATAATTTAATTACGATTTCATCTCCACCCTAAGTTTTACTAAATTAAGATTGTTACTGCCCCTCGATCAAAGTTTATTTGACCTGAACCAATTAAATAAGTTCCAATCATTAACTAACTTACCCTTAATCTACAGTCTACAAATTTTCTTAGAACTCTCATATTTTAGCTTAAGAAAAATATATCTCCAAAACAACTCATTTATGTTCCTTCGATAATTAAGTAAACATCATCAAAGATCTAAAATCTTGTTTATTCCGGATTGACCCAAAAGTTTATTTCACCGGTAATCAACCCATTTTCTTAACATTTGCTACAATGTATTCTGGGTGGTAGCTGGTAGGTCCACATATACAATTTCCGACAGATACCTATTTTCCAATTTTCCATCTTTCCATTATTTCGTTATAAACACTGAGCAAAGACGGACAATATTAAATGAGCTTATTACTTTCCAGATCCTATTACACCCGACGGAAATTTCGTCCAATTTATGCAAAAGTTATGAACAGCTATGCTAATGCCCACCGGAAATCATCGACTTTTCAGAGGTACGCTGGAGCTAATTCAATGAGCCTAGTAACGGGTCTTTTGCCCTTTACATCGGAAATGGCCCTTTTTGAGTTTCCTTTCAACGAATTACTGGTACAATTGCATTAAATTACTTAACAGGCTCAGAATTATTACAACTATAGCAATACTTTTACAGATGTGGTCGGTGCTGACAAAAAGGCAACAGATGGCTTTGCTTATGTGGACCCATGGTGAAGAGGCTTTAGCAAAATCACTTGTTGCTTGTAAACTTTATAAGGCTATGGCGCATGAAGCAGCTGAGGATGATTTAGATACGGAAATTTATGATGAATTAAGGAATTATGCAAAGGAATTTGAGACTAAAGGTATGTAGTACATAGACATTTTGTGTGGATGATTGTAACTAATACTATAAATTGTTGTTTCATCAAAAAGGTCTGAAACTTTTGGACTTCTGCTATCGACAAGATGCTGACAAAGCTCAGCGGTTGCTTACGTGTGAACTTCATTCATGGTCTAGCCAGAGTTGTTTATCTTTGGCAGTCGCTGCAAATCATCGTGCTCTATTGGCTCATCCCTGTAGTCAAGTGATTTTAGCGGATTTGTGGATGGGAGGCTTAAGAACTAGAAAGAATACAAATATTAAGGTTAGTGGATTATTTTTATAAAAAATTTATCTGAAATTTGTAGATGGTTTTAGGGAGAAAACGAATTTTAAAATACATATATAAAAATCTTGTTTAGTATTAACATAAACATAAAATGAGATTTATTCAAATAATTCAAATGATTAAACATCTTTTTTAGTACAATAGATAGTGTGATATACCTACCTATGTACATACATAACATTTCGATATGCTTACCTGCATGCATAATAAGCAAGACGTTTTAAAGTGTGCCAAACACAACGCATTACACAATAATAACAATAACTCTATTGTGCGAAAACAGTAAACAATTGTTGTACATGAAAACCATGCAACACAGTAAATTACGTTGTACACTGCATGACTAGGTCACTCTTACTCAATACACAAACTGTATCGGTATAAAAAAACGGTGACGCCAGGTCGATTGCTTCGACATAAGAGTATTATAAGAATATTACCAAATAATTGTTACAGTTAGAATAATCTCGTATTTTTAGGTGTATAAATAGACAAAAAAAAGACAATTAATTAAAATACAGAGTGTCATCCAGCCTTATACTGGGAAGTACTGCGTGTTTTCGTTCAGGCGAGTTGAGCTTTTTAGCTACTGCCAATCATCTTCAGAGTTGAGCTTTCAATAGTTATTCCATTCATTCTACTGCGGAGTTTTCTTAATCAAGCTACTCCCAATCTAACCCTAGGAGTTAAGCTTCCATAAGCTACTCCAATCGTTTCACTTAGGAGTTATGCTTTCCAAAGCTACTCCGGCACAAGATCACCACAGAGTTGAATTTAATTTACATGCATACCGACAGCATGCTATCACCGTGGTTATCATCTCTTGTGAACATTAAAGTTCTCCGCATGGCGATCGTACCAAGCTAGCATTTATGAGGACAGGAATGTGTGCCGATCACTTACTTCATCCCTATCTAAATCGCTGGCTACTTAGTATTTGTATGCCGAGGAATGTGCCTGTCGCTATAGTGGGTAACACATTTCCATACTACCTGGGACCGTAGCGGCTACATGTCCCGAACGTAGCAATTATGTATACTTGATAGTGGCAGATACATGTCGTGCGATGTTCCCGTCCATAAAGTTCGGAACTTAATTTCTGTAAGGAGCAATGTTTGTACTTTTTCTGTGTTGGTAATCTTTAATATTTTTATATGTATTAATTTTGAGAGTTGTAGATTATGGAGTATACTGGGTGTTTCTCACTGTCCATAGAGCAGGAGGTGATAGTACTCACCTAGGCAAACAAAAAATTGTATGGCAAGGGGGGGGGGGGGGGTATATCAACCGTTTAGGAGTTACAGACAGGGTGACTAAGGAAAAAAGCTAGTTTTTCACAAATCACCGTGTATCTAAAAAAAAACTTACGATCACAGTTGAGAGCTCATTGTATGAAAAACTTCATGGCCTTTCCAACGACTGCTCAACCAGCCCCGTACCTCTCTCCTCTTAAGAATTATTGTTGTCTAAACTAAAAATTTCGAATTTTCTTACCTTTTTTTACTTTGACCTCTATTTTTTTTTTACAAAACGGTCAGTAACATACTTTTTTTTATAAAAACTATAGACTTTAGACTCTCCTCTTTAATTTGACCTATTACACTCTATGTGTTATCTGTATGCGTTAAATAGTTATTGCTGACAACCTATTCAGATCATACCATTTTTTTTAAATGACGTAATTTCAGTCACTAAGGGGACAACTTACCTTTGAGAATAGGTTTGAGAATGGCTTTAAGAATAGGTTAAGCCCTAATAACTCCTTAAAGCCTACAGATAGCAGGTCAAAATAAAGAGGAGAGTTCCCAGTTTACAGTTTTTGTATAAAAAAGTTATGTTAGTAATTCTTGAGGGGAGAGGGCTACGGGGCTGGTCGCAGTAGTTTTTATGATACAGGGTGCTTTGTGAAAAGCTAGCTTTTTTTCTTAATCACCCCGTAAGTCCTAAACCGTTGATATGCCCCCCTCCCCCTCACTGCCATGAAATTTTGTGTTTGGCTAGGCCTCCTAGACCTCCTATTGGGAAACACCCTGTATTTGTGACTGCCTCTGCTGGAAAATTAGCTTCGCTGAAAATTTTATTGTTGAAATGTCGTACGATAGTTCGAAAAACTAGAAAACGCTTTTGAAACAAGCCCAATTTAAATTAAAGAAAATAGAATTTTTTTCATAGCTTATGCATACTTAAAATTATTTCCAAGAGAATCTTCACCTGAAGTATGACAAAATAATAAAGTTTAATTTGATTTCCATGTAAGTATTAATATGATATAAGGTTTTGTGTTTAGATTATATCCAATGTTCGTCCATAATTATTTCATAAACCATTTTCCCAAAGTACTTAGCGAAAGTGCCAATATCATACATATATCTAATTAGAAATCCCCGATTATGTAAATAGTTGACAGTCAGTATGAAGTGGCAGCAATTTGGCGACTTCAAAGTTCCCCTAATGCCGCCAGTGTTTGTTCAATTTCAATGTTCCTGTCTACATAGGCATGTGAACGGCACGCAGTAAAATGCGATAAGCCGTCGTACACTTAGCTGTTATGCATCATAATAATTTTGCTGCGCTGTAGTTCCTTATATGAATACCGAGGTTAATTATGTGCGTGTTGAAACAGTTACAGTTTTTGGTATAAACAATAACTGTATCACAAATTCACAGCAAACAATGAGAAAATTATTATATTATCACCTCAAATCACAGGTAAAGAACTAAACAGCCTCCGATCAGTAATTTTACAATTTCAAAATGGCCGAATCAATTTCCTTTTCAGTAGTATTGGTATGCTGCTCGTGCTGCAGTTCGAAGCTTGGCATGGATTTCGGAATTTTTCCTCCCCCCGAATACGTCTCACCAGAAAAAAGTGCAGAGCATACGCCTAGGCATACAGCCCTACCACATGAAGAAATATACTTACATTTTTGCTATAAGTTTTATGACAATGTCAAGTGTATTGATCGCTCGTCAGCTGGTAAGACCTCAGATTATATAGCAAAAAGGATAGGCTATGAGGAAGAAAAGCTAAAGTATTTTTCTTCATGTAATACAACCACATACATGTGTTTGTTTAGGCATGCAAGTAGTAAAGGGCACGTAATTTAGCGGTTAAAACTTCGATAACGCACTCTTGTCCATCCGCCATGAAAATACTTTGAAACAGTTGACATCTGTCAAGGCCTTTTGTATTGACATATATCCACTTTGTGGCGGTAGAAATTCGTAGCTGCAATTTAAAAATCACAATTGTTTTCTTGTTATTATTTTGCTAAGAGGCTGGGATTTTAAAACAATAATTTTTGTTCTTGCCACGTTACATAAAACATTTGAAACCACTCTAAAGTTGCGAAATTCATGTGTGATAAATGTTGGCTCTTGCCATGTTCCTGTTTCCATAAAATGTTCCTTTAAGATTGCAAAATTTTGATGGAACAAAGATTATGTCTGCTATGTTTCGGACTTTCACAAATGCTACCTCAAAATTATGGATATATTGAAGTGGCTAAGTTTGTCCCAGCCACGATCCGGAAGCATACGAAAACAACATGTACTTGGACTTATCTGCGGATGATATTAGCGGTAAAATCACTGCCAGTCATATAGTCGAAGAGGCAGGACACTTATCCACAAGTTGCCATCATTTAAATGCTAACTGCGTAACCGTTTAAAATTATTAAATGGCGACCGTATCGTTTTAAATTTTATTACATGGCGACCGTGACAGTTAAAGAATAATAAATTCTTTAGACCTAAGTTAAACTGCAACACACGTGACAATTAAAGAATAACAAATTCTTTGGACGACAAATAACCTGCAACCTGAAAAGGTTACGTGACATCATAGCAGCCAAGCAATTTAACCAGCAGAGGAAAAATAAGATCACCCCGGCATAAAATAATTTAAACTACGCATTTACGTCAATTTAAGGTGGACAACGAAATCAGCAGACCAAAGGTGATTGCAAAGGAAGGGGCAATTCAAAGACAAAAAAGTAACATCAAAAATTTGGTGTTTTACTCAGAAGGTATGTCGGTAGACCCATACATCCCCAGGCCTAAAACAGGAGCAATTCAGGAGACACCCGGTATACAGGGTGTCCCGTAAGTCGACGTCAAGCCGGAATCGGGTGATAAACCAAATCATAACAGTTACCAAAAAAATCTAAAAAAAAATCTTAGTCATGTATTTTTCAAATTATAGACATTCCTTTTGTTTTCGATAAAATGTACACCCTGTGATGGTTTTTTAGCTCCTGTTGCTGCAAATCTTTACTTTTTTTCAATTTTATTTTTCTTATGTAATCCCGAATAGTGCTTATCTAACCTGTTGCTTTAAATTCTAAGCCAACTGTTCCAGCTTGGAAGAAAATGTCACTTTTTGCCGAACTAAGAATAGTAAATTAATATTTCACCCAACTTCAACTGACTGTACTGAAAAAAAAATGTACTTCGCCAGTTTGGGAAGTAACTTTAAAAGGTGACGTATTTAATAAGGACTCTAAAATGGTGTAACATTTGCTACATTATTTCTTAAGTTACGGAAAACAAAAATTTTTCTTCAAGAAACCCAGTTTCGAAAAATTTCCTTTCACCTACTAAAAATGATTCTAGTGTGTTTTTTCGAAAATTGTAAATGTATCGGAAATTACATGTTTCCCAGATTCCAAAAACAAATGTGTTTATTTAATGCAATAAAAGGTATACTTTCAGAAAATTTCATGAAATTTGAATTCTTCTTACGAGAAAATAAAATAAAAAACTGAAAAATCGGTTTTCCGCCATTTTATCGAAAAATTTGAGGTTATGTTGAAAATACCTTGTATGAAACTTTTCGATATTTTTATTATCTATAACTTTCGCGTAGAACATTTTCCGCTAGGAAATCACATTTCGCCCAAAACCGCAAAAACCACTTTCAACCCCTTAACACGCAATTTCACTTTATCTTGTGTTTAATTTTTTTCTCTCAATTTTTTTCTCTCAATTATAACCTTAACTAAAATTTCCGTCTGGTCTGTTATTAATATTTTCCGTTTTAGCCTTCACAATCCGTTTTGGCACCAACCTAAAAGAAAGAAAATTCAACATAACTGGAAAATGACATTAATTAAAAATATCAGACCAAAAGTCTGACGCACTCTGCATAAAGCTAAATATAATTAATAGCTGTGTTCTTTTGTGTACCTTGTTCTAGAACTCCCGAGAGCACAAATTGTTCTGTCGATCAAAGCGTACTATTTGTACTGTTCGCTTTATTTATAAGTCTTCTATAAAAATGTATGAGACGTCCTTTTGTGTAGCTTTAAAAGCCAATAAAAAAAACAAGTATTTATTAAGACCCATTATAACGGATCGCACATAGCCACACGAACTAAGCATTATATTATTACATGGCGACCGTAACGTTTTAAATTTTATTAGAATAGCGCGGTGCTAAATACATTCTTCTAGAAAACGAAGATTTTAAACAATTGAAATCCAGAGGAAAAATGAAAAAAGAACAAATAATCAATACATACAGAACGCTTGTAAATGCGTTAAGAAAAATCTAAAGGTAAATAAGATGAAACTAATGTAGGAAATCGACGAGTATTTAGGCACTTGATGGAACATACTAAAATTACATAATATATAAAACCATCATTTGTAATTAAGAGGAGTCAGTACTCAGCAAAAGTTTCAATTTAAATACCAGCGAGCCTGTAGGCAATAAAACTTACTATATGTTGGTTTGTGTCCTGAAAGTATGAAAATTCATATAAATTTAGCCTAAACCTAGACCACAGGTCACATTAGAGACATCTAGCGTAAAAGAGAGAAACCCAACATGCGATAATTTAAGACGAAAAATTAAAATTTGTAGTTCAAAGAAATTGAAAATTTTTAACGAGAATTAACTCTCCTAAATTTTGTTTGCACATAATTGTTAAATATACTATTTTTCTTTGTATTTCAACCACTTTCAACGAAATATTGCAATTTCTAGTCGGTGAAATATCGGGAGAAAAAACACTACTATTAGAGTCAAATAATTTAAAAAAAAAACGCGACTAAAAATGAAAAAAACTCGACGTTATTTGCTAGATCTAGGCTTTATCTTCCTAAAATAGTCACAATCTAAAGAAATGAGAATACCTACTAACAGGAATTTGTTTTTTTCGATTTTTTACAAGTTTCCGAGCTGATATCTCCATTCCAATACACTTTTTTTAACTTTAGACTTCTTCGTTACCTTTAATTTAAGATATAAATCATTATTCTGCCACAAATAGTTTGCAAGAAATTCGCATTGAAAAATATATGAAACTTGCAAGCCCGTCGTATATCGCCTTACTAGGGCATTATATCAAGGACTGCCTACTGACTGAAAGTAAAATCAACTGACTGTAAATGTAGACCTGGTTTAAGTAGCGGCCTCCTGTAGGAAATATCTCTCTGATCGTTTACTAATACATTGCCATTAGCCAAAGCTCGTCTTAGTTCAAATTTATCTAGGATAGGACCGTTACTTAAATCATGGAGTAGAACTACGTTATTAATTTTTGTACTGTGGTTTTCTATAGCAAGATGTTTTCAGAGACCAGATTTAGACTTCCTGCGAAGAATTCAAGAATTCTAGTTTTTCCTTTCGTTTTATTTTACCAATATATTCCGCGGAGCAGTCGTCGTTTTTTTCTTTACATTTGAAATCTTATTTTTAATTTTATTTTTAACCAAAATTCTTTTTAAATCATTATTGTTCACAAAGGTTGGCCCAATGTTGTATTTAAGTAAAAAAAACTTTTGAGTTATTAGTTATTCCCTTGATATATGTCACTTTCCTCTAACTGGAAAAATAATTTTAATGCAGGCTTTCGGTATTTTTTTGGTATAAGAGTTTGTAAACTAGTTTCTTTGTGTAACCGTTGTTTGTGGCAATGTCGTGTTTAACCCTTTTTTGTAAATCTCCCGAACTTAAGAGAACTTTGAGTAATCTATTAAGCATACTATGGAAGGCTGTTTTGTGGTCCAAGCACGATTGGAATGTATCAAAACGTCAAAATATGTTTCTTTTCTATATGTCAAAACTTAAGAAATTGTCAGTAATTAAAATGTTAATATCTAAGAAATTTATACTATTACTACCAATGTCTACTATAAATTTTTTTACCGTCTGCCAAAACTGCCACGATTGGGAGAATTGGCAGAAAATTGGTTTGCTATCCTTTTTTATTTGGCCAAATGTAATGTAACCATTTCTGCCATGGACATCGCATTGTTTTGAATTTTTATAATTTTCAAATCTGCCGCCCTCCACAACCCACCACGATTAATATGGACACTTCATTTTCAAGAATAATTTTCAGAGCATGGTATAATCTACCCAAAAAAGCTTTAATTCACCCATGGATACAACACCCATTATTACACTCATCTCTCTAGCTATAATTATCATACCTTAGTTCAAGACTTTTATTATATGGCCATTACGTAGGTATATGGTGAAACTTTATATACGCCCAATCCGAAACATGCCTTACAGGAAAGCCTTTGTTTTTATTTTCTTCCGAATATCTGTTATTTATATTATGTAGGTACTATAATCAATGCTGCATATTTATACATATAAAGTTATATTGTACCATTCTAAAAGAAAATGCTTATTTGGTTTTTTTTTCTCTACATTCTTCCTTATTATGATTCCGCCTTAAGTTCTCTATGGATTTAAAATCGGGACTTTGCGGTTAGTCCCCAACGGACCTCTCTATGATCCGCCATTCCAATTATGAAACATCCTGTATAAAAGTATATATTGGTAGGAAAGCGAAAGGGTGTTTGAGGCTGTTGCCTTCTTTTATAGTAGATTCCTCAATTGGTAGAATTTTTTTTGGTTCCTAATTTGTTTTAAATATTGATGTGTTCAAGTTAACCTAAGTTAGTTATAAATTTAATAACATTGTTACTTTAGCTTATAAGTACATACGTAATTAGTTTTTATATGGGAACCCTTTAGGAAATTGAGATATATTGTAGTATTGTACACATGACTATAGCCAAAGGATATACCTTTTCGCGAATACTATATAAATACTGCTATACACAAGGGTTACGTGTTCATTCGTACATAGAAAAATATGCTAAAACCATCAAAGTGATTGCATTAATATTACAAGCAAATTCCCGCAATTTTAATTATAAATACGTACATACATATATTGAATGCTGTCATACATATGTTTTAAGTTACGAATCACTACAAAAGGTAGGTCTTTACAATTTTACTGGTGTCGCGAACTGACAAGTATTTTAATAAATCGTCCTTGTTTACGCAATACGTTTTCTGCACATGTCATTTTCCAATTTATGGGCATAATTTGCTATAAAGGCGCAATTGACATTATGTATTTATGGATAAATTTATACGCAAAAAATTAAAATTAAAATGAAAACCTGCTTACATTTTACCTTTCACAATAGTTTTTCAATATAATGGCTTATACTTTATACACACGTGCAGTTATATTATACATATGTTTTTCGAAAAACAATTTTTAATTTAAACCAAACCCAACTGAGGAGCGTATGTACATCAAATAATTCGTAATGCCAAGATCTATCTATTGATTACTTTAAAACATTTCAAAACGCTATATAAGCTAAATTCAATTAAAAAAATTTTGAAATTATTTATTAAAAATCGAAAAGAGCTTAAAAGTTTTAGCAAATTCCGATAAATGTGTCTTTCTAAAATGTGTGAAGTCTATAGCCAAACCCGGCAAGTGTAGGCACTTATCGTAACATTAAAAAAACGTTCTCTTTTTTTTTCTTGCATATGTACAAATTAGGAAGAAACATTTTCATAAAAGTTCCTAAGAAAAAATAAACTATGCTCACAAAAATATGTAGTGGCCACTGACATATATAATTTCTATTTCATGTGGGCTCAATTGCTTATGTCAAGTTCTTACGTCGCGCCGGTGCCAACTTGAAAAAATCTTTGGCGGGAAGTTGAAAAAATAAGCGGGCAGCTCGAAAAGTGATTATAATAAAATGTTTCGAACTTCTGCTTCATATCTTATGAATATATTGCCTTTGGTAAAACAATTTTATTAGTAATAACCCTAAATAATTAATTTAAAAACATTTATTTCGACGGACCCATTTATTTATTTGTTGTTTACAGTTCTCCTCAGTTGGTACTTGGTGCTTAGACCGAAAGAGTCAGCAATATAGAAGTGACCCCACTTTTTGTAGTGCATTTCCATTAACGTAGTCAGTACATATTATATATGTCAGTGGTAGTGGCCCAGAAATGCGAAACAATCCAACTTTTTTTGAGATGCTGTTGGCCAAAATTTGTGAAGAATAATTTTCGAGGAAATTCGCAGGGAAAAATTATTTTAAATATGGTCTGACATGTAAGTCACATCTTTCTGATGTGGATTGTGAGGCAAACTAAAAATGTCATTGTACCTACTGTTTGTACTCTTTATCCTTTTTGTTATTTTATAGTAGGTATTACATATATTTAGGGGACATTGGGGAATTGTGAGTCATGGGGAATTGTGAGTCACGTCAATATTTCACCATAATTGGAAAGTCTGACTCATGCAAATGGCTGTCATTGTCTTATATTTGACCAAACTCATTTTCCATTAGCAATCGATGCGTGTACACGTACTCGTTCGTTCCGTGCGGCAACCACTTGGAAAATTTTCTCAAAATATTTATTCGCGTTTCTGTTTGCATTGATGTGACAACGATTTTCGGAGAATCGATTCAGGTAAATATATTCATAATTATCTTATGGCATCGACATTTCAACTTTTAAAAGGAATTTCGCATAAACATGCAATGAGCTAATCATACACGGCCCTCTTGTCAATCAAAACGTTTGGGAATTGTGAGTCACTTTTTTTGGGGAATTGTGAGCCACAACATCTTTGGCATTTTTCAAGCCAATATCGCATTTTTAACGCGTGTTTATAATTTTTTATGCAAAATTCCAACAGAATATTAGTTGAGTGGTTTTTTTTTATTTTTTCCATTTTTGTGTTTTTATGTTTTCAGTCAAAATGCCACGCTATTATGCAAAACATAAGCTATCGATTGACTTTTCCGTTGTTTTGGAAGCGATCAAGCAGATAAAAATCCATGGAAACTCTATTTAATACCTTCCTTTTTATATATTTTTTTAAACTAATTGTTATGTAATTTCCAACCATAAAATAAATATTTTACAGCGATATTTTTGATTTTCCACTTAATTCAGACGGTGACTCACAATTCCCCAACACTTTTAAAAATCTCAAAAATGCATGTTTTTTGCCAACGCTCAGATTTTTTCAGCAGATAATAATTTCAAGATACTGCTTAAGCTAAAAGTTATGGTTTCCTTCCTAGTAACATAAACCATTTTGAAATTTTAAAAAATTTTGATTTTTGTGGCAGTTATCGAGCTTGGAAAAAGTGTGACTCACAATTCCCCAATGTCCCCTACATACATTCAAAAATTTGCAGCATCGCAAAGTCGTTTTGCGGCTAATGTTGTTTTACTTATGCGTTGTTTTCAGAATTATACTTAAGTAGTTATATGAGAAATAAACTGCGTCACACGAAAGTCAGAGATTCTGTATGTTTATGCTTAAATTCATGTAATCTGAATTTCGGTGGTGGAAAGGCTCCACATTTTGGTCATGCGAGGGGGTCCCCCCCCCCTACCACCACCACCACCAGATACATTTCTGAGCGCGATATGGGACAGTAGTTATTTGGATCTCTTCTATCTTCTTTTTTGAACAGATTGACACTATGCATATAGATTTCAAACTGGCTAGAAATTCACACTTTTCGATACAATTATTAAATTATTCTCGTTTATTATATTGAGTGCATTTCTTTATTCATTCTGAACATTCAGAACGCACCAAAAGTGTTTATTTAACCCATTCGGAACATTCGCTTGTATATTCCTCACTATCCCTGTCATAAATAAATATATGTATATATAGGTATATACATACATATAACATACGTATATTCTTTGCGTCTTTTACTCTTTCCGTTCAATCCTGATGCTGTGTTATCTCTTAATTGAAATTATATCCCTTCTATATCAGCATTATTCACCGGCCTGATAAATACAATACACAGTTTGACCTTGTTACATTTTTAGGATAACTACACTTGTCATCCAATTTTTCAATTCACACTTTCTAATTTTAGGTCGTAATTAATTTTAACCACATTTTTAACATGCATTTTTTGCATAAATATGGTTTTTTTTTTTGTAATTTTCTAAATATGTATTAAAATAATTAAAATTTTTGTCACTTTACTTTTATTCTTCGCGGCTCGTTTTTCTCAAATATGTACGTCCTTAAGAGTTTGTACTGAAAACCACCTACACTGTACATTACATTATAATTTATAAGAATTTTGATTACTAAAGCTATAGCTTACACGCGGAAGTTTTTACTGGTGAGAAGTATTCAATGATAAGAAAAATTCCATGCTACCAAGTTTTGATCAGGAGTATGGGTAGCATACTAATACTACTGCAAGCAAATTAGCTCCGGCCATTTTGAAATTGCGAAATTTTTGAAATTTCTGATCGGACGGCTGTACAGATATTTACCTGCGATTTGAGGTGATAATATAATAATTTAATAATCATTACGTGTTGTGAATTAGTGATACAGTTAATGTTTATATAAAAAAAACTGTGACTTACAGATAGGTACATTAAAAATCCGAACGAATTCAAACAGTAATAAAATAAAACGTACAGAGGTTTGAAAATTAATTTTATTAATATGTAAACCTTTATTGTAGTATTCTTTGAGGCATAAGCGCGGCCAACGTTTTAACCCAAAAAGAGAACTTATCAATTTCGAAAATCCCACATATTGCCCAAATTTTTCCCACATTTCCCACAGTTCCAAAGCTGAAATTACCACATAAATCCCACCATTTACCTATATATTTATTAATTTAAATTTAAATAAAAAATTATACATTTTAATTGTACTACTGTAAAAATGTGCATGAATGTATAAGCAGACGATCTCGCGCACCAAACTATCCGTCCGCAAATCGATAAAACTCTTCGAAGAATTTCTAAAAATCCAACGGACCAACTCAGACCTTTTAGTATAAAACTCTTGTAGGAAAATTTTTGTGATGAATTTTCCCACAAATTGTTCTACTGTAAAAATGTTTTCCCTTTTTCCCACAGTGATGATTTAGAGGGCAGAAATTCCCACAAAATGGGATTTTTCCCGCAAGTTCCCAACACTTGTATCATTTCTAAAGGAATCAGTTTGATCACTCGTCGTAACAGTCTTTTCAATTGGTTTATATTTTCAACTTTTTTCCTATGAATTTGGCTTTTTAACTATCCCCATAAAAAATAATCACATGTTGATAGGTCCCTTGATGAAGGACTCCATGTGTTGTGTGGAATAAAACGTACTCCAATAATTTTCGGGAGATAAGCTCTTCATATTTTTTAATAATGGTTTTAAACATTAATTAATTTTGGCACCTGGTTCAACAGAAATGGGTTTTTTGGCTTCATTGTTAGAAACACCCATGAAAACCATTACGCCCTTCGGGTGGGACGCCTTTGAAAATACACAAAAATCTTTTCGTGATTGTTCTCCTTACGTACTGAACTTTTCCCTGATCGTCGACATTCGTTGATGAAACCAAGCTTCGTCGACCGTCGCATACTTTTTCCACTTATTACACTTTAGCAAGTTGTATCGACCACGAGAATGTTTATTTTTGGAAAGATTGTGACCTTTCGGTTTTTTTAGTAATTTTAATTTCAAAATACTTTTTAGGGTGTATTAAATAAGACACATTAAAATGCTTTGCGAGATGTTTTTATGTTGGAGGCTTATCTTTTAACGTAATTTTTCGTAACCTGCCAATTTGCGATTTTGTTAGTCTCGATTTTTTTCTATTACCAACTTTGCGTTCTTACGATCGTAGAGCTGGTAATCGTTATTTTTATACTCAGATATTGAAACACTAAAACCTTTGTTTTTTTACACATCTTTTGTATCACAGAAAAACTGAATTGTCCTTTGAGTAATTCAAAAATGTGGACTTGTTGCTGTTTAGCATAGGAATGAATTATGTGACTTCAAAATTAATAATGCCAACATGGATTATTGTTTTGGATAAGTGCTTCAGTAGTAAATGTAATGTAAAGTCGTTCGGTTTTTTAATGTACCTACCTGTAATTGAACAAGCACACAATTATTTTCGGTAATCATATAAGGAATACACGGAGCAACATTAGCTGTGCTCTTTTGTGTCCGCAGAACAGGCCAGAACAAAAGATACACAAAAGAACGCTTCAAACATTTTCATATAAGATTTATAAATAAAGCGAACAGTACAAATAGTTCGCTTCAATCGACAGAACTTGTTCTCTACAGTATTTGGCAGCTCTAGAACAAGGTACACACAAAAACACAGCTATTATTGTGCTGGCACGACTCAGCACAATGGGAGGAAAATCCGTTCTTCGTGTGGGAAGGCCCAAAGACCCCCGGATGATACTTCATGACGTTAGCAGCAATTCTAGCACTTCTGTGATAAATATGCATCTGATCTTAAAGGCCAATTCAAAACCGATGCAGCACGCATCATGATGCATGTTGCAAAGATTGTGCCGGCCAATTCACAATCGGCGCAGCAAGCAGTATAAGAAACTATGTAATGCTAACTTTTTTTATAATTCACATTTATTTACAAACATAACACCTTAATACAGAGTTTTTCTATTATGCATAGTTTCAATTTAGTCGTTTTTCTTTAAAAAAAAATAGATCCGATAGATATGAGAGATAAATAAGATTTGAAATTTATTTTTACCTCAGTATGTTGGCAGAACTGTTGCAGCATGTTGCCTCAATTGCGAATTGCGCCATATGATTCCATGATATCAAACCTTGCATCATAGCTGCTGCCTGCTGCGTTGATGCATGCTGCGCCGAATCTGAATTGGGCCTTAGATTATATAGCGAAAAGGATAGGCTATGTAGTAGAATCGATGTGCTTGTCTAGTCATGGAAGTCATAAACTACGATATTTTCTGAGCGGGCACATAATTTAGTGGTTGAAACTTTATCAAGTATTGAACAAGTTTTATAATTTCCTGTCACCGTGATTCGAATCATTTTTCAGTTTATAATTTTATAATTTTTTTATAACTTTTTTTCATTTTTAAGAATTGTCCTAGTGGCGATAATATTTCTTGGCATTGCTTTTGTATGGCTGATATTATATAGACATCCGACGACAATTCGTAAATTCAAATAAATTGATAAATGTCTGAAATATCGAAAAAACTAAACACCCAACGCTCTTGTCATTTCCCCCCGAGTCCACAAAAAAAACAAATGCTTATCACACGTACACGAATTTTACACTGCATATCCTATCCTTTTTCTAAATAATCTAAGATCCAATCCATGATACAAAGATAACAAGCATGGCCGATTCGCGAGGAAATTTTTGCGTTACTACGTCATTTGGACACAAATGTCATTTACAACGAATTTGTTTTGAGTTTTTAGTGTTATATTGACTTTAATACCTTTTGAATATATTAAAATATTTTACAAAACATTAGTTTCTTCGTCTAAATCACTACGGGAAAAGTAATTATGTGCTAGTTGGAAAGCAAAGAAATTCCCAAATAAAAAAATTCTTTCACTTTGATAAGGACGATTGAAATTTAAACAAACAAATTTGTGACATTCGTCCCTAAATGGGACAGGCAACCAATTGACAGATAATTCAGCCATACCTTGTTAATCTTTGTATATCATTTTTTTTGTCGCCCAACAACCGGTTATCCACGCATTCTCTTGAATTACCTAAAATAATAAATTTAGTGTTCTCTGTAACAAAAAAAAAAAAAAACCACACACAAAGGTCTTTTTGTTTTTTGTAATAGATAGAACTTATTTAAAAAGAATTACAATCATGGATGCCAGCCAATTAGAATCGCCCTAAATCTATCTTGAATGCCCTTTGAAATTGATTGCATTGTTAACGGCTTCTGAACGGCCCTTTTTGAACATAATTTCCAACATCAATAGTATCCTGGACGAGATTCCATTCTGATAATTTTGTAAAAATTTCAACACCATTTCACATACCCGCATATAAATTTTAATTAACTTGAATGAAATCAATTTCTCTGAACCCTCGTATAATAGGGGGTTGGTATATAGGTACCATCCATCGTCCAACTCTATTGACCTTTATTTAAAAAGGAAGATTTATTAATGGAAATTCATTTTGTTTCAATTCTGCTTTGGGCTCTGGGGTTCTAGTTGTTTTGATCATACAACAAACGCACACGCACATAATAAACAGATTGCTGTACGATGTATATATATAGACAATACAAGCAAGAATAAAGTTTTTGGGTCAGAGATATTAATTATTGTTAGCGTTTATAACTTGAAAAATAGCCATTCTATAATGTAAATTTTGCAAAGTGGATGGTTACCCTTTGAAATTCCTGAAGGAGTGGTAAATTAGTTCTCCCGTTTTAAAATAAATTTTAACTAAAACTTTTACCATCATCGGATCACCTAATAACATCTCGCATCGCCCCAGTATTTTCAAGGATAAAAGCAGGTCATGATATAAAACTCATTGAGCAAAAAACAAAACAGCAACAAAAAGTATTTTTTTCGGGAACTTCCAAATTATAAATGTCATTAGAATTTCACAATAGAATATGGAACATGATAGTTCATCAGCGGTAAAACGAAAATCATCGAGTTGGAGTAACATTGGAGCTGATTGTAAATTGCTAAAAATAGAAACAACTATTAACCAACTTCCGGACGACATACTTTTTGAAATTTTCAAGTATATCTCACCTGTTCAGCTCCACTTTTCAGTTTCAACAGTTTCCAGAAGATGGCAGGCTATATGTTCTCATCCTTCTTTCTGGAGGAAAATAGATATAAACGTAAGTGTGTGTGTGTATGTGCGTGTGTGCATATGTGAATAAAAGATTATTCAATGTAAAATTTCTGACAATTCCGTTCACTATAAATCACTTATGTATTAGAGCGGTGCAGAATCATCCACAGAAAAAGTTTGTGGACTACTAAAAGTGCTCAGCTGCAAAACAAATGAAATCTATATTGCTAACAGAAATGATTGTGATGCGATTTTGACACAAGTATGATTTTATTTAGTCTCATATTTAATAGACTGAATGTGTTGTGTGATGCCTACGATTTTATTTATTTTTTTTTAGGTTTTCAGATTCAATAAGAATTTATCGCTTTTATCGCTCACGCATTGTGGCGGTAAGCCGGGCACTACATATATAAGCTCTAGAATTATCAAGGATGTCATATTGAAGCTGCCAAAGTTACGTTCTCTGCGTTTATATGATACATCATTTCGGTCCGTAAAGTTTTTTGAAATTTTTGGTAGTCAAAAGTTCATGCTTTTAAGGAGCAAAAGTAAGCGTATCACATATGTATTTCCTAAATAATAACGATAAGCGCAGAGCTAGGTAACCAAAATGATACCGCTAAGAATCAGCCCATCACTTATACAGGAGTCTTAACTTATAAACAATTAGAAGCGTACACGAAAAACCTGAATACATCAGGAAAGATAACATTAAATAACGGAAAGGAATATTCCATTAGAAGTGGGTTGGCATTTGTTTGTTTTTGTTTTTTATTTTTTTCACGTTTATTAATGACGAAATTCTTTGAAGAGATTCTTCTTTATTTGTTGCGATTTTATTTCAGGAGTCAGGGAAATATTGGAGTCATCCTCATTTGATCCAAACTCAATAGTACGCACTCTGGAGAATTCAACTTCAAGCTGTTAATAATTTCTTGTACTTTAAGAAATTGTTGGTTTTTATTTTTGATGTAATTTGTCTCGATTAATGTGTGTGTGTCCTGTGTGGATGTGATGTTAATTTATTAATTTGAAATAATGAATAAATATTACATGGGTAATGTAGAAAAATTTTGATTTTTGTATTTTAAGAAAAAGTAGATTTGTACATGGTAGTTTTACTTATTCATTCAAGAATAATATATACTTTAGATACATTTACTTAAAGGAGGGGTCTGCATGTTACCTAGATTAGTTTTTCGATAACTGTGGATAGTATACGAAACACTGTACTTTATCTACATACAATAATTTTTGAGAATCCCGATAGTTTTAGTTAATTATACGCAGCTGTAGTCTTCCACAGTGTTATGGTTCTTTGGTGTGATGACTCGGGGACGTTAAGTCCAGGCTATCAGATGACGCTGATTGCTCACTTCATGGTAGGTCTGCTGGCAGGCTGGCACGCTAGAACCTCGACTAAATGCAGAGAGTGTGGGGTGGGTTAATGGAAATAGCCTGCACTACCACGTGCCATAAACAAACAAAAAATCGTCCCAATGAGAAAAACGTAAAAAAACACTAATACACCTTGTCTTGAAGGGACATTACACATCACTTACCGCAGCTTGATGAGGATCGGATAGAACTAATCCTGTGGTATCTTCCCCATCCTCCCAATTACATCGTTGGCACGGCATCTCGATGTCACAATTGATAGTAGTGGAGGAGCGGATTTTAACCGATCCTCCTGCTCGAGGTTCCGGGAGAGTGAGAGAAAACAGGTGACTTACGTCATCATCACGTTTTATCGCAACCTCGTTGAAAAGACAAACATAGAAAATTTAATTATATGAATATTTATTAAGAAGTGCGCAATGCGTTTTCTCCAGGTTGGTACACACTGACTTAATCTATATAATTAATCCGGAGACCCTATTTTCAACAATTGAATACAATTCTTTAAAAAAAAAACTCGAAGGTGGCTCTAATTTGAAATATAATTAGATCCTTGAAAAGGAAAGTTTACATCGGTGTCCGAATCTCTATTCTGTTTATAATTCTTTGTTTGAGAGGTCTTATAAATTCCATTTTCTTATAAATAGGCTCTAACATTTTGAACTCGAAAAATTTGTTTTTTGATTCATATACTAAATTAGAAATATTTGACCTAACCCGCCCCTTGGGCGGGCGTCCGTCTTAATTGCTCTGAAGGAAGATATTCCTTATCGCTGCCGTCAGCCGAAATACTATACAAAATTGTGGAGGTGTTTACAGAAATCTTACCAATAGTATATTTTTCCGTTTAAATGTTTAAAGTCCCGCACGCATGCTATGGACAGGTTTAGCTCTGTATCACAGGGCTGTACTTCCCCGAATTTTATTCACCTTGCCGTAACAGTCCCTGGAGGAAATTTCTTTGCTCTGATGCCAAATTGAACTAAAAAGGAGTATGCAGAAATCTGCGGCTATGCGTTTTTGCCTCCCTGTAGGTTATGGGCAATCCCACGTGATAAACATTTTTTTTTTTTTTTAATTGTAGAACAGCGTTCCGTTTTTTTATTTGCCGTCGTGTCTGGGAGAACCATTTGCCTCAGAAAGGAATATAATATATAATAAAGAATGCAAAGAAACCAACGTTGTATTTTTCTAAGTCCCGCTAGCTGTGGGCAGCTTAACTCGATCTGCATGTGCTATATTTTCTTTGACTTTTTGGTTCGTGCGATGCTATATCTCCTTTTCAACTAGTGACAGGAAGCGTCAAGCTCTCCCACAACTTTTGAAAATAAATCACAGCTCTTCCTCATTTTTCTGGCGTCTTCTTCTTTTTCAGCCGTCGTTTGGGCCCGTTTTCTCTTTACTTCGAGTGGTACATTTCGTTCCACTGACAGCTATGCCTTGGCTATCGAGGTATAGATGTCAGTGGGATAACTTAATTGGTTAGGGCTGCCATCATACGACCATAACATCAGCTACTATAGGACATATATCAATTTACATATTTGCCTATTCCACCCTACAATAAAACCATGCATAGACAAAATCAAGTTTGTAATCTCTGGAAATTTGTCTTCTAAGGCTCACATTTAGCCAATCGAGGAGTGGACGTCATTTTCATTAACCCTAGAAGCCTAATCATATGACTTACATTTATATTTATGATTATCTTATTTCGTAATAATTTTTATAACATTTTTATATTTTATTAGTAACTTTATACTTTATTCTATCAGTAAAACAAACAAATAATGAGAAATTGTATATTAAAATACGAAAGTTGCAAAATATACTTAGTGGTATATATGTCGAATCGACGTACATTAGGCTTTTAGGGTTAATGGAATGTCTCAAGCCAAGCCTCTCTATCGGATCACGAGATATATAAAGATTTGATATTGAGGGCATATTCAGGGTCCTAGTCCAACAAGAGCTTATAGGCCTACTATAAAGGATTAAATCCACCCAAGAAGGGGATCTCCTAGCAGATCAACATCAAGTAACGCTTATTCAAGCTTACGAAGAAAGCTGTCCTATCGCCATTATTCAAGGGAAAAATACGTTCCACCAAGGAACCAAATTGCCAAACTGAGGAAAAGTCTGAGAAAGCTGCTCAACAGATCGCAGGCCAGTCAGCAATGGCATTGACTCCCTTAAACACTATGGCGGGAGCCTTTCCGTCAACACCAAGGAAACACTAGAGATTCTTCTCAAATCGGACTTCCCACCTTGCGACTGCGAAACATAACGTAGACGCCAGATCTTAAGTGGTACCAGAGGCACTAGGAAGGTATTACCGATTAACGGAAAAATTGTCACCGAAGCTAAAGGTAGATAGGCTATAAAATCTTTCAACTGTCTTAAGGCTCCTGGCGGTGACGACATATTTCCAGCGCGACTCCAACAATCGCTACATTCTACTAACACCCTTTTCATTGAGATATTTAGGGCCTATGAATGGGATGTAACCCTAAGTCATGGAAATTAACACGAGTTGTTTTTATACCGAAAATAGGTAACAAGCCACCCAGTGAGGCAAAGTCATACCAGCCTATTAGATTGATATCATTTCTCCTGAAAACTCTAAAGATAATTATATAGATAACTATATTGGGACAATGTCCCGCGAAAGTTGTCGACTCAATGCCAATCAATATGCTTATCAATCCTGAAAATACACCGAGGGGGTGGGTCTGAGCAATGTAGTAAAAATTATCCACAAAAATATGCAGGACAAGGAAGTCTTGTTATACTCCTTCATGTATATACAAGGCGCCTGCGACAACACCCTATTTGACTCGATCAAGAGGTTAACCGAAGATAGAGACATTGAAATCTGCATCGTCAGATGGATTGGCAATATTCTGGAAAATAAACTGCATAACAGCTACTTCCAACCGTGAATCCACAACAATTAGAGCCATTAGAGGCTACCCATATAGCGGAATTTTATCACCACTACTGCGGTTCTTAGTTGTGTATGAGCTATTAAAGCGACTTCAAGAGGCCGGCTTTAAGGCCCAGGGATACGCTAATAAAAAAATTTGTTTGTATTACAGGGAAGTTTGAATCAGCTCGGGAGCTTATGCAAACGGCCTTTAGCATATTCACTAGGTGGTGCCAGAATCAGGATTAATTAGCCCAAGTAAGACAGTGTTATTCCCTTTCACCAGAAAAAGGAGACGCCAGGTCCCAGCTCCTTGGTTAATGGACTAAAATAATCCAAAGAAATAAAATATTTAGGAGCAGTAGATCATGCTAAATGCTTTTCGGAAAAAAAGGCCCTTAATAAGGTGTAAATGATAACATGTCTGGGCGCCACTGGAGCCTTAGCATCATGTCCTCAACGGGTACTTGAAACTATTCTTGGCTTACAGCCACTCTACCCCTGTAGCAGCGGCTAGCATGCTTCTGATGAAAAGATCAGATGATTACACTTTCTCCGGTGTGGGACATCTTATCATCCTCGACCAGGTCAACATTAAAGACCTAGAAGGTCCTACGAATGTTATGGCTAAAATATTTTCCTTGGTAAGATGTTACCCTGTCAACCATGAACGAAAGAAACTAGAGGTCAAGAAGTGAACTCTCCATTCCGCGTGTTACGTCACCATCCATTTTTCAAGTGGACGTCTATGCAATAGAGGTTGGAGTTCAAGAAAGAAAAAAATTAGGGCTGCAATACTTCCAACATCTACATTTGCTCAGATAGCCAAGCTTCGCTCTTGGATCTATCGTTTCGAAGCTTTGAGTCGAAACTAGTCTGAAACTCCAGCTACTGTCTATGGACAACACAGTAACGTTGCTCTCAACGTTGCTATATAACTGGTCCCTACCCAACATTTGGTCTACCAAAAACCCACTTTAGGGGGAATTGCAATATTAGGAAATGAGGCAGGTGGATCTCCTCTGGCGAGTGCGCCCGGAATAAGGATGGTGAAGGAATTCTTCCCCCCGTTTTCTCTCCAAACTAATTGGTCTTAGCAGACAGTCGCCCAGGCTGTTTATTAATGCAGTCACTGGAACTGGCCCCTTCCCTTATTTTATTAAGAAGATAGGCACATCCGGCAGCGGACTGTGTCCTTCTTTAGGAAGGGCATTAACTAAACTCGATAAAAGTCAAGTCAATATCAACTCTGGTCGCGGTGTCTGTATGGTCCAAGTTGCCGAGTTAAGTCGCCCCTACTCTTAACCAAACCTAACCTAAGGAATTTTAAATAGTTCTTATATAACACCCCCCCCCCCCCCCCCCCTCATCACAACCTTCTTATCTTCTAGCTCAAATTCAATCTAACTCATGTACACAAGACTAAATTACAACGAAAAAATCCTTATTGTTCTGCCAGTAAAAAATACCTAGGTAAATAAATTTTATTTTAGTTACCTTGCTCCAACTCATGTGTGGAAATGAGACATTAATATTTAAGGAAAACTACGCTAAGAAAACTTCCACTCCGTATGGAATTTACGATGCATCAGTGCGTCGTATATGTATGTATTGTGCAAAGAAGTATGGTCATAATCTTCCATCAAAACCCATATTAGGCCTCATTTTAATATTCTATTATCGAATACTTGGCACAATTACTGGTAGAAGAAGCTCAAAATCTAAATAAGACATTGAATAGAGGATATTGGATATTGCCTGCATTTGAAACAGCTGAGAAACTCCTGGATGTCTTGGCGTAGTGACAGCGACTAAGAGCATTTTCGGTGCAAGCAAGCGCAATATTTTCAACAGCAGATTCTAACTCAACCAGAATTTTACTACGCTAAATTTGGCTTATCACACTTCCTGTACTCTCTATATATTAAGTTCCAACGTTTTGTAAGAAAACTCAACAAATCTCCAAAGCTTTTGGACTACTGTTGTCTCCACACGTTAAGTACCTCGAAGCTGATGTGTGGAATTCATGAGAACCTTCGACTGCATATGGGATATGACACCAAGTGTTGTACGCATGTGCACCTCGACAGTAAGAACCATGTTCACCTGTGCCTCTTGTGTATGCTGGCAGACTGATGTTGGGTTAAAATACTCACTAGGCATCTAAGTTACCGGGAGACTGCATGACGTGAACGGTGTCTCTACAGTGGATACATGAGCACATGGGAAAGGAGAGGGTGGACTTGCTAGGCAGGTCTTGTTCTAGCTCTCACTTTCTTCGACCAGAGCCTGTTGTTTGCATTGTCACCTCAATGATCGAGTCTTTAATCAAAGCGGAGGTTCGCATGAAGTATCAGCAGTGTTCGGAAAACCTGAGCACTTGTGTACGAAATTTTCTCTTGATGGGCCAAATAGGAAGTTCGCCAACTTTCTCTTGGAATTAGGGTGAGAACAATGCAGAACCGTAGTCAGTATCATCACTGGACGCAGCCCACTTCAGGCTCATTTAACAAAGATGAGAGATGTTGACAGCTCCGAGTGAACACTTCCTCTGTGCATGTCCGGCCTTTGGCCGCTTCAGGATATTAGATACTCTTGGGTCGCCTTCCTATCTGTGGAAGAGCTGAAATGCCTATATATCATCTGGACCTGCTGAACCTCATTAAGAGAATCGCAAATTTTTGGTTTTTCTTGCTGGTTAGCTTAATAGGCCGTCCTGGTCTTTGTGCATGAAATCATTCGTTCCCTACCTGGAAAAAACTCTCCAGATGGTTCAGAGCGAAAGTCATATTGGCGATCTTTGATGGGTTGATTAGTTAAATAGTTTCTAGATGCTTCATTAATTTGGAATTTAGAGTTAATGATTAATTCAAAAACATTGGAAAGTATCGAAGTGATTGCAATTGGTCGATAATTTGAGGAATCGCTACTCTCTCTTTTTTTTTGGAACGTGGGCCAAGGACGTACGGCTTGGGATACGTTGAGTCTCTGATATGGACTTTGACTTGTACACATCCGCACGAAAAATATAAAACAAATTTCTCTGAAGTGAATAAAAGGCGAGAATTTATAGCGAACCGTTGATTAAACGGAATTTTGTATTTAAATACAAAATTTATTTTTTGTTTTGGAGTAATTACATTATTTTTCATTGCTGAATTATCTTAAAGAACTTAAAATTTTAACCTACAGTCTGGTAAGTAGTTGCTAATTCGTTTAACCCTTTATTACTACCAATTTAGATTTAGATTTAAGCGGGACGAGTTGCCTTTGCACTGGAGGCATCTTTGGCTTATTGTGCTTATTGCATTACAGTTCTTCTAGCAATCCCACTCTTCCTAGGAAGAGCAGTAGGTACTTTTTTGGAAGAAATTTCTTCGAAGTCAGCAGGCTTTAAGAAATATGAGCCAAAGGCCTGGAATGTGCAATCGCCTCGCATTCACACAGGACATGCTCCGATATTTTATCCTTTTCGAAACATAGCCTACATACATCAGTAGGTGAGATGCACATCCGATGCATGTATTTGTTAAGCTTACAGTGTCCGGTTAGGACTCCCGTAATGATTCTAAGTTGATTTCTAGATAACTCTAAAAGATCCAGGCTCTTCTTTGAGGAAGGTCTTTTGATGAATTTTTTGGCTTGTCTGGATACTGTCATTATATTCCTGCTCCTACTCTTCTCGGTTTTAGAACCGTCGGTGTATCACATTAGGGCTTGATTTACTAGACGTGTATCTGTTTATTCCCTATCTAGTATTTTTATCTTGAAGGGCAGATGAAGATTGTGTGCCCTTTTCAATTCAGCTTATTATCAAGAGTTATTCCGAGATATTTTTCTTCTTTGGACATTGAGATCTCTTTACCAAATAGGATGTTCCTTATTTTTGTTTTTTTACCCTTTATAATTTGTTGTTCTGTTGTGATTGACTGCCAGCATGTGTGTGTGGCACACCAGCATTGAACAAATCTTAGGGCTTCTTGAAGCTTTCTAGAAAGCAACCGCTTATATTGATCTCTGATAATGATTACAAGGTCATCGGCATAACCTTGAGATTCAATACCTTGGTTGCTTAGCTGAACTAAAAGGTCGTCAACTACCATATAGTTTCAGCCCTGAGTTTCCTACCCTCAGGTCGAAATTAGTCGATTTTTCTAGGAAATTCAAGAAGTTTTTTTTTCTTAACTACGGACATTTTAATTATTTAAAAATAATATTATTGTACTGGGTGGCGCAAAAGTAATGACCGTATTTGGTTCAGCTACGACTTCTTTTTTAAATTAGAGAACTAGAATTAGTTTTTTATATATGTATTTCTGCCATGAAATTTCGTCGCATTAGGATTTGAACATGATGTCTCTTAAATGGTGACCTCCAGAGTTGATGCACATTTCAGCCCTATTTATGACATTTTCCATAACATGCCATAACACTTCCTGCGATATATTCCTTATTTCTTGATGATTGTTTTCTTTTAGGGCTGCGAGAATCTGTGGCTTGTTCACATACACCAGTGATTACAAATAACCCCAAAGAAAGAAGTCTGGACAGGTCAGATTAGGTGATCTTGCAGGCCAAGGCAAATCGTCAAAACGAGAGATAACACGGCCTGCAAAAGCGTCTCTCACTAAGTCCATAGTGTCGCGCGCTGTGTGTGCCGTGGCGCCGTCTTGTTGGAACCAAATGTCCTCCAGCCCCAATTCATCCAAATTGGGTATCAAGAACTCACGTAACATGGTTATGTAGCGCTCTCCAGTGAGTTATCGCATTGCCTGCAGCGTCTTCGAAAAAACAGGGTCTAATCACTCTTTCAGCACAGACGCCACACCATAAAGTAACTTTTAGTGGGTGTAAAGGTGTTTCTTGAATAATGCGCGGATTTTCAGTGCCCCAGAAGCGAGTATTCTACATATTGACATGCCCCGAAAGATGGAAATGCGCTTCGTCACTCATAACCAATTTTCAAAAAAAATCATCCTCTTCAAGGTTGAGGCTTATGACGCGCTGACTGTACTCTAGATGAGCTCGGTGGCCAGTAGGCAGCAGCTGATAAGTCATCTGAGTTTTATACGGAAACATCTTCAAGTTTTCGACCAAGTCTGGACACTCTTCCACATCTTCGCGCACAGCATCGATATTTGTGACTGAACGGCCTGTTCTTGGTCTGCCAGACTTAGGTCTATCCAATATTGCGTCAGTTGCTTCGAGGCATATGGCAAAGCGTCGCATTGTGCGTCCAACCGGTGCCGGACGGCGCGGGGAAATCGTCGACGAAATTCACGTTCTGTTTTTATCACTAATGAATTATTCCGTAAAAACATTGACACGATTATTCCACGTTCTTGGGGAGTATACGGTCCATGTTCATTTTTAGTAATTTTACATTTGTTTACTGCACAATTCACGTTGTGTTTTTATCACTAATGAATTATTCCGTAAAAACATTGACACGATTATTCCACGTTCTTGGGGAGTATACGGTCCATGTTTATTTTTAGTAATTTTACATTTGTTTACTGCACAATTTTCAATATCAGAATGACAGAAAATGTCATATAAAAAAAATATTAAGTAATTTCTATAGTGCCAGTACTTTTGCCCCACCCGTTACATATGCCATCTAATTACGCATTTCATTTTATTTATGAAGACCGTGAAAGCACAATTTTTTATAATGTATTGAGCAGATGTATCGCTCGATTTTTCTATCTTTTGATCGTAGATAGGAAGCGCACATTGCTCTCTTTTCACGAGGAGCTTCCAACTCTTCAACATGTCTTTCCTTTGCAGTTATTCCGGCAATCCTGTCCTTAAGTCAAATAGTCAAAGTGCTGCGCTCAAAACATTCCTCTAAATATGATCTTAGAAGACTTAACGCTAAATTAAAAAAAAAAACGCGGGTATAAGGGTATAAGGTATAAACAAGTTTACCCACAGCATTTAATATACCATAAACTATACACACATTGGCCAACGAAGTGTCTTTCTTGACACACTATGTTTGTGACACAATTTGTCAAAGTGTACACACCACATTTGGTATAGATAATACTTAAATACTAAAAATTTGTAAAAACTGCGAAAAACATTGTAAACCTTTCCTTACGTATTGGGTTTTGTTAATTTTGCCTGAAAAAAATTTCTGGAATTTTCCAATTGCGCTATTCCTACCCTGGGGTCATAAACGACCCCAGACCCTTAATATTTCTCAGATAAAGGAACCAATTTTTTTATATTGGCGCCGAATGAATTTCAGTACGCTTTAAAACAATGAATTATTTTTGGAACACTTTAATTTTTTTTAAAATAATTTATGAAGAATTATTTTCATTATCTTTACATATAGCTTTGATCCGTGACTTCCTCAGTGTATAGGTCAAGCTCTATCTAGGTTCAGTTTCCTCAACACCAAAACAATGCATTGTAGTGCAGGAGTACGTCAAGTTTCAACAAATAGGGTCAATTCTCTACATATACATTCCCGATCTCCTTAATATACCAAATTGTTCCTCATCCATATTTGCAGTTAAGTTGTTATTAGGGACAAAAAATTGTTAATAGCAGTAACGATGTCAGATAAAATATTGACAGAAATTATAAATGTGTGCAAAATAGCCCCAGTAATGGAAACAACTTTATAATCTTAGTAAAAATTAATACAAATAAAATATATTTTTATATAAAAAATATTCCACGTTAGAATAGCCCAAAGTAACCACATTTTACTTTAGAAATCTTTATAGAGGCCTCTAATATCCGAGAAAAAAAAACATATATTCGACTCAATAAAGACATTCGAAATTTTCTTATCCACATTTAATTTCATTTACAGGTCATATTAGGATTACTCTGTCCACCTTTCATCAAACACTTAGATTTCAAATCAAAAGAAGAACTACAGTCGATGCCACAAACCGAAGAAGAGCATTTAGAAAATCAAAATTTAGATTATGAAGACAGTGATAGAAATCATGCTGACGCTGAGGTAAGTACATACTTTTCCAAAGTATATAAAATTTTTCAAAACATGAATTTTCCCTAATTCATATATTACTAAAAATCCTTTTAGAGTCCTTTAACGAAAGCGAAAAGATCTATTTCGATCAAACACAAGAAAGGAAACAATTCGGCGCAGGTAGTTAAAAAAAAACAAAGTTCAAAAAGCATTCTAGCTATATTGCGTTATAAATGTCTATCGTAATTGTGTTGCCCAACAAAAGTAGCTAGGCCTCAAATTTGTATTTATTATCTTTTTATGTATATTGTCGAAAGTATTTAGTTGGGTAGTGTACATACTAATTAACTACTAACTCTTAGCTAAGGTGTGCTTATTATAATATACTTCAGTTATGCTCTAATCAAAGAAAGCTTTTAAGCGGAGGCACAGCTATTAACTCAAATTATTTATCTGAGTATATTTTGTATTTTGCTTATCTTTCTGTATTAGTTAAAACCATTTTGAAAGACTATTTGAAAGCAAATTTCAAAACAAATGAAAGCAGAAATAAAAATTATATGCACATTTTCTTGCTATAATTTTGGTGGTTATTTAGCATTCAACGAAAAAGAGTTGAGACTATATATTTGTAATGTATGTAGAGGTGCTCGTCCTTGCACAAACCTTTTTCTGTAAATGTCAAATTACAGCAGCCGTTGCTCGCCATTGCTTTATATCATTGAGTGCACACTTGAAATTCCCTTTAAAGCCTTACAATTTCTAAACTTTCCCACAAATTGGAAAATTTCACTGAACTTTAAATTTGTTTTTATTTTTTTTAAGGTTGACTGTGTTTGGAATACCTTTTCCCGTAAAATTGTTCTGCTCTCTACTCAAAGGTTCACTGAAATGAAATGAAATGAAATGAAATGAACAGCCGAATTGAAAGTAATTCAGAAATATTTTGAGGGAATGGTAGTTGAAAATGTGCAAAGTAATGACATACTTTTAGGTTATTAAAATTCATTTGACTGCCGTTTTTTTTTTGTTTACCAAGTCCTAAATTAAGTCTAAATTGCTAGAAGCTTTCAATTTAGTAGATACATGTAACTTTCATATAATATTGCTCTCGCTAACGACAGCTCATTTAATTTAATTAAGTAGGTAATTTTCAGTTGAAATTCTTCCTTCGAGCTTCAACTATAAAGCAGCTGGAAAATTTTATAAAACTGGATGTAAACTAAAATCAGTCCAGACTCGTTAACATGACAAAATTTATTGTTAGATGAACTTTTTATGTAAATAGTTGGACAGCCGCAAATTTTTCTGATAACAAAAATTCCTCTTGTTACATGGGACAGATGGTGAAATTTATATAATAGTTCTTGACAAATTTTGTAATTGAATCTAAAATTTTAGTTGGACTGTGAACCACTGAATAACTTACTAATTTCACTAATGTCGCCTTAATGGTTGGCGGGGGACTATTTTCGGTGCATTTATAAAATATATTTTTGCTATTTCTAGCTGAAAATTGAGTACTTGTAATTTTCGAAATTTAACTGGCTATTGAATCTGATCATACTGAATGAAACATATCCCATATTTATGCTTTATATGATCACGAAATCTTAATAATATAAAGATTGATTTTGTGTTTCTGTATGACCTCACATATCACCATAATGTTAGAAACACTGGCATTAACTGCCATAAGTATTGGGTTATTAGGATTTTCTCTTCCTTCCTCAATGCTCTTAGAAGCATAAAACTTTTAAATAAGATCTTTGTCGAGGATTTGATTCAGATTCTTAAATCGTATATTTTCGCTATGACAGGGGTTGTCATCTGGAGGGAAAAAGTCCGGCGTCTGTTTGTTGTTAACACAATGTTTTCTGGTTGAAGCCTTTGTTTATAGTGAAAGCGCAAGCTATCAACACATTAAGCCATATAAATGTTCAGTGTCTTCCATAGTGTATAATCCGGTTGGTTGTTGTTGCTATTGCCTATTTGAGCAAATTTGATTTTTGCAGTGGTTTTTCGCATATATTTCTAGAACGGTTCGTCGGACAGAAAAAATGATTATAACCAATTATATGGTTATATATTCTGAAGAAGTTTTTAGTACAATAAAAATGTTTAGGACTGATCGTTTTCACACTATCCGTAAAAAAACGAAATTTTTTATATGGCTTTCCCGATTTATTCCAATTTTTAAATTTTATTTGCTATTACTATGAAAATACTATGTACCGAACTTCAGCTCTCTATGTCAATGCGTTCTCAGGCAGTGTCCAAATATATAGTGCAAAACGAAATTTTTGTATGGCAACCCTACGAAGGAGTTGCCCGATTTGTCTCATTTTCGAACCAAATTTAACTTTTTTTTTTAAAGTCCGCGTACAAAATTTCAGCTCTCTATTGTGCGCACGGAAGGATGGACAGACGGACAACCAAAAATCAAAATAACTTTTAATTTTATGCATGGGTGTCCAATCCATTTTTCTCTACTAGTATTATTTCTGTGCGTTACAAACAGAATGACAAACTTAGTATACCCTTTAGATTTTATCTAGGGTATAAAAATGATACGAGAAGAATGGAGGAAAAAACGCATTTAATGGATAGTGCAGTGATTATTCAAAGAGGGGAGTCTGAATCTCATGTCTAATGATTTTTCTAAAGGTGCAGAGACTAAGACCGAGGATGTCGATTTCGTTAAATAGGTCGTTATGATTTTTTTGGACTTTGTATAACGAGGGGATTTATACCGTAAATTGGTCCTGGCAGTAGTAATTTGAAAAGTTAACGGGCAGCGGGTGATTCTATTGATGATAACGAAGGGGAGGATTATATCGACGACAAGCGTGCAAAGGGTTCTAACCAGGGTACGTAAATGCTCGCTCGCGAGCCGGAGTCAAACAAATTTATTTAAACGCTCTCGCTCTCGAGCCGGAGCCGGAGCCGTAAATAGCTCCGGCTCGCGAGCTGGAGCCAAAAAAAATTGTGAAAGGCTCTCGCTTGCGAGCCGGAGCCATTCATTATACAGCTCCGGCTCCTCATCATAAAAATCTCAAATTATTCTGTGGAAGAAGATTTCTCGTCTAACAGACTTCTTTGGTCATGAACAATTTTCATGTTTTGTTTACACTGCCCCTTGCACATTCTAAGGAATGGGTGGGTGATTGGGACAGTAAAGTTAAAATTGCCTACCTGTTTCAAGTTTTCAGTTACATTCACAAATTTGGTACGAAATATAAATTATTTTGAGTACGTACATCAGCTCTGTATATTATGATTTTATTCTTCGCAACAGTTTTATTTGTCCAAAAAAATAAGTTCATATATTTTTAAATCAACACTGAAAAGTATAAATTGCAATATGGAAACTGCACCGAAAGTGTAGTTTTTAGTTTTTTTACGACGGATATCTACAGGGAAAAGTTTAATATAAATTACAGAAGCATACCGTATACAGCTAAATAAAAACTCATTTTCTACCTTGATTTTCCTAGACTTCCCATATTATTTAATTCATTTAAAAGGAATTCGGATACCTGCTATACAGATACCTACACGACTGGGACAATTAAAAAATTTGTTATACCTACATAGATACGTCAATGTAATCCAAATCAGCTGTATTTTGTATACATATCTAAGGGAGGTGGAAAACACACAAACGATAGCATGCATAGGACTAACGTATTATTTATTTTTCATTTACCTAACTCTAAAATTACACCGATTGAGTAAGTACAGTCAAAAAATGCAAAAAACTTGTATATAATAATCTCACATTTTTATGAAGAGTAGCCGGAGCTGTATAATAAAAGCTCCGGCTCGCGAGCGAAAACGTTTAAGAAATTTTTTTTGGCTCCTGCCCGCGAGTGATTGCTTTGAAGAAAAGTTTTTGGGCTCCGGTTCGCGAGCGTGAGCCATCTTACAAAGAGCTTTTCGGTAGCGCTCTTTCGAGACTCGCTCGCAAGCGAGCATTTACGTACCCTGGTTCTAATTCTAATTTGCTTACTTTTGGGAAAAAAAAACAACTGTCTAGGATAAAAAGCTCTCAGTACTTTTTTTTTCAATAATGTAGGTCAATGGATGGCAAGGGGGTCCATATCAACAGTTTTTGAGTTACAGGTTGATTAAGAAAATATGTTAGGTTTTCACAAAACACCCTGTATCTTGAAAAGTAGAGGGTGGACGATCACCGTCAAGGGAATAATTATCAAAAGTAGCATTATTCATGAAAAACATAATCCCTCAGAGAAAAATAGTCAGGAATTCGTTTCATAGAAAAACTAAAGAACTCCGTCACATGCAAATGCCCACATATCACCGAAATTTTATTGTCGTCTACCAAAGCTTTCGAAATACAGGTACTTCCCAAGGCATCAAGTAGACTTCCCCAACTAATACATGAGAGCCCTTTCTTAGTCCTAATATTCTAAAATGCTTGCAGTATTCTTGTGTAAAACTGACAGAATAGCTCCTGTGCCTTATATTTCTATGATACAAAAAAATAGTCTTTCGACAATCTTAAGCTAGCTTTCTTGTCTTCCCAAACGTAATCCAATTTTTATTCATTTCATAACAATTTTTTTAAAAAAAATATATCTTAACTGAATGACAACAATTCCCCAAACAAAAATTCTCAGTTGAGTAATAACTACATAAAATATGGAAATGTGTCATGTTTCGATGAAATCAAATGAATCTGCTTGGAGATTACTATTTTGTTTTTTTGCTTTGTTTTTTTTTTTTTTTGAGACTATCAGATCGAGCTTAACACAAGCTCGCTGTAGTGACACGTTTTAAATAAACGGTTAACGTTCATGCATGCTAAGGTTGGACCTTGCGGAATTAACATGCAACAAAGGGAACCTTCTCAAATGGTGCCTACTATCACGGAAAGAGATTTTCTTCAGTAACAACGGAGAATCAACATTCGTGTTTAAGAGTTGATGCACAAAAGTTACATCGCAACCATTCGACCTTTTTCCAGCGAGTGCATAAATATTTAAAAGCTTCAAGCGATCCTCATAGGGTGGAAGAATTAATGAATAATTTCAGGATAGATGCCTCAGAACAAATCGTAGGGAGTTCCGCTGAACACAAAGCAAGTGTACAAACGCAATGTTATGGTAGGATTCGAAAACTCTCTTTACCAACGTTTTCTAAAGCCCAGTATAGAACTACTCTTTGATACCATGTAGTTTATATGGGAGATAAAACTCAGTCTTTGGTCACATTTGACACCCAAGTCAGAATCCACACGGCGAATTGAGGAATCGGAGAACACATAATCATAGGTGATTGGTTTCTGATTCCTATGGAAAATCATAACCTCACATTTGTCGAAATTGAGTACCAAATTATTGCTTTTGCACTAATAATGAAATTTGTGAAGGCCACCTTGTACATGTTCACTATCGTTTACAGATTTAATCTGGGCGAAAAGCTTAATATCGTCAGCATAAATCAAAACTTTGCAGTGTCTTACAACAGAGACAATGTCATTAATAGATAAAATAAAGAATAACGGGCCCAAGTGACTCCATGGAGATACGTTAGACGAAGCCTTCAAGACTCTAGAGATGGAATGACGGAAATAAATTTGGTATATTCTGTCCATTTTAGAAATGAAGGAGGAAACCCATACTTTTCCATTTTAAACAGTATCCTGGAGTAAGATAACTGGTCGGTGGCTTTACTAAAGTCTGTATAAATACAATCTATCTGATAGCCCTTTGCAACACGTCAATGGTATCCATAGCTGTGGGAAGCAACTATTATCGACCGTTTTTTGGAAAAGTAATTCTCAGCGGAGCTGCCAGGGCATGGCAGCACAACTTAAAGAAGGCTGGAGGGATCCCATTAAGACCCGCGGTGAAATCATTTGGAAGCCCATTAATATGATCAAGAATTAGATGTTGAAATGAGTAGGTCGTAAATATTCAACAATATTTATTAAATCTGGAGGAATATAGCAACAAATAATGTATAAGTAAGATTTTAAGAGAAAATGACTTAAAAGCAATAAATTCAATGTCAAGAGTGTTGGAGAAACTGGGAAGCTCAACCTGGCTGCAATTAAACTGGTTTTTACAGGCGGAGAGTTCGCCGCCACCGCTACGAGCACCAGGCTCAGTATGTCTATTTCTTCTAAACATTTGATACGAATTGTCAAAGATTTCATCATCGCGAAAGCCATGATACAGCCAAGTTTCAGTAAAAGCAACTATATCGAAATAAATCGCAGCAGAGGTTTTGAAGATTTGTGCAGTTTTTATATGAATCACCCTTACGTTTTGATAGTAAAGAGAGCGATTTGAGTTTTTTGGAATATCACTTCTTATTTTACATGCATTTGTAGGTTGGCGCCCGGAAAGTACAAATAATTTAGTAAAAGCGCCACAGATCCAAAATGTGGGATCCAATAACTTCTCCTGCAAATGTGCTGAGACAGTTGAAACAAAGAATGCAAGGTTTACAGTATTTACTAATTTTTCGACAAGAAATACCATCTTTTGCGATATTTTTAGACTTCAAATACTTCAGTATGGCATCGCACAACGTTTCTGGAGAGAAACGGGTGACGACAACATTCCAAGATTTTGGTATGGTAGTGTTCTCAAAGGGACAACAATACCATTACCTAGAGACGACACCGATGAAGTATCATTCAATACTGCGGAAACAGATGCAGGTCTTACAATGGTGTTATCAGAGAGTTGACTCCCAGCGTTACCTAAGGCCACACCAGCTGAGTCACTCGCACTAGGAGTAGCAGCGAGCAGTAGCAAATTAGATCGCTTCCTCCGGCGTGACTGCTGCTTGCGACGAGGCTTGGGGGCAGACTGCTGAGTGGGTGGCACATTTGCAGAAAGCGAAGAAACATCAAGACAAAGCATATGCCCATTCACAGGAGGCGTCACGCCAGGAGAGGCAGAAATGTTCAAGTTTCCAAACGTGAAACACTTAATATCTGAGGCGATAGCGCCAATAAGCACGGAGTCCTTAGCATCAGAAGCAGACCCACCCGCAAGATCACTCTTGACCAGCCTGATAATGTGCTGAAGTTTGGCACCAGGTGGTGAAAGAGGCGCGTCACAATTGTTCAGCGTGGCGCGAAAATCATATACAGTGGATGACAGACATCCAAGGCGAGTAGATAGAGCATGCGACTTATTAAGTAAGCGCCTCCGAAAAATTTAGAAGCTTGTCGAGTTTTGAATTGAAAGTATTAAGGTCCTCGGAGTAAGCATTGAGGTACGACCAGTTGGCAGATATGTGTCCGCAATAAAAGGTTGATCGCTTGAGAACGAATCGAAGATACCTTTAATAAGTCGCAGAATTTTACGCGGCTTAATCGCAGAAACAGAAGAACTCCTTAGAATACGGCGCAGGTAAGAGGAATGAAAAGATTAAGGCGTTAAGCCTAGTACTAAGGTTCGCGCTAAGCTAAATTTTGTATGACAATTTAGCAAGCTAAAAGATATTGGCGAAAATTTATCCTGAATTTTAGCGAGAGCGGCACCACCAGTAAGTCTCCAAAAAATTTAGCTTGAATTTATCCGCCCTGGTCGTTCTTTAGCACGCTAAAAATATTTATTGTCAGAGTTCTGAGATTTGATAAATTTATTGCTCGGATTCTTGTAGTTAACGTAGTTTTGTACATCTTTGCTGTAAGTACGGATGAATTGGATTTCTTTTCGTGGCCATATTTTCATATCATTGTGATTTTTTTTTATTGTATACATTATACATATTCTTTTCATATCTTTAATATTTCTAAACTATCTTAACTATCTGTTTTTAGAAATATTATGACCGGGCGTTATATTTCCGTAAAAAAAATTCAAAATTCTTCTTATTCTTGTTTTTAATATATCTTTTCTCTGAGTCTCCGCTGTCATATTTTAGCTGCTAAAGAACGGCCCGATTTTGGAGACCCGCTAAAATTTAGTTTAGCGCGAACCTTAGTACTAGGCTTTAGTTTAAAAAAGAAGAATTGTGTCGAGGATAAGCACCGAAAAGTCTCCGCTATCCCATCCCAGTGTTGGGAATTCCTACTGATAGATGGCGATCAAATAATAAGAGAGATGTATAAAACTAAATATAACCAATAAAATGATTGTAATTATTAAATTAAGTATATTAGTAGCCTTGAGCACAGAAAACGAATAAATAAGCTTACCACACAGCAGTGAAATGCATAAAAAAAAATCCCAGTACAAAAGAGCAGAAGCAGCAGATAAAAAAAATCCCCATAGCAAGCAGTCACCAAGAGCACGGAAAAAGAATGTGCAATACCAGACGGAAAAGCAAAAACAAACAATAAGCACAATTAACCGAGTAATTAACAATTGATCACATACAAAATTAGCTAAAAATGATTAAAAATAAATACACCAAACTAATTAAGCACGTAGGGCACAAAAATTGACAAACAAATTGACAATTCTTTTGCTTCTTCTTACTCAGATGAAATTGAGCGTAAAACGGTAAGGTTACTTTTTAATCAAAACTGTAAGTTAAGTAAGGTGTGCCCTTTGGGAAGGTAAGAAGCCAAGGTTAAAATTAGTGGAAAACTATTTTCCTGTATGGATGCATATAAAATCAATGTCTAGCAACTTTCCATAGGAGTACCAACAAAATTTTAGAGAATCGGACTAGCCGCATAATGAATTTCTATTTCATAGCTTGCAAGTATTTCTGGAGGGTTTTGCGTCTACTCGTCCATGCAAAACAACTGGCTTATAGCTTATAAAATAAAGCAATTATCATAAATTTTGGCTTATATGGCTTCAAATGGCTTCAATTCCTCATACCAACAACTAAAATGACTATGAGCCAAACTTATTTCATTACAACCGATCTCGCAATTGTCGACCTTGAAATTTTTCTTAGTTAAACTCCTCTTATTAGAGTCCTGAATATAATCTGTCTTTATTCACATAAAATCATATTGTTTAAAAGATTCAAAGATGAGCAGTTAAAGTCTACCGAAGTATTCATATAATTATTAAGAGTTTAATATAACAGTTGGTAAGTTAAAATTCTCCTAATACAATAATATCAGAGTTTTTAGATAATATTACGGATCTCACTAATGTTAGAAAAAATCTCATCATATGTTGGAAAAGAAATCTTATATTTTTATGTACATATGCCCAGATAGATCTAGATCTACTACAAGCACAGAAATATAATTGATACATATCCTACTTGAAATAAAATTTACTAAAGTGGGAAAGGTCAATCGCCCATATTGTTTTAGAAATAGAAATGTTGGTTCCTACACTACCTTTCATATTCTAAGAAGTGCTTCTTCTAAATTTGTCACCACTAAAACAAGTTGAATGTTGATACTGAGATAATAATTAAAGAGCATTTACTTCTGCGATATCACCCGTATATAGTTCAGTATTATAGGAATTGTACTAACATTACTTTCTAGTGAATTTTAAATCTTAAGACTGTTGAGGAAATATATAGTTTGTATTAGTCCTATATGTAGAATGTTCTAATAATGCTACTGTATAAAATGCCTATCGTCATAAATATCCGTAAAAAACATTGTTGGCAATTTAACTATAAAATTTAATTTAATTATTTTACTATTTCTAGGCTCTTCTAGCTGACACTTATTCATTGCGAGACACAAAGGTGCAAGAAAATGGAAAAGTAAGTTAATTATGTGCTGAAATAGTGTTATTTATTTATTTATTTAGTCACAATATTCCCCATAACTTTGCATTTTAAAATGAATTATTCCTTTATTTTCACTCTTACTCTCAATATCATTCGCCCGAAATGGCCTTGTTGATACAGGTCGGTCTAACTGGAGCAGAAGCATTACCCCCCGCAAAAGTTAGTCGTAATATTCATTTTTAGCATTTTTCTTTAGTTGTAGTAATCCAATTCATAATCATAATTAGCCCTATAATTTAGTATTTTCGTATCCGTCGGAACAGATAATATTATATGAGTTGTGTATTATAGAACATTCTCAACTGCAATAAAATAACTGAATTTCGTTATCCGATCCACATTACATTAGCATACAAACATAATACGAGCTCGAAATTTGAAACGTTTATCTTTCAGACGGATACGATAATAGGGCTCAGGGCAGTAAAATCTATTCGAATCGTTTAAACATGAACCCTTCCCATCTAACTGATTCCTTTATTTCGCAGGTTTCATTGTCTGATTCAGATCCTTCTCAAAACAGGGACTTTTTCAATATGTCAGACTATGAAATAAAACAGCATCAGCCATTAAGGATGAAGAAGAAAATCTATGAGTTTTACACAGCACCAATAACAAAATTTTGGGCAGATTCGGTAAGAGTTTAACGAAAATCCGCTAACCAAATATGTTCAAAAGCGAGCAATCTAATTTAATTATGTTTTTCTTTTTTTCATTTTTGCAGTTGGCTTATGTTTTCTTCCTTGTTATGTTTACATATACTGTACTCGTTAAAATGGGACCAACTCCACGCTGGCAGGAAGTATATTCGATAGCATACATTACCACATTGGGTTGTGAGAAAATTAGAGAGATTATCTCTTCCGAACCAGTAGCTATAACGTAAGTTTCCAAAAACATTTCTGGTGCACCAACATAGCATAACATCAGCGGGAGCATTTCATATGGATAGTTTTCTATTTTACAAATTTCAGACATAAATTCTCTGTATGGGCATGGAATATGTGGAATCCTTGTGATGCAGCAGCGATAATTATGTTTCTCATCGGCCTTTCATTACGTTTCCGTCCGAATACCATGGATATTGGACGAGTTTTCTATTGTGTCGATAGTATTTATTGGTATTTGCGTATTCTGAATATTTTAGGTGTTAACAAATATTTAGGCAAGTACCTACTATATTGTTGTTCTTGTTGTTGTTGTTGTTTTTGTACCGTCCTATCTACAGTAATTAAATTGATTTATTTCTCAAACTTTGACTGCTTTTATTATAGGTCCTTTGGTCACGATGATGGGAAAAATGGTGAAAAATATGATCTATTTCGTTGTTTTATTGGCTGTTGTCCTGATGAGTTTTGGAGTTAGTAGACAGGCGATTTTATTCCCTAATAATGATCCCGACTGGAAACTAATACGTGATGTAAGTTGATAAATTTTCAGAATTTTATGATTCCATTTCCAGTAGTTATTAAAAATGTATGTAAAATTAAAAGTAAACAACAAATATTGTTCAAAAAAGTGTTATCATCCTCATTATTGTGGTAAGGCTAATATTCTAAAGTTCTTCATATATTTGCTGTCAAAATATGATTTCCTTTCATAATATTTAGCCACCGCGAAACACGAGCTTCCCGGAATTCATGATACTCTTGATATTTCACTCGAAGGACGAACAACTATTCATTTTTGGGTTGTGTCCAAGTCTTTTTAATCTCCCAGCTTTTATAATGTTAACTCTGTGGGAGCTCTAAAAATTATACCTATATTACTGCATTGTTTGACAGTTACAGAACCAGGTTATGAACATTTATAAAATGCTTCCAGCTTAACATAGAAAGTGCCGTTGGTGTTTAAAGTCACCATATTGACGTTTGGTCTCTTGAATAACATAACCCTAAATTTCAGTTCAATATATCAAATAATTTTCTATGCTAATTGATACCAAAAACACTAGGTAAAATCTTTTGGAGCATCTCCACGGCCTTGTCATCAAGAGCAAGTGAGGAAATCAGGAAATAATCATTGGTATGGTAGCTAATGTGAGTGAGTGATGATAGTCAGCCGAAGCTGACAGCTAATTCCGTGATAGCTTTCGGCCAGTTAGGCACTCTAGCTTGCCTCAGCTGAAGCTGAGAGTAAAATTTTACAGTCAAGTGTTTGAAACCGATCGGAACAATTGTGCTCATGTATCCGTTAGATCGAAAATGGTTGGATCGAATCGGATCAAAGCGTCGGAATTGTGTTTGGAACTTAAGTAATTCGAAATTTGATGCTGAACCAATACGACCCAATCGGCAATGTGAATCGGATAGACCATGAAATTACATTCTGGAATAATACTGTCGATATCTACATACATCAGTGGCGTGCCATGGACTTGGTGCGAGCAATAAGATTATAATTAAAAAAAATATATATATATGCGTCAATTAACCATGCGCTTAAAAATTGCAGCGGTTCTAATAAATTATCTATCCCCTTATCGATAGCTTCTTAAGCACCCCAGGAGTTATATTTTGAAGAAAATAAACAACTGCAACAGTGAGCCGCGTCGACTGTGCGAAGAGAAAGGTAAAACCACGAAGCATATCATATATGAGGATCCCGCGCTTGCAACTTTAATGTTGAAAATAACTGGAGGGACATCTCCAAATAAGGTTTGCAAGCTAAATCCAAAGGCCATAAAGGAGCTCGTAAAAAAATTGATTTATCTTAATCACTCTACGGGTGGACACAATAGATCAACTCTTGTCGCGGTGTCCTCAGGGTACTAGTGGCCTAGTTTCCCCTACTATTAAGCTTAAGCACCCACGATCGAGTACACGTGAGCGTAGGCATGAGTTGCAGTGTTTTGGCCCCCTGCTTTGAAATTAAAAAAACAAGGAATTAAAGAAATGATCATAGTCAAGTTCCCATTTATTTGTATATTATATACTCAAAGATGTAAACAAATTTGAAATTCTCTGTTTGCTCGAAAACGAATACAATGATAAATGGATTTTAGAATATGGACCCAATAAGCAAAAATTCCAGATGTGGAATACCAGTGGATAAAAGTGACAGCATTCTCACACACACAGCTGTTTTTCACACAAGACGCCATTTCAGCTTTAAAGATATACGAAAAATTATTAATGGCTTATATTACCTGTGTTCTTTTGGTTGCGTGCAGTGTTCTGCAAAACCCATTCGATTGCGAATTGAATTGATTTGTAGGGTGAATAGCAGTAGAAAAAGTTTTGAAAGTATAGTGAAAATAATCAAGGTCAGATGACTTTAATTCTTCGAAACCCCTAAACCCCTAAACCTGTCAAACTTTGTTTCCGAATTTATCAAACTCTATTTTAACATTTTGCAAGGATTCAAGTCATGGCAGTTTGATTATTTTCTCTATACTTTCGAAACTTTTTCTACTGCTATGCATCTTACAAATTGTATATGTTCCCCTGCTTAATTACGAATTCAGTATCTAAATCGAATTGGAAAAGTTTTCGATTTCTGTTAGATTTCCTTAATTAAAAAATGCGGAAAAAGCATTGAAATTCCTAGGAATTTCATATAGAAATGCCATGGAAAAGTCTTAGAACTCTCTTTGACTTTCATGCGAAAATAATAAGGAAAAAACATGAAAATCTGTTAGATTTCCACGTGCAGTTCCAACTACCAATACAATAAAGAACTTGAAATCTCGAAGTTGGTCCCTACGGCTCAAGAAGCAGAAATCCGTGGGCAAATAGTACAGATTTCCAGGTTAACTCGTCAAAAATGACAAGTAAAACGACCGGAATGCCGTTCGAATTGCTTAATGGGGACACTCAAAACTGTTCTAACGCACTGGGTAAGTTGTCTGGTAATAACGGCATTTAAGCCCTGTAAATGAAATTTCATGGAAGTTGCAAAATACGAAAATGGAAAATTTCAAATTCCTTTATAACAGAGTGTAGGATTCGTCGCCGGAGTAAGCGTTTTTCCAGTATTTGAGCTCATTCCTGAAAACGAAAACTGGGAATATTTTATATAATTGGTAAAGTAATATAGATAAGATTTTCACAGAATAAAAGAATATAGATTTGATTTTCCTGAGTTACATATGAGTACCGCAGATCAAAATTGCCAAAAAAGCAGATTCGCGATTATGGCATGATGGCGACAAATAAATTTTAAATAAGCTAAATTAAAATATCAATAATTGCTTCTTTGCTTATTTGCCTCTGACTGTACGATTTTGTTATCAGTATCATATTTCAAGCCATCTCTTCTAAGTAATATTCCCCTATCCAACTTGAAATTCCCCTCAGGAATTTACAATTTCTTCTCACCCACGCGGCGTGAACATATTCGCCTACCAACGAACAAAATTCCAACAGCGGTCTAAGTCATTACTGACTTACCAGATATCGCAACACGGTGTTGTCAATGGGCGGAACCAGTTCTTCCCTGCTTGTATTACCAATATATATCCTAGAAGTAATTAACAGAAGCATTACCGGATTATTTCTTTTTCGCTTTTTCAGATTAATTCTAGAAGATATTACTGGATTACTTTTGTCATGAAATTTTTTAGAATCTAAAATCTGGTATCTATTTGTAATTTAATGATCCATTTTTATTTTAAGGTATTGAGAGGTAGAGAAAAAAACTAGAAATACTGATAGGGATAAAATAGTCTTGAAGTAAATATATTATGTATCTTAAAAAGAGGAAGAAGTAAAAAGGTAGTAGTAGTAGCAATCGTGTATGCTTTGTAAATCTTAAAATTGCTTAACATTTCTATTATACAATGGGTACATTATTTCTTATATATTATAGTATATGCTTTTTAAACATCCTTATTTCATTTTGATCTCTTAAATATTGTAATCCTTTATACAGTAACATATTTCGAGTAATCCGGTATCTATACTTCTTTAACCTAAATCTATCACTATTTCTTAATGGATACCTATGGTTGTGACTCATGTACGTATCTAATACACTCAACTAAATATTCCACCAGTAGATTATTTCTAATTTTAAGTACAGTTATGAACACATTTAAATACACTCTTTGCTTCACACTTAACCATTTCTTAACCATGACTCAAGCATAAGCCTCCTTTGTTATGTTTTGTTGTATCGTAAAATTATCCTCATTGCTCTATTTTGTTGCATCTGCAATCTATTCCAATCTTCTCTTGTACTCATAAATATTATTGTCGCGCAGTATTCGAAATGTGCTTTTATTGTAGTATTTTACACTACACCTTTATTGCAGTTAAAGTGGATATATTATTACGAATTCTTCTGAAGAATGAAATCTTTTTTGCTAATTTCTTGCAAATATAGTTGATATGCTTATTAAATCTTAGTTTATCATCAATTAATACTCCAGATTCTCCGGCTGATTTTCGTCCAATTAGTATACTTTGTTTTTTATCGAAAGTGCTAGAAAAATTAATGTACCAGCAAATACTTGATCATGTGGACAAAAATAATCTTTTAACTCGATGGCAATCAGGCTTTCGAGCATTTCATAGTTGTGAAACAGCCCTATTAAAGATAACATCCGATATTAGAAGCACGATGGATAGTGATAAATTCACTACGCTAGTCCTTTTAGATTTCTCAAAGGCTTTTGATAGTGTAGATCATGGCACTCTTATACAGAAGCTCTGTTCGTCTTTTAGATTTTTCAGTTCAACAGCACACATGCTAGATAGCTTTCTGAGTGAGCGTCGCCAGCGGGTTAAGGTCGGCAATGTCTATTCTGCATTTTTGCCTCTACAGTATGGAGTTCCCCAAGGATCGATATTGGTTCCGCTGTTATTCAGCTTATTCATTAATGACTTGCCCAAAGTTGTTCGTGATGTAGAATTACACCTCTATGCGGATGATGTTCAGGTTTATCTAAGTCGGCCCAGAGGTCTTCTCGAGGATTGCTTATCACACATTAATACTGATCTGGAAAGAATATATGCCTGGTCTATTGATAATGGTCTGCAACTTAATCCCGTAAAATCACTTTCTATAAGCTTTTACAATAATGCTTTCGATGTGTCTGACGTCCCACCAGTGATCCGGAACCATTCTCCACTACCCATGCTGAATAAGGTTACCAATCTTGGGATAGAATTAAACAGCAGTATGAAGTGCTGTGATTATATTAAGGCGAGATTGGGTAAAATTTATGCTGGATTCCGTAGACTTTGGCTCTCGGCCGATATATTGCCTCGTAACACTCGTCTGGTTCTAGTAAAGACGTTGATTCTGCCTCATTACTCCTTTGGTAGCGTTGTGTTTCCCAAACTTGATAGTATATGCACGTAAAATGGAGGTTGCATTCAACAACTGTATCCAATTTATTTTTAGATTGCGACGATTTGATCATATTTCTCCATATATGTTTAAATTACTTGGGTGTTCTCTGGAATCCTTTTTAAAACATCGGGTGCTCTTTCTAATGTTCTGCATACTATGGTCCAATAAGCCGGAATATCTCAGGGAACTTTTCCAGATTACTTCGTCTCAGCGGAACAGAAACCTGATAATGCCACGATTCTATAGATCAGTTATGGAGAGTTCTTATCTTGTCCAGTCTATCAGACTATGGAATAATTTACCCGTTACTATACAAACCGAAAAAAACGTCAATGCGTTTAGAATGCAAGTTCGAACTCACTTAAAATAACCCCTTTATAGGCTAATAGTTCCTTTCTCTTCTAGGCTAAGAGGCAGTATTTAGACTATTTAGAATATTCTTATATTATATTTGAACTAAATTTGAACTAAATGATAAAATGCAGTAGATACTTAATATATGTATATGCTTTTTTGCTTCGAAACTACTTTTTTATGTATTTTTTTTTCTGAACTATCAACTCAATGCAGATTAATTTTATTTATAGCTCAGTTCATATTTTTAACACTAATTTATCTAGCACCGACTTACTATTTCGTACTATAAAAGATTGTAAATCTTGTGTACATTTACTAGCAATAAATTATTGTTATTATTATTATTGCATTTCACTGACTATTTCAACAGTTTCATTACCCATAAATATTCGACAATCCAAATCAGAATTAATACGCATGCATTTAGTTTTACTCACATTTAACTTCATCTTATTCATTGAAAGACCCTGCCCTATGAAATAGTTCTCAGTAACATTATAACATTATTATAACATTATTGTTTTGCTTCTTTAGTGCTAATATAGTGCCATTCTAATTTTTCCCTTAAACCACATAATAATATTTTAAGATTTCTAAAGTTCATAGTCTTAACTGTATATTTATCACCTAACTTTTCTTTAACTTCTTTTTCCACAGTTTCCACCGATGTCTTATTTTCGCAGTTAATTGCTATCGCACCACTTTGCGTTGGAGTTACACCCCTAATTTTTAAAGACAATTGGTTAATTGCTTCTTTAATAGCCATTTTTGTCGTTTTGGAATCCTGCTGCGATTTTGGTTTAACTAACACTGGTAGCTTGAAGATTGCTCTTTGTTTTCACTAACTTTCTCCAACACTGACACAATATTAACGTTATCCTCATTAATTTTTTTGTATAACTTTGGATAAGTTCTTAATTTCTTCCTCCTGCTTTTGCATAATTTGTTTATTTTCCATAATTATATTTAATATGCACTCAATTTTGTTTTCCACTGTAGCCAAATAATTTTATGTTTTTGTTTCCACTAATCAACTTCACATCATATTTCGTTAATCGAATGCATTTCGAGTTCGTATGAAAGTAATTTCCACAAAATCCATTGCAGGGGAGTTTAGCTTCATAAGATTTACAATTTAAATCCATTTTAGTTGCTCCCACATTTATGTTAACTCATATTTGTTCAAGAAGGAATTTATTTGGATTCTCCGGTATATAGCAAAAGCTAAAAAACGTTTTTAATTAGTTATTTCATCACACAACCAATTATATTTTTGGTAACAAGTTTCAAGTCTTGGTTTGACTCATCAACAGGTCCCAAATAGCGAAATTGAGTGACTTGAAAAAGAAATGAAAAAAGAGAACAAAAAGAAAAGAAATGAAAAAATTTAGAAAAATAGAAAAAAAATGTTTATTAAAAAAATTAAAAAAACCAGATTCATTCGAAACGGTTCGAACCTGTATACGACCGGTAAGAAATCCTAAAGAGTAATCTCTATTTGTATTTATGTTAACATAAATGCCTAACGGCTCATAACAGTATTTGGATAACTACCTGTTCTTAACACCAATAATATCACTTAAATATTTTATGTAACCACTTTTTTGCACAAATTAAATATTCCAATTGTTCAATAATAAAATCGGAAAGTAATTAATACATAATATGTACTTTAATTCGCAAAATTTATTTATTATTTTTATAGCACTAAACACTATAAACGAACGAACTATAAAATAACGTAAAAATTGCAAAGTATTCATAGTTTAAAAATTTTTCTGTTGAGAACAATTTCTCCAAGAAAGTGCTTCAAATCCGCTGCTAGGATGCTTCCTAATCAACCTACCTTCATGAAATTTCACAATTAAATACACCTCCAGCTGAAACAAATACAGCGTTGATATATCATAAGTAAAATCTTATCATACGAATGAAATTAACCAAATGCATGCTACCGATATAGCTGTGTTTTAGGTCCCATAGAAGCATTTTTTCAATTGCTTTCTTTAAACTTATAACATTCTCATAGTAGAGTGTAGCTAGCTACCTACACTATAAGTGGCGAACGAGCAACTATAAGTGTTTGAACGCCATACAATTTGTTGGATGATGTTCGATATGCAAAAAAGGCAATCACCTCGCAAAAAAGGCAATCACCTCCTCCAGGTAGTGGTGTCGGTCTTGATATCATAGACAGAGGCCAGACGGGTTCGAATGCTATACTTTTCGTTACATGGTTGTTCGATTTTTCGTCTCTAAGACGAAGATTTATTCAAAATAATTTCAATAAATTTGCAAAACGCCTGAAGTGGAAAAAAATTGAACTTTTGGACCCAGCGATCAGAGAGACGAAAATTTGTTCTCTTATAAATTCTACTTGGTTTATCGAGGTGCCGCATGGCAAAAATGGCGAACAATCACCCAATTTGAAAATTTCAATGAGAAATCTTGCTACCATATAAAATACTTACTTTCTTTAAAAAAAATATTTATATGTATAGGCAATTGGTGTGACCTCCATCATTGAAATTTTATGGTAGGCGATCAGAGATAACCATACTGATGAGACTTCTGTGATCGCTGGGTCGAAAAGTTCAATTTTTTTTTGCACTTTAATGCATTTTGCAACTTTACTGAACTTATTTTCCTCTTGTCCATCATGTTCCTATCAAAGCACTCACAAATATCTGTAGAAATAGATGGTACAAGTGATTTTTTCCAATAAGCTGGAAATTGGAATCTGGTTAAGCATTAATTATAAATATGAACCAGTAGAATTGATTTACATGAAATTTGAGCATTACCCGAAGTGCTCGCAAGAAGTCGGTTGAAAACATTTGAGTCTCCATATACGTTTACACTCTGGATGATGTTTTCCATTACTTTCTAGTCTGTAAATGTCTTCACATCGTATCTTAGCTGAATTTAATTCTACAGTAAACATCAAAGCATTTTGCAGATTAAAACAGTTAAGGATAGTAGGTACTAAACAAAATACACCTATTAAAATGTCAACTTATTTCAAAACAAAAAAATTCTAAATTTGTCTAAGATACTCGGAGCTCTCAATGAACTGTGGACATAAATGGCCACACCGCCATTCATTCGGTTAACCTGGTCATTTCTAAGAGTTTAATACGTAAGAAATGAAAGCAAACCATAGTTAACATCTTCATTAAGTCAGGGTTCATACAATTAATACAAGAATCTCAGACCAGGAAAGATTATCTACTACTATTACTTGGAATTGGTAGGATTTATTTTTAGAATTCAGGCTGAAAATACTCATGCTGGAGATGGAAGTATTTTGCTTTAAATTGCACATGTATTTATTAGAGGATTTCGTTTTGTCACACGAATACAACCTCAATTCCTTCAAACGTAGAACCAGTAGTAGCGTAATTTTCTTCGATTTTGGTTCCTTGTGTTCTAAAAAAAAGAAAAACAGAATATTGGGATCGAAAGTAAATTTTTCTTAAAAGTTTCGTATTATTTTACATATCTATGTGATAAATTCATTGATTTGAAAGCTATTATCATTCACTACTATTTTCCATGCTTGGCTCTTATTTTTTAAGATTTTAACATCTACAAAGTTCTTGAAAGTTTATGATAATTCTATGCTAAAACAGAAGAAAAAAAATCTTTGAAAACAATTGCAATACGAAATTCAGATAAAACCACTGAACAGACTATAAAAAGCTCAGTGGCTTTATTTGGTCCTGCGGCAGTTTGGGGAATCACCATATGAGATACAAGAGATAAAGAGAACACAACAGAAAATCCTCTTGAAAGCGGCCTTAACAGATATTAATTATGCGATTTTATCAACATTGCAGGTATACTTTCAACCCTATTTTATGTTGTACGGAGAGGTATTTGCTGATGACATAGACCCACCATGTGGGGAGGACCCATCACAGATATCCTGTGTGACAGGTAATAATGAATATAATTAATCAGCATCAGAATTAACCTTAAACAATGAAAACCTTTTCTATAGGCCACTGGGTTACTCCCATCACAATGTCCATGTACTTATTGATTGCCAACATTTTACTAATTAACCTGCTCATTGCCGTGTTTAATAACATCTTTATTGAGGTGAATGCCGTCTCACATCAGGTATGGTAGTACGAATTCATGATAAATAGTTAACAATTACCCCATCTAGCGATATCCGGTTGCATGTTTAATGAAACGTTTTTGTTCTGGTTGCGGTTTAGGTTTGGATGTTTCAACGTTTCACCGTAGTCATGGAGTATCAACAAAAACCGGTTCTGCCACCACCCCTAATAGCATTCTGCCACTGCTACTCGTTGTTGAGATACTGCATTCAGAAAGCCAAAGGTAGAAATATTTTGGTAATCATAGTGAGATAAGATCTGAAAGTGTGAAATTTTTTTCCAATTTACTTCTAGGTTTGGAAATTCAACGGGATAATGGGCTGAAATTGTTTCTGGAAAAAGATGATCTTGAGAGATTGTATGACTTTGAAGAGGAGTGTGTTGAGGGTTTTTTTCATGAACAGGTAATATGTTTGTAGTTAGGTATGTTGCCATGATTTTAACTAAAACCATTTCTGTAGGAGATCATATTGAATCAATCAACAGATGAGCGAATCAAATCGACAACTGATCGGGTTGAAAATATGTCTCAAAAAATAGAAGACATCAATCAAAAGGAGAACGTACAAACAGCAACTGTGCAGGTAAATAGAAAGAATAAATATTAATGGGGTTTTTTCGGAAAATATAATTTTAATTTTTTCCCTTTTTCTCTCAGAGCATAGATTTTAGATTGAGAAAAATGGAAGAATCGGCTGAGCAAATTCTTTCGCATTTAGCTGTGATTCATCGATTTATGTCAGCACACACCTCTCTGCTGGATAACATTCCAGAATCCTCTACAAATGTTTGTCCAGAAATGAGGCTTAGAACAGTCTCTGAAAATGACAGCTTACCTACATTACAGGTGAGAATCTATTAAACTGAAATTTTTTCCTCGATAACTAACAATAGAACAGCTAAACAATTATGATGATTAAGTTTAGAATCCTTATTTAAATTTTTTTATCATCGACAATTCATTTAAAATTTGTCCTTTTTGTTCCTACAGATTCACACCCGTCGAAAATTTAATCGATCATTGACTGAAGTTCGCCCTGATGCGTACATATTTGATGATGGAACGCATTTTGAAGTTGTTCCAGTTCCTGAGGAAATTGAGGAATTGATGCAATCCCATGAAACGCTTAATGAGCCAGCAATAAGAAAGACGTCAATGCAGTCAGAAGATTCTGATATTTACCCTTCATTATCTCATAAGCCATCAATAACTGAAACGGTCAGAAAGCCATCATTCATTAATGTACGACAAGAAACAGTGACAAGTACAGAGAGTAAAGACACTCTCACTCCACTGGGAACTGGTGATGATCACACGCTTGTGGATGAGGATATATCTACCGAAAACATAGCCGACATTAATTTCGAAAGTATTTCTAGTGTACTAACCAATGTGGTAGCAATTCTCGAAAATTTTCTTACTTTATCTCATAGATGCCAAACAACGCGCTATTCGTCAAAGAAATCCATCCCTATGCCGAAGAAATTCTGAAAGTTGTTCCAACTATGACATGAATCGATCCCACACTAGCTTGAATCAAATGGCCATGTCAAGAAGGCAACAGAGTCTGACGCAGTCTGAACCTGAAAGTGCTAATGAGCCAGGTATAAATTAACTTTTTCTGCAAATGAACATTTTGCTAATTAAAATATAAATCCACCAGTAAAACCCGTAATTCCAATTAAGCCATCACGCAATTTACTTCTCCAATTTCATGCTGAGTATACCTCAATTACCGACGAGCTGGAGAGTGTGTGCCACATGATTGCATCTCCAACCACATCCCTGAAAGGTAAGTTGACTGAAATGGATTTTCTGTTTTTCGAATTTATGAAATTAATTTCCGGTTTAATGTTCTTTTAAAAAGGCCCCGTGGACCGACCGAAGAACCTTAACGACCTATCCAATGCAGAATTTGCGGCCTTTATAGAAAAACAACACTTAAAGGAGTGTGAGGAGCACGACTATCAAATTTTGGAAGGATTGTTTCAAGCTCGTGGTTCTATTGACGTGACCACTGATGATTCTGCTGAGGTATGTATTTTTTTTTTTAATTGATTCGTTATTGATTATCGAATTGAAAAGGATTTAATAATGAAATGTTGCTGTATGATGAAAAATTGTTTCTTTTACTTCAACTGATTTTTAAACTTACTTTTAAAAATGTTTTCTATTTCCTCTAACTAGGGATAGATAATAGATATATGCTAAACCGTATATAAAAGGGGAGGGGTAGGGGGCGATTGTCGGCAACCAATATCTGATAAAATTTGCACAATAATTGTCGAAGAAAAAAAGTTAGTCCTTATCTACACTCATAGAATTTGCCACCGGCCCCTTATGATTCATATGAGGCGCCCAAATGAATCCATATGTTTTGGCCTGTTGTTGGGCTACGTCAGTACATAACAATCATGAAAAAGCGGATTGGTAGATTCATAAGAAAAGTGTGTACATTGTAATCGGTTCAGAAAATTGTGTAAAAATCTACTACAAATATTGTGTGGCAGGACCTTATAGACACAATGACAAATTAAAGCATTTGGCTACTACGATTATTGAGATTGTATTCGAAAAAATATTACAGAATATGAGTGGCACTTTGGCAGAAGCTTCTTGATTGCTATGCAAATATTCTTTAATCAGAATAAGTTTTTGTGTATGTAAACAACATCACCTCTAAAACTTCAAATGAACCTTACTCAAAATGTCCTCCTCCTGCGTTCACAAAAGCTTTTAAACGGTCAGGCCACGTATCGGGGGAATTACGGATGACATCCATTGGTATTTTCGCCGCTGCTTGTTTTAAGGATCATTTGAGCGCCTCCAAATTTGAATGTTATTTAGAGTAGGCTTTGTTCTACAGAATGAACCATAATTTAAGTCCAGGAGACTTCAGTCTGGTTTGGTTGGACGACAGGTAATCTTCAGCAGCATAATCCTGTTGGAACGTCTATTGTTAATTGTAAAAAAAACGTCTAACTTAATGGCTTCGCTGTATGATCGCTCAAGAACAGTCTTTTGGGAAACTTCTCCGATGTTTTAACTCTTTCTTACCAAAAATGGAGCTGGGTGGTGCCTTGGTATGAGACTCCCCACTAAACTATTACTAACGCAGAATAACGACCATGTTGAATTTTGGGAGCGAGAAGCTTCTAAAGCATTTCTAGCATACACCTTGTCGTTTTGTTTATTGAAATGCTCCTTAATTGTGAAAAATGTCTCCATGATTCATCTGCGTCTGTTTTTGCAGTATATCTTTCATTAACATTTTGATTGGTCCCGCCTATTGACTTGACCATAAGCGGAGGTGTAAGGAAATGTCCCGTCAAGCGTCGAAAAGCCCTAAGTCCCAGGTCCGACTTGACGATATATGATACCGTCCTCGTCGAAATCTGCATTTCCTGGGCAATGATTTTCTTCTTTCGTATGTGAATTCGAAGAATTCTGGCGCCCACTGCTTTAATTGGCGCTACTGTTCGTATCGTGCGTCGTGGTCACTTATTATTGAGGCTTACTCAAATCGAGAAATAGTTCATACACAAACATTTTGCTAATCCCAAGTAGTCGGAGAGTTTTAAAAATGTTCATTTTTTCCATTTTACACTTAAATAAGGCAATTACTGCTTCGCAATTCTCATTAACACCCTATTCCATCTTTACGCACTTGCTAATCAAACTCAACTGAAGACAGGAAATACACTGCATTACAATTACGACTGATTAGTCAACTGCGACTTTGCCTAAATGGTAAAAGCATGTGGCAAGATTGAATTGACTGCGACTGCGACTGAAATTAACTTTGCTCATTTGGTGTCGGCTGCAACCAACTTCAGTTCAATCACAGTAGTCGGCACCTCTGGGTTTGTTCGCAGTTGAAGCTTTAATTTAATTACAAATTTCACCTCAGCGTCGGCATCGACTGAAAATCAAGTCGCAGTCGACAGATCAGTCGTAATTGTAATTCAGGCCTAAGACTTGAGTCTGTCTGCTGGGGGTGGTGAGCAATCAAACAACACGTGATTCAAATAGCGACTTAACAGAGAACTGTATCAGAAAGAATGTGAAAGATGAGTGGAAGTGTTGGGGTTGGTGTTGTAAGTTCATATGACGAGATATTTGGTTATTAAAATCTAAGTTGGAACTATCTAGCCCCACAAATTCCACTTCTTTAAACATTTTCAATTTTTCAAATTCGCTTCATTTCAAACATTCTTAATCTTCCATTCTATTCTTGGTATCATCGGGATTGTAAGAGCTGTAGTCATTTCATAGTTCGTTTTCATTATAAGACGAAACACTTCAAACACTTTTTTGGTTACTCTCACCAAGGCAATGGAACTTTTCGTTTTTTTTTCTTTCTCTGATAAATTCTCCGCTTCTTTCTTCCAGTTGTCTTATCTCTGGAGCTACTAACAAAGTATTTAATATTCCAAGTTTCATTTCGTTTAATATCAACTGTGCACAGGGATGAAAAAATTCCCAGTAAATTTCTAAGAAAAAATTGTGGCCTTCCCTTGATCGGGTCGAGGCAACGGTTATTTTGAATGGAGCATGGCAACGGTTATTTTGAATAGAGCGAGGCATTGCTGGCTTACCCTTTCGGCACGTCATCAAATGTCAAGTCGAGGCATTGTTAATTTTATATTTTAGAAAAGCGTTGCGTATTTTTGTTCTTCGTGTCCAGTTTTTGTATGTTATTAGTTTGTTTATGCCTGTGCTTTTTCCTTCTACCTAGTTACCTTTCGACTTTTATAGCTTATTTCAAAGACTCAAAAACCATTACGTCTAGTGTTTGGAGCTTGTGGGCCAGAAAAGTTAACATAATTATCTCATTTCGTATGGGATTAAAGTGCAATGAATATCTCATAACAGCCATGATTGAAATTCTTTTGAGGTTGCTGCATTTTTCTTTTAAATTCTTAACCCAAGTCAGGAACAACTCTTCACTCATCCAACCTTTGGCTGAGCGCATCATATATGTATAGCTGCTGCAGGTCTATTGCGTTTGAGCTGTTCTGATATTCTGAGGCTCTAACATAGATGAACATAGGGACTTATTGCACAGCATAAAGTTTTTGAACCTTTTCCTTAATTTACAGCTTTTCCTTGTTGCTTAACCACGGCTTTACGCAGATAACTGTTAATGGAATTTTCACCGTCGTGATTCTCATCCACATTAAATATACGGGTAATTTGAAAGTAATATTTCGTTACGATTTCGTCCAAATTTTTGTTGAAAAAACCCACACTTTCCGCGTCGGGACATGAAATTCTTCTTAAACTCGTTCGTTCAGGTTTCCGTTTTCCCATTGAGAATGGCGTTCAAAAACGATTGCAAGCAGTATTAACTCGATTGAAGCAGTATGAAATGTTGTTCGTACACAATTCTTTGTAAATCCGTGGCTGTAAGACCATAAATAAAATATCACTTTAAAAATCAAAGATCTACGAGCATTCCTACGTTCTGCTTACTTGTTGCCTCAAATATTATTTTGTTTTTGCATAAAATTAATATTAAATATTTTTCTCATTGTAAAGTTAAGTAAAAATTCTTGATTACTATAAACTGTGTCATTTATTACAGGCTGTCCCATTCGATTTTAATCAACGATACCCACTTAGACGTGAGACTGCTGTCGAATTATCACCATCAAAACCACCTGCAACCACTGATGCTGATTTCGCTGTAAAAAATGAGCGAGGATGTAGTCGACATTTATCGGCAGATTATCAAACATATCGAACATCTCAATCATCATCATATGGTTATACTCGAGCGACAAGTGATTTCTTAAATCCAACTACAGCTGATGGATCAAGAATTTTCAAAAAATCCAGCGATAGTTTACAAAAGAATTCAAGTACAGACACAGACTATTCGGTTCAACCATATAAAGTAATCAAACAAGGCTCAAATGATACCACCACATCGATGACAGGATCATATAACATTGATAATTCATCATCGATTGCTAACGATCTATCCTTAGATGCTGAAACAAGCAATAACACTGTAATTGAAGGTGATTGCAAAATACCTCTTCGTACATCATCGGTTGGTACAACTGATATTCGGCCTAAAATTTGTGAGCTACCACCACCGCCACCACGATCAGCAATGTTGAAAAAACAATTTAGCATGGACCACACAAAATATTCACCTCAACGAACGGTTTCGGAGTCAGATAAAACAGATGCTATCGGCATTAAAGGCTCAATACTGAAAAGTTCACTAAAACCGCCGACAACCTCAAAATTAGCATTGAATATCCTCATGGAGAACAGTTCAAGTACAGAGGAGTCGAAAGATGAGCGATCAACCATTCCTACGATTAGTACAAATCTCGTACAGGACGAAATCGCCAAATTGTCCTCGAACATTAAAAGCAGCACGGAATCGGAAAAAGATCCACCATACAACGAAACGATGTGCTGATTTTTAGTAACGTATTGTGCTCATTTTAAGGTTACGTATGTTCCCCATTATTTTTTAGGCGTATTTTTTAATGAAACATTGTAGATAGTTATTTTGATGGACGATTCTACTGATTGGTTTTAGGAATTTATGTGCTGTATTAAAATTATTTGGTCCCAAATTCTATCATGTAATAAATTTTAGTATATGACATGTATGTGCAACAATTCCTCATTTGTTGATGATCATTTTCTTAGAAAATTTTTAAATTGTTTTGAGTGTGTAAACTAATTAATTCCTTTCATAGAAGTATCTTCTGAAATGTTGATCTCATTCATAGTCTTTCAAAGTGACGATAAGTTATATAAGGTCCATGCGTATATTAGTTCAATCGTGATGCAAGAAGTTTACGTTGAATTTTATGATCTTCCCTGAAGATAGCTTTCTGTTGTTTTTAATATAGATATTCGTAGCAACAATTCACTTACTCACCTTTTTGTCTGCTATTCCGAAAATGCATTTGAACTTGACAGTCAGATATTCTTTTTTTTTTATTAACTTCAATTCTGACTGCGCTTCCAAATTTTAATATTAAACATTTCTTATTAGGGTAAGCCTAGCAAGTTTTTGACACATTAGCTCGCACCTCTTCCTTATCGTGCAACTAGAGTGCAGCAGAGTTAAGAAAAAATTATACTTTGCATTTTTTCCGTTTTATGCTAACAGCACTATTTCATGTACCGAAAGTGTAGACTTTTGATTTTTAGTGTATATTTCAGCAAAATGAAATAAATTTTGCTTAGCATCGATACTTCCGAAATAGCAAAAGGTCAAAGTGAATTTTGTGTCTTTTTTTTTTTACAAATTTATGACTTTGGAAGCGATTTAATCAAAAATTTTTGTTATTTTTTTATTTAATGCTAAGGCGATTCTCTTTCCTACGATGTGTAATTCAAAGGATCTGCAATATTGAAACGGGTGAAAGTAGATATGATTTTCAGTCGGAAATCTTGTATACAATTTTTGAATTTTGTCTTAGTTTTTTGTTTTTTTTTTTTTTCAAAATGTAGTGGTTTTTAACTCAGATACCATTTATAATAGTCTAGGCACTGAAGACATAAAAGGGGACTTTCACTACAAAAGATCCAGGGTTCTTAAAATTTTGTAGATTTGTACAGTTCGATATTCGCCACTCTTTCTCCATATTGTAGACTTCAAGGAGAGTAAATTTTTTCAACAATTTTTCCTTTGCCTGCTTTCCTCTGGTTTTTTCTTTAGAATCGAAATCAAGCGTATTTTATTTGTTTCGTTTAAGAAAAGTCTTTCTTTCGAAACAGTTGCAACAATCGACTAGTCGAGATCTACGCCCGCGGAATTTTTTTTTATTTGAACGGCGAAGTCTTTCAGCACTCTTTGAACTTTTGGTAGCTGAGTTAATTGAATACCCGTCAAAAACAACAACTGTGTTAGAATAATAATTACTTTGCACGTACTGTACGTGCGACGAGAATGAAGACCTGAACATTGCACACGAAGTCGAAGAAGACAATGAAGATGAAAGAAAAAAAAAATGAGGAGGAAATAAATTTCCAAGAAGATATTGATATCAGGGAGCGTGGACCTTCTAGGACATCGAAACGGAAGGAAAGATATCAGTAAATACCACACGCAAAAAAAAACTCGCCTATCACTCTACCTCACGGTGGTGCGGAAATGAGTATAAAACGGTAGTACGTATTAAGTAATGGGTATTTACTTCAATTTCGAAAAAAATTTGTGAATTGCAAAAATTTGCTGAGCTTGATTTTGCTGTAACTCGTGAACTATTCATCTGATTGAAAAATAAGTTGCAGGAAATGACATGCTCTATAATTTTTGTAATAGCTATTTTTAACCTAGGTGCCGCTGGAGAGAAGATATTCTCGAAAAGTTGTTTTACGGTACCATTTTCCCAATGTGGTGGCGTGAGTGGCAGTCACTCATGGTCGCAAACTCTGAATATTGACTCCAAACTGTAGAAATCTACCAAATTTGAACACTTCTTAACCTTTTGTTGTAAGCCGAAACCTACAAATTGCCTTGCCTAGTAATGAAATTTCGGAAATTTTTGTGATATAAAAAAACAAAATTAATTTTGAAATAATTTTTTTTTTTTATACTTTAATATATATTTCCATATTTTTTCTTATATATAATACGAAATTACTCATTTAACAATTGCTCAAATATATTTCGACCAAGCGATCAGAGAGGTCTGATTAGTGTGGTTATCTCTGATTGCCAACCATAGAACCTCGATGATGGGGTCACCCAATTGCCCATTTAAAAAAATTACCATCATGAACCTTCCGATTATACTGGCCAATTGAAACGCCCCTGTCCAAGATGCGATAATAGTTCTGACCAATCTGGTGAAGTAATATTCAATAATTTATCGAGTGATGTTCAAACATTTAGTATATTATAGTGATAATAAATTTTAATCACGTATCTTCCTGTCCCTCGAAAGAGCTCCTTGGAGGCGGTTATATGACAGTAAAATGCTGAAAATCAAGAAATTAGTATATCTCGGTCATTATTGCAAACACTCTTGCCGTAGCTGGCTAATTGTGAGTCGCTCTTGGACAGGTCCATATACTTTATACGCCCTAGCATAAATTCTTGTTACGATCATCCTTTTTCTGGACCTTACTTAATTTGGCTAAAAAAAATTGTTGATTATTTATGTTCCTTTACTTTTCTTGTTTTTTCAGAGCCCAGTCCCAAAACTAAATTAACTTGTTTAATTTATAATACATTACTCTCCGATTTTAATCATGCTCCTTCAGAACGTTTTCTGGACTTTCCTATGACCTCGCTGACCTTCAATGTCACCTTTGTAGTGGACTGCTTTCAGCTATTTTTAAATGTGACGAAAAGCTTGAATTATCCTTGTTCTGCAGATTATCGGAAGAAATATCATTCGCACCGCGCCGCTTGTACTAGCATCTTTGGTGTATTTCCATGTCGTGATCCATTAAACAGCAATGTGAATTAACACAAAGAATTTGCACTAAAAGTTTACTGCACATAAGCACAATGAGTAATGGATCAGTGCTGCACAATGATCTGATCTCTTATTTTTATCAATTTCTGGCGTGGTCGTCGTTTTATGTGAAAAATATTTAGAGACAGTACTGCATTACATTACCCATTAATTTTAACGCTGGCGCTACATTGCTGCTAATATGCAAGATCTAAATCTATTATGAAAGACATGACAAAATGAAATGATATTTGATTTTCTGCAAATAAATGATTTCATATTAAAGAAATGTGGACTTGAAGGAAAAGAAAATATCTTTTTTATTTTTATTTAAAATTTTAATTCAAACCGACAGAGATTACAAGCAAATAACTCAACTGTAAAATGTAAGGGAAATTAAGATATGGCGCTGCCGCCCAGTGTTAATGTAACTTGCCCCGCGTTTTGTTCGTCGTTTGACGACAACGACCTCGCCGGTGTCAGCGTTGTTAATGTAATCCAGCCATAAGCATTTTTTGCGTCTGCATATTTTCCAACTTTTTTCTACTTTTCTCATTCTTAGTATCAATTCCACAAAAAAAAAAAAAAAAAAAAAAAAATCGGGCACCACGTCGCCCATAGCAGCAATCCCTAAGCCGCTGCTTATACACGTGGCCTTCTACGTAAAAATTATATAATAGCAATTTTAAACGACTCAATTTAGCATACCTTCTCTTTCTTTTCCCAAGATTGGGTATTTTAATTTCCTTTTTTTTCGACTTATTATTTCACAACCCTTTTTATATCGCCTAACCTCGTCTTTTTATACCCTAGATGAAACGCACAGAAATAATAATGGTAGAGCAAAATGGATTGGACACCCTCGCATAAAATTAAAAGTTATTTTGATTTTTGCATGTCCTTCTGTCCGTCCGTGCGCACGATATCTCGAGAGTGCGTTCACTTAGAAAGCTGAAATTTTGTACACGGACATTAAAAAAAAAAAGTAAAATTAACTTCGAAAATGAGACAAATCCGGCAACTCCTTCGTGGGGTTGCCATACAAAAATTTCGTTTTCCACTATATATTTGGACACTACCTGAGAACACGTCGATATAGAAAGCTGAAATGCGGTACATTGTGTTTTCATAGTAATAGCAAATAAAATTTCAAAAATGGACTAAATCGGGCAACCCCTTCTTGGTGTTGCCATATACATTTTTTTTGTTTGTTTTTTACATATACTTTGAAAACGATCAGTCCTAGACATTTTTATTGTACTAAAGGCTTCTTCAGAATAAAAAATCCTATAAAATTGGTTATAATCATTTTTTCTGTCCGACGAGCCGTTCTAGAAATATATGCTAGAAACCAATGCAAAAAATCAAAATTGCTCAAATGGGTGACCATACGAAATTTCATACAGGCATTCATCTAGGGTATCATAAGAATTGGTCTTAGACCAATTCTAGCTTTTTCACTTGTTTCTTCTATATCCGACCTATATTTTCTTTCCGTTTTACTCGATATCAACTGATTCGCGTAGTCTAGTCGCGCCGCGCACTGTTCCAGTCTTTAATTTTCACTTTTCAGCTCACAGCCTTTTAACGTTTCTTTGAATTCTTGTTTTGATTGAGTATGAAAACTCGAATAGAAATTAAAACTTTTTTTCTTTGCAATACAGCTACTAAAATATCGATACAACGATATTTAAAGTAAAAACGATACGATCTGTATCGTAAAGGGTTTAAAATCGATACATCGAATATCGTATCGGTATCAGCCATCCCTAATATGGACAATTTTAGACTCATCCTGAATGCTTTATTAAATTCAAAAAAATATTCATACTTCTTTGATTTTTATTTACGCATATCCTCATCTTACCATCCTTTATATTTAAGTAATCCTGACACCAAATAGCAAATGAAGAAAAAACCGATCAGTAAAGTTGTCAAAATAAATTTTATTTTGAAAGAAAAAAACATAAATAATAAAAAAATAAATTCCATGTTGACTAAAAACTAGAAACTTTTATACAAAATTTGTAAATACCGATTGTTATCTTTTTACATACAATTTGTATATTATGCAAAAGCAGATCGATGTTTTTTAAATTTTAAATGTTTTCGTAGAGTTTGTATATTTCCTCCATTCTTTCGCACCAGAACTTTTAAAATAAATATATATATATATGTATATGTATGTTTAAATATGCATGTAAAAAATACGTAAACTTAAGAGAGAAAAAAACAGTATTTGTTGAATTTATTGATTGAAATCGAAAAAAAGGTGGTGTGGTGAGTATGTGAGAAAGAAGCGAGTTCATGGGAGGTGTGCTTAGTAAAAATGTAAAATTTCCCAATATTGTAAAATTGCTGCTAGACTAAAGTCTTGCTATAGATAAATGATTTTGAATGAGATGATACTAGAAATAGTCCTTTGATTGTAATATACGAATTCCTATTAAAGTTTCTTCTTTTACTTAGAATTATTATTGAAAAAGTATCTAAGCAAACAGAAGACTGTGCTTATATTATTAAGTAAACACGAGAAGATTAACTAAAGGTTAAACAACAATCTTCCGAATTATTTTTGGTTTATATTTACGGATTTGGTGGTTGTTTAAGGTTAAAAAAAAATCTTCCGAATTGTTTTTGGTTTACATTTACGGATTTGGTGGTTGTTCGCACCTGCCTACCTACCTGGCGCACATATCATCACGACTGTTTAACTAGAAATTATAATTACATAAGATCATTGAGGCACAAAATCACACAATTTCAGAAGCAGTGAGTAAAATATTTTTAGAATTTTGATATTTTTATAATCCCTTTTACTAGTTAGAGGTGTGTAGTTCTACAGTTTGGAATAGATATGTATTTTATCCAGAAGCCAATTGGTTTTTTAAAGGAATTTTGGGGGAATTTTTTAGTTTTTTTTTTTACATGGGAAGTATTTGAATCTTTTATCTAGGTAAGGCTATGTCGTTACCACCTCAATAACTCAAAATCTCAGCAGCTATTAGCGAACCTGAACACTTGTAGTAGTTAGAAACTGTTTTTTGAGGGCCAATTAGTGAGTTTATTAACTTTGTCTTTGGGCTCGGGAGAAAACAATGCACGGAACTGTGGTCGGTATCATCGGTTAGTTATTATGATTCTGTCACAAATGGGAATTGTTAACAACCTTGAGTATCTGTTCTACCTGCAGGGAGACCTTGAGACAACCGAACACTTTCTGTACGCTTATCCGGCCCTTGCATGGTTCAGAATGGATACTATTGGGTCTACTCTCCTATCTGCTGATGAGGTGAAAAACTTACTTAAAACCTGAAACTGATTTACTTCATTGAGAGGACAGAAAAATTTCGGTGAGAGGTTCTTCTCGTCACCAAGTTAGCGCAATGGGCCACCTTGGGCTAATGTTCGTGCTTGAAATCTTTCGTCCCTTTGCCTTGGAAAAAATGCTTTGATGAATATTGCTCCGTTGTTGGATATTCCAATCGAATTAATAGTATTAATAAAATGACTATGACCCCGATTGTTGCGAAAACTATATTCCAATTCAACAACTTTCTTTGACAATATTTTTTTCACGTTTTGGATCGATGCAACGCATTTGTCAGCAACTCCACTATTTTTCTTGTCTTTTGATACTATCCAATTAAGTATGTTGTAAAGAAAAAAGCTGTTGTTCAGAAAAAGGGTATAAATAAATAATACTTAAAAGATCTTTATGAAATTATTTTTGTTTATTTCTAACACTTTAATCTTTTTTAGTTTTTTTTTTACTAATTTCTCTGATCCTTAATTTCATATTTTTCATTAGATGCAGTACTCACGTTTGTTTTTTTTTCTACTGTTTACACACAAAGTTTTTTTTTAACTTGCCCCTCAATAATTGCCCAATATATTTCGATGTAATACGATTGGACTTCAACAAGTTCATAATTTTGAAGGCATAATAAGTGATTGATAAACCGGGCCAAAACAGAACAGAAACATTGCTATTTGATCATGTGAAACATTTTCTTCCGCAAACATTCATTTATGTACGTTTTGACTTTGGCTTGTACCGTAAAAAAGCGGCGTTGACTTCATCACACATTCGCATTTTTGTCATATTTTTTAAATGAAACTGTTTCGACTGATTTATTGATATCTTTTGTATTCTTTCCCAAAGAGAAAAATCGGTAAAGTGCAGTTTTCAGTACGTTTCGTTATCCATTATGACGTACATATTCTTTGACAAAACTTTCCAGTAAAAATTTCTTGAACATCTAATTGCTCACTTTTATGTGCTAACTTGTCATATCGAGCACCGCCGCAATGTTGAATGCAGTACAGTACAATTCCGTGATGCTCTTCTATCCGGTATTGTGCGAATGTGGAATCTTCTGTCTTTCCTCCGGCATACAATCTGCGAAAGATTAAGAATAACATACATGAGCACCTCCGTCACTCTCCTCACGTTCCCTAGTTCCTTTCCCTATCTTTTTCTGCCAAGCTGTGCTATTCCTTGAGCTTGGCTTAATAATATAAAAGAAAATATATGCACTGCTGAATTTTATACGATATCATATATGTTCTAAGGTCTTGACAAGTGTCAGCATCGGCATTAATTTCTAAGCCGACGACGATGCCAGAAGTGCCGGTTATGGTAATTGCACTGAAGGTGGCCGCAACCGAACCAGCTTTACACCTTGAGCAAAATTCAGTTTCAGTCGAAGTTGAAGTTGCAAAATCTTCCCACATGAATTTTCCATTTGGGTAAAGTCGCGGTCGACTGATCGACTGTAATTCAGGCTATACGTGACAGTGTAGTCACGTATGGCTTGATATACGTAACAAAGTCAAAGTATCTTTATTGAGACAGTACAGTAGGTATAGGAATTTAATTAGCAGACTTACAGATGCATATGTCTGTCTAGCTATAGTGCAAGGAATTTAAATTGTGAAGATGTTAAGCTACTATAATTTGCATTTAAAGCATCTACATAAGACTGCAATTCAAAGAGTACACTTGCTCCTGGTGTACTATGATACTATTCGTATCATGTAGCTTGACTCTGACGTGAATTGGCCAGTACCAATTAACTGACAGTGGCATTCACTGACAGAATGTCGTCTGATAAAATAAGGCCGACTTGAAATTTTCAAATATTTTACCAACTGTGAACGACCACGCAATAAAGAAGATAATTTTTATTTACTATTTACAGCTTTAAAGCTTTTATGAATAAAGATAAAAAATGTGAAAGTGAAGATTACATGCAACGAAACGGAATGGCAAATGTTTCATTTTCGTAAATAAATGAAAGGCGGCGGAGTTTTCACGTTTTACTCTCAAAAAATTTTCCCGCGCTTTTGTGAAAACCGGTTTTCTGTGAAATCTTATGAGAAATATCCAATGTTTTTTATAGCATAGCCAATGTTTGTTAGTGTAATTTCTATACAATTTGAGCAGAATGTGCTTCTGTTTACATTCGTTTTGCTGTGTAGAGCTTCAGTGGGAGAACTCATGCTGGATTCTCTGATATTTTCGGGGAAAAAAATGGGAGGTAGTGTGACCTGATGTACATTATTATAAATAGGTTGAAAGGGCTTGAGGGCTTTACCCGGGGGTTACACCTGCAAGTACAGCTTGCATGCAATCTGCACTGCCATACTTCTTGCACAGTAACCTCTACTGCCATGCTGGCAGCTCAGCTTTCAGCGAACTTGCATGATGAAAAACATGGCAGCTGAGGTGATAGTAATTTGACATTATACAGTTTTCAAGATGGCGGAAAAGAAATGCTTGGGAGAAACTGATAAATTTATACTGGTAAAATGAGATTTTCTGGGATCCTCTTCATTTTTTCTTGGGTTTTATCAGCCTGCTACTTCCTTTATTACTATAATTTTCCAATATACGCAGGACTGTATCCCTCAATGAAATTTTTTAAATGAACTTGCATGCAAGATGATAAGACATCAACCGAACTGCCTTCTGCTGTCAAGTTAAAAATCGCGTTGGAAGGGAAGCTTGCATGCAAGCTGTACTATCCGGTGTAATCCCTGGGTTAATAAGATTTTGTCGTTCGGGTAATCCTACGTTCTCTCGATTTTTGTTTTTAACTCATTGTCTCAGTTGCACTACAATAGTGCATAGCCAAGTTCTTTTCCCCCATTTATGCAAAAGACGAAAGTCTATGAAATTACTTGATTCATTCTAAAAAAACACGAACAATTTTCCAATTTTTCTCTACTGCTTCTTAACTTGTTATTAAGTGAACTTTGACTACAGTTCCTTCTTAGGGCCAACCCCGGCGAGAACTTTTTAGGGATGGAAGGAATTTGGCTTAGACGTGCCATAGCAATAATGTTCCTTCGCGTAGTTCCTTCCTTATATGATTACCGAAAGTAATTGTGTGCGTGTTCAATTAAGTCACAGTTTTTGATATAAACAATAACTGTATCACAAATTCACAATACATAATGATTATTAAATTATTATAGGTATTATCACCTCAAATCGCAAATAATCATGTGTACAGTCATCCGATGAGTAATTTCAGAAATTTCGCAATTTCAAAATGGCCGGCTTGCTGCAGTATTGGTATGCTGCCCGTACTCCCGATAGAAACTTAGCATTTCGGCACCTTTCTTCGCCTCGAATAATTCTCGCCTGTCAAAAGGGCCAATATCCTCCCCTGTGTGGGCTATATGCTATGGCTTAGAGTTATCTGCCATGACCATCCACAAAATCCAGAGACAATCACTGAAGATGGTGGATAGATAGTGACTTGAAAGATAATTGCTTCAGTAGTTTTATCTGGTAATGTAGATATGGGACGGGAAGTGAGGGAGTTAGAACAGCGGGGTTTTTTATAAAGGTTAAACTATTTCAAAATAAGTATGAGCAAAAGTTTTATTAATTCATTGAAATCCACTAAATTATTAAAATTAGGACGCGAAATTTCATTTACGCGGCTCAATAGAATGCTTTACTTCTTTTCGACTGACATACTGATTGCTGATGCTAGTCCGGTGACACACGATGATACACACGCGATACACCGTACTAAAAACTGGTTTTCTTAGCACTATTTTAGAACATTTTCGTGTATACCTCAATTTAGAGCAGGGACTCGGATGATACACGAGTGTTTTATTACATATGTATGCGTGTACTCGGTTTGGGTGCGTATAGAACATATGGAAATGATGAATTTTTTTTCCTGCTACAAGAACGTCACGGGACTTATTGATAATGAACTGGTTTATTGTGATTATTGTGACGAGACGAGTCTGGTTAGAAGAGAAGCAGCAGAGAATGGTTCCTACATATATGTATATGTATATATATATATATATGTATATATGTATATATGTAATATTTTTATACTTCGTTTAATTTGGACAAGCTACAAGTATACTCAAATATTTCAGATCAGATCATATTGATCTAATAATAATTCTTTTGAAAGAGTCTAGAAATAAGGAGTATGGCAAAAATTACTAAAGCAGCTAATAAGAAAGGTATTAAATGTAGTACAAGTATTAAATGCGATAAACTACAATGTTAAGTGTCTTCGAATCACTGAGTTCACTCGCATATTGCGGCATCGGAACCTTTAGAGACCTTTAGAAACATGAACCTCACCGATAAATGTAAACGTTTTTATGATTCTTAGCATAAGGATTGTAGTACTTTAGTTACCTTAGCTTAGTTTTGTATTTCTAAACTGTAGATCTGCATGCACACGTAAACAGTATACAATATTGTAAAAAACAAATCTACCAAAATTTTAATTTTTTTTATTGAAATTTTTCTTTTTTTCAATTTATAATTAAGAAAAATCTTTTAAAATACTACAAATTATATTGTGAATAAAAATTAAATATAATTGAAAATACTAAATTCGGGCAGGGTGTGTATAAAAAATTTAAGCAAAAAAAGGACTGATTTATTTATGAAACTAAAAGAGACTTAAATTGGTAAAATAAAAAAAAAATTAAAAATAAAACGAAATAAGAAATGTTTGGGTAATAAGTTAGTACGTTAGGAAAGGTAAGACTTTAACTAGAAAAAGAGACAAAGAATGGAATTTGAGACAATATTATTAAAGTCAAAAGTATAAATGAATTAAGCAATAATATTAAAATATATATAAAAAAAATTCCTTAACTTTAAAAATAAAACTCTTGTCAATATTTTGAAGTAAAAATCTAACTTATTTTCCCATTCTTCGAAATATGTAATTCTTTCACTTGTTGTGAAATAAGTTTAAGGATTTATTTGTTTTTTGTTTTTTTCAATTTTTATCAAAGTTTATGACATATCTAAAATGCTGAAAATATAATCAGTAAATCTATAAATGGCGTATCTGAATATTTCATATCTCTGTAAAACCGTAGACACCAACTGAATGTTCAAAATCATTATTACACAAAAAGTAAAAAAAACAAACCCCAACAAAAACAAATTCAAATTAAAATCAAACCGTTTTTAACTAACTTAAGTTTTTGTACGCTAAAAAATCTAGAATTTGTTTGTGTAGCATTGTAAGAACACTTCTTGTTTTTACAAATTTGAGTTTTTATTAAATAAATGAGATTTTGTAATACAAAACAAAAATCGATTAAATTTAAAGAAATGAGTAAAATTGTGAAATTATGAATTTAAAAGGCTCATCGAAGTTGTCATTCTGAAATGTTGAGAGAATAAACGTTTTCTTTTAACGATATATTTTTAATTGTTTTTTGTTTGTTTTTACTTGAGTCTTCTAGGCTGAGGAGCATATAATATTTCTTAAAAAAGGTGCTTTGGGCTAAGCGAAGTATGCATCTAGTATGGCAATGAAAACTGGTCAAAATCGAAACTGCGAAAATCACATGGCTCTATAAATTACTGCAGATATTTATATATATTATTAAAATTGCAGTAAAAAACAAATAAAGGCCATTTTCAAAAAAATGATTGGAAATAGATTTTGGATGCTAGCGATTTATAAAATGTTTTGAGTACCTAAGTCGTTGGAAATGGGTTTTAATTAAATAACTTTGTAGCTTTGTGCATTACGGCGACATTTGTGACGAAAGTGTGAAATTTTTAGAGCAGTTTTAGTGTCGTAAACGTGGACTAAAGACTAGAAGACTTAAAAGTATAAACTAAAATATGTTAAAAAAAAAACTTAAAATAAATTGGACTAAAAATTAAGAAATATTGTTTTTTCTTTCCTAGTGATATCCACAAGATAAGTTAGGGCATGAGTTGCAGTTCGGCAATTGTGATTTTAGTTATGGATTTCGTGTGTGGAATGACTGCAAAGCAATAAAGAACATTGATTGTATTTGATATTTCCATACTATAATACTTACTTGCGTACACAATTGCAAAAAAAATAACAGAAGTATGTGTTCAATGGGCTCAGAGTCAGAGTTCCACTGCTAGGAAAATTGCAGCCCTGGTTTATTCCAATCGAAATTAGTATTATAAAAGTTACTTGAGATCAACAATGACCCTCTCAAGAGAACCTCTCTATTGAGAATGCCATAGCCATACAGTGAATTATATATGTGCATGACCTTTTTTTTAAAAAAAACTTTGAATTTAAATTCAAAATGAAATTGGTCAAAATCAGGGAACTCCTTCGTAGAGTTTCCATACGAAAATGTTGTTTTTCACTACATATGTGAACACTGTTGAGAACGTGTAGGTGGAGGAAGCTGAAATTTTGTACATGGCATTGTCATAAAAACAGTAAATACAAAATGAACTTAATCGGACAACCCCTTCTTGGTGTTGACATACAAAACTTTGGTTTTTCACTTTATTTGACTTTTATTAATTAGGAACAGGAATGAAGAAATGTAGTAAAACCTTAAGCTGGTCGACATGATTTCGTGTCAACAGATTTTTATTGTATATCTCTTTTAAAAATATGTGATTGTTATGATAATCAACAAATGCATTTATTTCGATTCAAATTTGATAATTCAGTGTTAGAATAGTGATGGAACTAATATCTTATAGATAGTGATTTGATGCTATGTGGGTATCTATGGAAATGAAAATTTATTTTATTTAACACAAATAAAAATATTTTTATTATTCATAAATTTTGGAGATTCGGGATTCATGCATGTCGAGCCTCTATCAGCAGTTACCCCACTGTCACCAATATATATATAGAATTTTACAAGATAGCATTTTTTATTTTTACATATGAAGGGTACTCAGAAAGAACAATGGAAGTCATATATTTACTTGAAAATTGAGATATTTAATGTTAAAAGTTCCAAGACCTATTATTCAGCTATAAAAGACAATTTAAGTGAATGTTTAACAATTTTTGAATGAAAAGAAAAATTTAATAAAATAACAAAATAGTTTTTTCACTATAAATAAATTTTAAGTCTTTGAACAAAAGTACATTTTATAAAAGGAAAAATCAATGTAATCAATGTAAATGTAACAGAAGAAAAACAGATCAAGTTCTATAATGTTGAAAGCAATTTAAACTTTCAGGCAATACTTCAACAGTTATATTAGGTCTTTTCATTCATTATCTCCAGTGTTGTCAGAATGAGGTAGTCCTTCGAAAAATGTATATGCCGCACCTCCACAGCACTTTTAAAGCCTGCAAATCTTTGTTTTTGCTGACGATTTTGGCATGATTTGCTCGTAAGTTTGGCGGTGTACTACTGACAATTTCTATTAAAGATTTTTTATCTCTTAAGTTACGATAAAAGTTTCCCATGGATAATTATATGACTTTCTTAGTAGTATCGCAGTAGGATGATCCTTAGAAATTAATAGTTCAGAGATTGGCCGAGATGCGAAATTGGTTTTTTTTTATATAAAATGTACTAAGGTGCTTTGCCTTTGCCCTTCTTTTACATCCAATTACAGTTAATGATGATGGCCTATGGCGTGAATGTCTAACATGGAGCGCTCCATTTCCTTTGGAATCTCAATGCGAACATTTTGCTTTATTTGCCCGCATTTCATGTATGTATGACCACAAACAGGAATAGATTTGAATCGGTTCATTACATGAACCAAATAGTGCAAAAATCAATTGTAAAATTCTTATTTTGCCTCGGACAAGAATCGCAAAAAAAGTTAATTTATCGAACAAAGCAAGGGGGTGATGTTAAAAATAAAAGTCCAACATAGATGCGGCATCATCAACACCTTTCTGCGCAACGGTTTCATCATAGGTGAAAAAGTATGAATCATTAGATGAGAGCACATGTATGTACATTAAACATATAGAAAGACAACTGCCGCTTATAATAAACATCGGTTGTTGAAATAATTAGAATAGGTTAGTTTTCATAAAGTCATCAAAATAGATTGCTTCTACTGTTCTTGAAGACTTTGACTCTCGTTTTGCTTTCCTTCTTCTATCATAGAAAATGTCTGCATTCAATTTATGAGTTTTGGTTTCAAGGTTTTTGATCTCATTATACCCTAGATGAAATCTGTAGGGGTATACTAAGTTTGTCATTCCGTTTGTAACACCTCGAAATAATGATGGTAGAGCAAAATGGATTTGACACCCACGCATAATATTAAAAATGATTTTGATTTTTGAATGTCCGTCCGTCCGTCCGTCTCTGCGCACGATAACTGGAGAACGCGTACACTTATAGAGCTGAAAGTTTGTACACTGACTTTAAAAAAAAAGTAAAATTAAGTTCGAAAATGAGACAAATCGGGTAACTCCTTCGTGGGGTTGCCATACAAAAATTTCGTTTTCCGCTATATATTTGAACGCCTGAGAACGCGTGAACGTAGAGAACTGAAATTTGGCACATGGTGTTTTCATTGTACTAGTGTATACTGTGAAAACGGTCAGTCCAAGACATTTTTATTGTACTACAAACTTCTTCAGAATATGAAATCCTATAAAATTGGTTATAATCATTTTTTCTGTCCGATGAACCGTTCTAGAAACATATGCGAAAAACCACTGCAAAAATTAAAATTGGGTTACAATACGAAATTTCTTACGGACATTCATCTAGGGTATCATAAGATTTGGTCTTAGACCAATATTAGCTTTTTTAGTTGTTTTCATTTTTATTTGGAATATGCAGCTGTAACCTTAATGTTGATATTTTACTTAGAGCTTCACCTTCATCACAAGTAGAACAAGTATCACTTCTTGGATACCCAAATGAGATGTTATAATTTTTGACCAAAGTACTCCTATATGTTTCATAGGAAACAGGATCAGATGAATTGATTTCAGTGTACATTTGGATGCATTTTTTCACATTGAGTTCTTCTGGTAGGTACACCATCGATTTATTTTGGGTAACACTATAGTTTGACCGGTGTGCTTTGAAAGATTCACTGTGTGCCTTGATCTTGAAGAGAGTTTGTGCGGACATTTTGAGTTTCGTGTTTTTATGTCTTCCCCTTCCATCAACAGAGGATTTTCGTGTAGTTTTAGAGATTTCTGAATGTTATAAATTCTTTGATTTGAAATAAAAGCCTTTTGACATACTAAAGCTTCATTTAATTGAGTGTTCCGTATGAACCTGAGTTTATAAGAGTAGCTATACTCTCGTATCGGACCACTTGCTCTATTCGCACGAGTAGACCACTCGTGGTACTCATCTTTTTTGGTTTTGCCTGGTTTTGCACTCCAATAAATTGAATTGTGTGATTATCGTTCGTCTTTCTTCTGCATCAATAATTTGAAACATTGAAATCTTCTGCATTTGCAATCTTCACCTACAACATGACTCATTACGCGAATTTTCTTTTGAGCGGCGGAAATTCTCCCTAAGTAGAGTTTTTTTTTTTGGAAACTCTAAAAAAAATTAATAATAATAAAAGAAAACATTGAGTCAAATGCATACCCGATGCTGAGACAACTTACAACTAGATGTGCAAAACTCCATATAAACCCGAAACACTTTTTGAAAGCTTTTTCACTTTTTATTCAACCAAAGAAAGCTATCATTGTGAAGAATTTATGTGGCATAATACAGCAAGAGAGAGAGAGAGAGAATGTGTAGAGCTTTCTATTAGAGGGCGCTTAGCTAGTTTAGTTGGACCGCGTTTTGGTGAGGTTTTGCACATCTAGATTTAAGTTTTCTCAGCCTGAAGGTTGCGCGTGTTTTTTTTCATCTTTGCTGAGATTTGGTTCATTTGAAGTGTTCATTTCAAACATTAATTCACTATATCACGATATTTTTTTTTTTTCAATAAATTTGAATTAAGGTAGGTAATAACTACTAGATATTGGGTAACTGTTCCAAAACTAAAATTTTGTGTTTCAATAAACGTTTTTATTGGTTTATTTGCTTTTAATTAGTTCGAGCAACTTTATTACTTTTAATTATTCGGCATAACCTCAATTAGGCCCGAATTATAATTACGCCTGATCAGTCGACTGCGACTTTGCCCAAATGGTAAATACATGTGGCAAGATACAATTGCAACTTCGACTTCGACTCCGACTACGACTGAAAGTAAACTTTGCTTAAAGTGCAAAGTTGGTGTCGGCTGCGACCAACTTCAGTTCAATCACAGTACAGTAGGCGGAGTCGGCAAGGCACTTCTGTACCGAGATTCAGCTTAGTCGAAATTGGCAAAAAGTGAGTGAAGTGAGTCACTTTTCTGCAAATTTGATTCTGCTATAAATTCACTCACTCACTTCACTCACCGTCAATTTTGCGGTGAGTTGGAGTGAAATCATCGAGCAACGATTTTATTTTAGAAATGGTAAGTAAATTAAGCTGTGTTTTTTTGGTTCCGTGCAATGTTCTATAAAGACAAGAGATTGCGAATTGAATTTATTTGTAGGGTGCATAGAAGTACTATTTTTTTTTGAAAATATAGAGAAAATAATCAAACTGCCATAATTTTATTAGAATACATTAAGCCTGTCAAACTTTGTCTCGAAATTTATCAAGTTCTAATTTTACATTTGGATCCAAAAGAACACAGCTATTAATTACTACTAATAAATTGATTTGCCAGTGCACAAGGAACCCAATGCAAGGATAAAATATGGGAGCAAATAGCAACAAAATTAAATTCTTGGGGTACAGCGAAAACAGCTCCACAGTGGACATAATGGATTTTTTTTAATTCTTTACTTTGCACATAATTATTGTGTTCTTTTGATCCACTGCAGTGCACTACACTTCACTAAAGATTATGAATAAATTGCTTGAAAATATGGAAATGGGAAGTGGAGTGTACCCACCGGACCAAAAAAGGTAATATAGTGTATATCTTTCAGTGATTATAAACAAAAGAACTGTGATTGTTTTTTAAGCTTTATTAATAAAAATTAAGGAAAATATGTTTCACTTAATAAATTTCTTGCGACCGATTGTCTTATGCTTCCTGCCGCACCAAACACGTCTTTGGTAGGATCCAGATGCAAAGAACTCATTGGTGACAAAATCTAAAAAAGATTTTATCAACAGCTTTTATAACAATAAAAAGAGATAGGTTACTTTTGTACTGGAAGGAATAGCATCACTTCGCGTGGCTTCAATAAGAAATAATGTTAATTCCTCACTAAAATCCATTGCGATGTGTTGTGGATGCCTGTACAGTTCCCGAAAACTAGAAGGTAAAATGTATATCATTAAAGCACAATTTTTTTTCAATAAATGTTATTTACCGTGACTCAGGAATATCAAAGGGATTGGTTTCATCTCTTATATTCCTTCTTATTTTCCGCATAAAGGGATTAGCGTGATAATAATTCGCAGCGGCGTTCTTTTTTGAACATAAGATTGACAAAAAGCTGTGAAATTGACATTCGAAGTTAATATTCGAAAACACTCACTTCACTTTTTTAAAGGAATCATTTTATTTTCAAAAGTGAGTGAATGAAGTGACTGAAAGAAGTGACTGAAGTGAATCACTCGCAAATTAGCTGAATCTCGGTACTGGTTTGTTCAAGCAGTTGAAGCCTTAATTTAATTACAAATTTCACCTCAGCGTCGACTTCGAATGAAAATCAAGTCGTAGCTGACTGATCAGTCGTAATTGTAATTCAGGCCTTAACCATAGTCAGCTGCATTTTAATGAATTTTAAGATGCCTCATTTGACTCGTGGCTCTGGTGAGATTTCATTGATGACAGTTATAAGTGCTCGAAACGTCACGAGCTTCAGCCATAGTCAAGGTGACTCAAGAGCTATAACAAAAATGGCGGCATAGGTATAACTCTTGCGGCGAGTTGTGAGTGGGGGCGTATGGCGACGTGCGTAGTATGCAAATAGAAAAAAGACAATGGGTATGTCAATCGAATAATATGATGAGAAAAAATTGGAGAAACAAGAAAAAAAATTTCCATTGGCGTAGATAACAAATGGTTCCCTTTCACTTTGTGTAATTTTTTTGCCAACCATGGACTTACGAGTACATTATTTTTCAACAAAAGTTGGACTTGTTTGTTCTTAGATTTTATGATATTTTTAAATATCCGCTTATGTCCTTCTCAATGCGATTTTTGAATTTTCTTGTTCCATGTTATTTAAAGTAGGGGAACCCGGGGCAGAACGGGGTAGCTAAGCTTTGATTACAATTGAAATAACACCATTATTTGTCAATTTGTACGTTTATTTACATCTTTCTCTATAAAGAAACAAAAGCTAAACTTATTTAAATTAATAATTATTATAGAAAATCAGTGTTTGAAAAAAAAAATAGAAAATTTCCCATTCTGCGCCACTCCCGTGGTACAATGGGAAATGCACCCGGGGCACAAAGGGATACCAATTATTGGCACACTTCACAGATGAGAGTTCATGATGAATAAAAACTGCCTATTAATCTGAGAGTAAAAAATTTCTTGAATTTTACTTCAATTATAGTAGTAAAATAGTAAAATTTTACAAAGCAGAGTGGGAATTTTATAAATTGATATTAAAATTTACGCATACATAAAATGCTTAATTTTACTAATTCTAATTGGTAAAATTCAACTTAAATGTGTGAAAGTACGTATGTGTTTGTAAATTTTACATTAGTTTTTAAAATTGCTTTCATGGGTAATAAAATCCAATTCTTATGCTTAAAATTACTATGATTTTCTAGAAACTTCAAGTACGGCATAGTAGACAAGTTGAGACAAGCTTATAGCGTCACCACAGATTTGTTAAAACCGTGATGGGATGCAAAAGTATTTTTCATTGTGCGGTTATAGCATTGACTTATAACAATGGACTGAGCGATTTGCTATTTCATGTGGCACAAAAAATATTGTGTTTCTGTATATCACTCAAAAACTCAACCAATCAGATGAAATTTTACACCCGAAAATCGAATTTAATTAAAAAAATATATTTTCTTGTGCCCAAGTGATATTTTAATCGCATATAAGGAAGTAAACTCATTCCGACTTTAATTTTCAAAAGTTATTCTTAACTGAATCCTGCTTATGGGCAAGAGAGACGGAGTATGGTAAACACTATCTTTACCTTATTCCTTCTGCGGTGATTGCATCTGTAGCCAACATGGAAACATCAAATAGCATAAGCAAACGTTCCAGAATGCAATATTTTGTGTTGGTAGCTCCAACTCTGCCAAAGGGCGAAAGAGAAAACTATAAAACTTGTGCCATGCTTTCATATAGGAAAATTACAATATGCTGACATGTCAGAGCAAGTCAGAGCAGTTCACGGCACTTCAAGGCATGTCAAAAGGCGATAGCATAATTAACTAAATTTTCAAGTATCGTCTTCTGCCATTTTGTCGGCAAAACGTGGATCGTTTTCGAAAATTTCTTCAGATGTATTTTATTTTGAAGGTCCTGCGTCAAAAGAATCCTGCTCCGCTTAGTTCAGCGCCAAAAAATAATTTTCCAAAAGATATGACAAGATAGATAGATACCTACATAATGATTAAAAAACTTTGGCTAAATTTTTGAATTGATTTTGACGGGAGATGACTCAAAAGAAGCGGAAGGAGTCAAGGATCATAAATATAAAATATCTTCGAAAAGGACTCTCACTGTTTCCGAAAGAAACGCAAGATGCTGCGTCTCTCTTGGCCGCTGGCCGGTCTTCTACTTGAATTGTACCTGAATTGTACATGAATTGTACCAGTCTTCTACTTGGGACACCTCAGGGCAATTCAGGCCAATCAAGTCCATTGTTATAAGTCAGTGGGTTATAGGTATTAGTGTTTTCAAAGGAATTTATATAATAAAAGTGGGTGAAACTTAAAAAAATATGTTCAAGTGTAGTTTGTGTAAATTTTTGTCTAATGAAATCAAAATATATAACAAACATTTATATGTGCATCGCAATGAAAAAAATGCAAATAAACATAAACATAAACATTTATTTATTTGAGCACCCATGCCAAAAGCACGCTGAGCGTTGGGCACATTTTAGCGAGTTACATAGTAGATACAAACATATATTAGCAAAATTAAACACAAACAATTAAGAGCAAAGCATCGGAGGCTTAGAGCAACCATACATAGTAAGTAGCAAGGAGCAGCGTTAGAGCAGCAAAAGAAAAATTATAATTCCATAGCAAATTAATGAGAATGAAAACAATAAAAACAATAGCAAGAATACAAAAATTGTAGTATGATTTGTAGCATGATTTGTAGTATGATTTTGCAATATGATATTACATATTGCCAGAAATATACAAAAGAAATTGCACAAATAAAAGAAACTTTAATAAGATTTAGTAAACAAGCAACTTTTACCAAAGATGAGTATAATAGAATACAGTCTTTAATGGATGAATGTTATACTCAACAAAGAAAACTTTTCAACAACCTAAAAATAGTAGCTATGCAGTTTTGGGGATATAAAGGATAATTGGCCCTTACTTTTGAGAAAAAATTTGTCTTTAGGTATTTTGAGAGTCTAACAGCCAACAAATCATTAAATTTGGGGAAACTAAGAAGCCAAGAATATTAAACAAAATAAACAAAATTCGATCGAGGGATATTCTTATTGCTCTGGATTTTTGTGTCACTATTTTCAAGAAAATTTGTACTTCTTGCGCAAAACTTATGATGTAAGTATAAAATATTTGTATGCGATAGAAATGCAAACACTTGTAGTTGTTTATTTATTTCTAGATTGGTGCTCATTTTTCAGATATTGATGTCCCAAATAATTCTCCTTGGTTTGCAGTCTTCGGTTAATTTCTTTATCGTAATTATTATATATAATAAATTTTATTCCATGTAGCTATAAAAATGTTGAACTGATCTTGAAATGTAAATAGCTTTAAAATCAAATTTATGTTTATTTTTTTTTATAGAGATTTTCAATTATATTAATAAAAAAAAAATCTACAAAAAATTCTAAAGAATTTTGTTTTCTTAATTTCGTTCTTCAACACTTTATGAGCTTTGTTTTCTTTTTAGTATTGTGTGGAATGCAAATCAAATCTATGTTTATCATGGATAAACTTATGTATTGTATATTTGCAATATTTCATAAAATAAATAAAAGAATACTATTCTACTGATGTTATGAAAAAAGACAAATTTTTACTTTTTCACAGTTTTCATCACTGGTTATTTCGCGACAAAAATTGACTTCCGAAATAAGCAGAGCGGTTACTTTAGAAAAGTAACCACATATAAATTTTCATTTGAATTTTACGCATTTTATTGCATTCTTTACAATCCTGTGTGTAATTTTGAATTTGTTTACTATGAAAATGTGTAATATTACGAATTCGTGTGTAATTCATTTACTACATTAAGTATTAAGATTAAGAAGGATGTGTAATTTTTTTCAACTGGTTGAAAATTACTTACTTTAAGAGTTAGTGCCTACTTTGAAAGTAGTAAGAATTTTTTACTGTGTACATACAAATATTATCAGGGGGCGGAACGGAATGGGGTATACCCTATTGTGCCCCGGGGTAACGTTCTTTGAAAGACGGGTATTATGGCCGTTATGTTTGTTAGCGTTGAGTTATCACTAGACCTTTAATCAGTGAAAAGTATGTTGAATCAAACATGTAATGTAAATTTCCCAATAAAGAATATTGTATAGTAAAATTACGGTGTCGCAGAGCGAAAATTGGAGTTTGCATGTTTTTTTCCCGCATTCGATAAAATCCGAACTCAGCACTTTCTCTTACGGACAGTGACCACTCTATATAGCGCAGCACAGCGAATTGAAAGCTGTGTATGAAGGTGGGGCGTCTCTGTCGTCCATAGCGAGCACCCGACCCATTTCCCATGCCGACCTGGTACCCCGTTCTGCCCCGGGTTCCCTTACTTTGCCGCACCTTTTCAACGGTATCATTATTTAGACAAAAACGTGACTTACCTTGTTCTCTGTACCCTTCATATACAGGGTGTTTCCCACTAGGAGGTCAATATAGCGGGAGGTGATAGTACTCACCTAGTATGGAAGAGTCGGGGGGTCATATCAACCGTTTTGGAGTTACAGGATGATGAAGAAAAAAAGCTAGTTTTTAACAAAACACCTGTAACTTAAAAACTACAGGGCGTACGGTCACAGTTAACAGCTCATTGTATGCAGAACTTCATGGCCTTTTCAACGACTGCTCAATCAGCCCCACACCCCTCCCATCAAGCATTATGGTTGACTAAATAAAAATTTCGGATTTTCTTACCTTTTTTTAAATTTAACCTCTATTATTTTTGCAAAAAGGTCATTAACATAACTTTTTTTTATAAAAACTGTAGACTCTCCTCTTTAATGTGACCTATTACACCCAATGTGCTATCTGAAGGCCGTTAAGAGTTATTAGCTCTCAACCTATTCTCAAACCTATTCTCAACGATAATTTGTTCCCTTAGCACATAATTTTGAAAAATTTGGCTAATTTTGATGTGACCGGAATAGGTTATGAGTTAATACCTGTTTAACGGATACAGTTTACACATAGGGAGTAATAGGTCACATTAAAGAGGATAGTCTACAGTTAAGGATAAATGTCAAATTGCTGTCAGTAAAGGTACGGTAAGAATTGCTCATTCCGTAAGAACGCGATGGGTAAAAAAATTGAATTATTACTAAATGTTTAAAAGTGCAATGTAAAAATTAAAATGGAATAAAAATGATACTGCGAATTAATAGAAAGCACAACTCTTCATTAAATCAACTTTCATTTGTTATTTTTTCACTTTTACCACTTTTGAAAATTGAACACATAAAATGTCATTATGGAACTGCGAATTAATAGACGGCACAAATCTCCAATTGAATCAACTTCCATTTGTTATTTTTATTTTGTTTTCACCACTTTTTAAAATTGAAAACATTAAATATCAAGATAATAACCCTTGCGGAATGTGATATCCTCAGTCGCGTTCAAATTCGTAAAGTTCTTTACTTCAATTGTAGTTGAGCCTTTACACAACTGAATTGTGACGTATACGATAATTAAAATCGATGGTTAACCATTCCAGGCTTTATACCTATAGTCTTGCAAATAATAAAATTCATTGTATGATGAAAACCAAACAATCAATAACAATATTGCCATTAGCGTAATGAATTGAAATTTTCACATGTCCAGGTAGAAATTTAAGTATGCACATTTCACCTGGAAGTCAGTTCGAAGGAATGCTTAATCGGGTCAACTACATTTTCATCCTTATAATTCGTGCTTTTTACTTATGTTGCAAATATTTGGGACTAATTACTTTTCAGTTCGACGAGGAACAAAGGATAATTCGTCATTCCTTCTCAGCCACTTTATACAATGTGATAATTTGCATAATTTGTGTTATACTAATTGCACCTACAGAGATTGGAATGTATAAGTTATATTCAAGGATAAGTGATGACACACTGTTTGTTTGTTTACTAACTTTTGAGAGCTTTGTAATATTAATTATGACTCCCGTATCACTTATCATACAATATGTAAAACGAATGACGTTTGTTAGTGTCCTTAATAAAATTTTGGATACCACAAAGAAAATTATTCAACTTACGAAAAACAAGAATTTTTTAAGCAACAAATCTTTATGTGCTGCCATTTTAATACTCTTTATGGTCTTGTTCCTATTTTTATGTGAAGTTCTTACAATCATTGATAAAACTGACGTATTCAGTCCGAAGGATTTAGTGTGCTGCTTCATAGTTATCTACTCAGATTTTATTGTTCTTTCCATTAGAAGTATTATTTTTCTCGAAATTATCGTGATAATTGAACAATTCGAAGAATTAAACGTTTATATATTAAAACAAATGGAAAATGCACGAATAAATCAAAATCAAATTGATGAAATTATTGAAAAAATCAATCTAGCAAGAAATATACAATTAGAAATTCATCATAATCTAGTTGAGTTGAAAATGTTTTATGAAATTCAAATAAGTGCGATGCTGTTTGAAACATTTCCATCGGTTCTTGGAGTATTCTACTTTTACTATGTGGAAACGTCTGAGAAAGAAAATGATTTTTCTATTTCAGGATTTTTGATAGTCGCCTTGAAAATTTTAAACGTTATTATATTAAATCTTATTATGGAATTCTCTGCCCAGACTTTTCATCTCCAAATTGATTTAATTACTACATTCAACATAGAATTCGGGAAAGAATTCGACCAAAGTGTAAGATTGCTGCATAAATGTATTTTGAATTTATATAAAAAAAAAATTAACGTTTTTCTTTTCAGGTTGAGATATTATATTTTCAAGATCTGTTGCAAAAGCCAGGTTTTAAATTATTTGGACTTTTCGAATTGAATAATAAATTTACAACAGCATTTGTTAGTACTTCGTTGTCTTATATAATTATTTTGGTTCAATTTCACAAGGCCTTATGTACATTTTAGAAGATTCAAAATTAACAAATTGTTTGTCGTAAATAAATTTAAATAAATATAATTGCGTGTTTCAAAAAGAATTTTGTATTTATTTGTATTGAACTTCTGCGATTAAATTTCATTTTCTTTCAGAGTTGCTTATTAAAGGTTTGAATCATCAATCTGAAGTACTTATATAAAACCATTAATTCTATTTGGTTGCTTGTCACACTGACACGTTTCATAAAGTTAACTGATTCTGCACTAGTACCAATTATATTATAAACTCTTTATTAAATACTTCTTATTTACCAGGAGCCTGAAAAATTGCACCCGTTATCCCAATCCCTAAAAAGGCAAATAAATCCTCTTCTGAGAATTACTGGCCTTTTAGATCGAGAACAAATATTGGAGTTACCAGAGGAAATTCCCGTCTGATTTTCGTACAACAGCATAGTTATATTATGGCTCTTCTGAGGATTACCGATGAAATAATAAGAGAGAATATCGACTCTGATGATAAGTTCACTGTCCTCGCATTATTAGACTTTATAAAGGCCTTTGACTGACTTGTTACTCTTAAATTCCGTCGTTCTCCCAGCCTTAGGGGACACTACTCAAGTGGTATCAGGTCAAGATCCATCTCTACATACTTGGACGATGTGCAACTTTACACTGCTCTCCCAACAGGTTGCACAAACATATTGCTTGATTAATCTTGACCTCGAAGCTATAACGCGATAGTCAGTTGCAAATGATTTAAATATTAATCGGTCTAAGTCCAAAGCTATTGAAATTCACAAATTCACTCTTGATGTCAGTTGTTATCCTCAATTCTCTCTAAATTCCCCTAATTTCACACCATAGAATACTCGTTTGTGACTGGTAAAATGCTTAATCCTCTCCATCATAACATATAGCATCATTCTACACTCCAAACTTCATTCTATGTCTGAGAGGAGATTAACATCAGTAACAGTTAATTTTGCTCTTAGGTAGATCTGAGCATATCGCGGTTCAGGTATTTGCAGTAGCGGCGCTATATTCTTCTTCTTTGAAATTTCTCTGTTAATCAGTATTCGCGGGTCTAGAACTGTGGTCGGTTTCCTTGATATGACAGGCTTGTTGTTATTTTTCTTGGCGTTATAATTTAGATATTTTCAAAATTTCATGCTATGTATTATCTTTTTTACTTCTATGAATAAATTTGAAAAATGTTCGTAAAAGCGCTTACTGGGCTCTAAAGAGACTCAGAAAAAATTAAATTCATGCAAATTAACCACTACACGGAAAGAAAACATTGGGATAGGGCCTATAATTTATATTGTTGTACTCATAAATATGACCGTTTTAGGGATAGATTGATGACATTGTCGTGGCTTACCGCCATCTCAGTTGTAGCTTGGTAGTTCAGATTTGGCTTGGTGCTAATGGAAGAACTAGTGTTCGGTCAATTTATGCAGTAAGTAGGCACATTTTAAGAAACCTAGCATACAATTCTGTATCCTACTAATCAATGATGAACTTGCCACAAAAATCTTAAGCTATCACAACATCATCATTTTTGGAATTCCCCGAGGTTGGCAACACCAGTGCGTAAGTTTTCTGAATTATCTTGATAATAAATCATTGTGTAAAATTATGAATCTTAAGACCCTCTGCTGATTATCACTTCTGAAAGAAGACAAGTATATAGATACCAACCAAAATCCAACCATAGATATCTCATAGATGGCGAGAATTGCACCCATAGTTCAATGAAAATGAGGAATACTTAGTAAATTATAAAATCAAAAGTTTGTAAAAATAAATAAAGGTTTTTATCTAATATTGTAGTACCTACGTAACAACATAATACGTACATACATATAATTAACAACATTTCTGTGATGAACTTAAGTGTTTGATTTTTGTGAAAGACTGCAGGTTACCCAGCGTTGTACTTTTGCTTGCGAATTAAAAATACTTAACTAAGAAGTGCACGTGCCTAAAATTAAATTACCTCTAATTACCTTCTCTGATAGTATTCTATGTCCTTGTTTCGAGTATACTTTTCTTGAGAAGAAAATTTTACTTTGTCATAGTCCTTACGCAATTTTCTTTACTTATACTAAAAGGGTTGCCGTTATTTTTGTCTAACTGTCTTAACTCTTAACTATCTCATTGGCATGATGACTATAAGCTTAGCATAGAAATTAATATAAAACTGATATACTAGTAGTAGATATGGCATGAAGACACATGGACATATGGCTAGCAAAATTCACTTAAAACTATTCCACAGCCTGCTCGAGGAAAGATAAATTCCTCTGAAAAATAAGTTTTCCACGATTTACTCTTCATCTTCCGTTTCCTCTTCCTGCCTCTGACTTTCTCTGCAGAGTTTTTGAAGTTCTTCTTTCTTTTGCCGTTTAAAGAATCCCAACTGTAGGAGAAAGTAGATAAAATATTAAATAAAACGTATCCTTTTGCTGCAAATACACACACATACCTTATAAAGTCCGTATGTAATAAGAACAAGCAACAAAAGTCCTCCTAGTATTGATACAATGTAAATCCAGATTGGTGTTGAATACAGTTGATGTTTTGAGATAATATTATGTGGATCAGTCTTTTTCAGGATGAACGTTCTCCTAAAATGTAAAATTGTGAGCAAACTTATTCAAAGAGCATTGAATCTCCGTGCACTTACCCTTCTTCATCCCCTATTTTCGAGATATTCAAGGAAGTCGTTACGACAAAGAATTCCTTTGGCTCGAGTAAAATCTTGTTTACCTCCTTTAGGTCAATATTGAACTGGAGCGAAATGCTTATGCTACTATCTCCTGCCTGCAAATTATACACTCTCATGATAGCTTGAACACAGAGTGTTTCTTCAGGATTATTGCAATTAAATAAAATCGTCCTGTTAATGGGAAACGACCCGACCAGGTCATCACTGAATTGGGTCGTGACAGTTTTCTGTGATATACGGGCGTATTCAGCTTCAGTTACTTGTGCTTCTACTGCACGTCTCCTTCTGCCAAGGACATGACGACTATTTCTCAATACTAAAAGAATTTAATTAATTATAACTTGTGACAGGAATTCTTTTTTTTTCTATATATGTACATTCATCAACGTTGTCCTCTTCCAGAGGATATTTCACAAAGGCCCCGTCGGATGTATCCACTTGAAGATTGCTGACAATAGACGTAGGAGTTGAAGAAAATTCCATGGCGTTCTGGATTAACATTGAGTTGTTCTGGTAGAATTCAACGTGCAATGGCTTTTTGTTGTGCGTTGCATTCACTGTAATGTTACTAAAATCAATTAATGGAATCCGATTATCTGATTTCGGTATTAAGTAGGAGATGGGCACTGATACGACAATATCCATTTGACTGACTTTACTTGGACCACTGTTTCGGATCTGAAAAATTATTGTTAATTTTAATATAATGTTTTTTGTGCTTAGTTATGGTTGGTTACCTCAAAATTATTTGTAATAGTTGCCACTTTGATGTTGTCTTCAAGATTCAAAGGCGGAGTAATTGGATGCCTATGAAAATGGGAAACGATCATAATTACAATTTGAAAAAAGAAAATATGTTAATTATTTTATTTTATCCAAATATATAATTTTGGTATGAAACCAGTTTTCAATATTTGTAGTTTATACAGGATGTCCAAGAAGTATATATTGAGCAAATAAAGTCGGGTAGAGGCTGGTGTAAATGTATAAATTTGCTCACTATCCAAAGAGAGTGGAGCTTAGCACACAAACTTTTCTTTGGTTTCGGTCCTAAATTATGGACTAAAGTGGACTAAAGTAAAGTTATACAATTCAGATTAATATACGTAATCCCGTCCTCACTAGCCGAACTTGCCCAAATATATATAAGTGTGCTTCACCGGCATAGAGATGGAGCTTAATAAAATAACATTGGTCCAAGGATAGCGCCCAGCGGAACACCAGTATTTTCCTTTCAGATAATAAATAAATAATTTCTCTCAGCAATATGATAAATTAAAATTATAAATAAGTTTTTTAAGAATATTACGTAATTTTGATATTGAAAAATTATTGCTATGAAATGTTTCACCAAAACCTTCCAGAAACATATAACAAAAATACATACGTGCACATGCTAATCTGATTCTCTAGAATCTTTTATGTTGATTCTTATGGTTAAGTGACTATATACCATATATATAGAGCCTAAACTACTATTCATACAGGAATAAAGTCTTGAAGTAATTTTAACTTTGGCTGTTTACCTTCCCAAAATAAATAAAATAGTTTTGATTAAAAAGTAACCTTACTATTTTACACTCAATAACTCACATCTGAGTAATAGTTGCATGTGCCTATGTACCGTCGTATATCTGCAGGCAAATTCATTCGATTTCATCGGACCTTGGCACATTTACATTTTACATTCGCAATTATTACTCAGGTGAGAGTATTTGTTTGGGGAATCGTTGTCATTCGGTTGAGATAAATAGTTTGGGGGAGAAATGTATAAAACTTTGATAACGTTTGGGAATATGAGAAAGCAAGGTTAAGATTAACAGAAGACCAATTATCTCTATGATTAGTATTTTAAGGCGCACGACCTTTTCAAATCAAAGTTTTGTCAGTTTTATATAAGTACACTGGAAATATTTTAAAATATTAGGACTAAATTGGGGCTCTTATGTGGTAGTGAGGGAGTCCGTTTCATGGCTTGGGAAATTTTTATCGAGGATTTAGGCTTGACGCATCTTTTAAATAATATTAATTACGCATCACAAAGGCCAGACTGTTTCCGACTGTTAATGAACCTCTGGACACGATATGGACACGTCGCATAATCGGGAAGAGTCGTACAGTACTAGCAGTTTTGGAACACTGCGTTATGATTTTGTTGACAACAAATACGATACGATGAGGTATCACTTTATGTACAGATAAAAAATCATATATCAATCATAACAAGCCAGCCGTAAGGTATCTCCTTTTTAACGTTTCGTTGATAGAAGTCGACGTACTCGTATCATCAATAAAATGTGTCCTGTTGTGCCGAGGATAAAACAGGGCCGTAGGATGTAAGCTTCTTGCAAGTAGTATGATAGATCCTTAATTCTGCCTCCTTTTGAGCATTTAAAATATTAATCTTGAGCTAACAGTATTGGGCTTCTTAAATTCGATATTAAAACCTGATGATGATAATGTGTTTTTTGATAAAAATAGTAGTTAAATGCAAGAACTGATTAAAAATTTCGAAATTTTGACCTTGTTGGGCAATAACTTCGTAATAGAGGGACAAAAGGAAAGTTTGAGATGTTATCTGTCTAATAAATTTTTAATCATCATCGTTAAGGAGTTCCAGACTTGAGAGAGTGTTGCATGAAATAGTAGGAAAAATCGTTAACACCTCCGTAGTTTCGAAGCACAATATTTAACCCGCACTATCTCTCTTATACAATTTTGTTTTTTCTTTCAACAGGTAGAGGATAGATACTCCCTCCTGCATTACTACTGAGATAATGCAGGTCACTTTGCATATATACATATTTTCACATAGTTAGTAAAATTTGAAAGTTTGTTTCATTCGAGTGCAATGCAATTCTGGTCATATGTATTCTTCAAAAGTTTGCAATGTAATCTTTGAAACTGGTACATATACATGGTGTTCTATCCCGTACTTAGATACATGTGTACATACCTCTCATAAAGACAAGCCATAGTTTGTATGAAAATGTCTGTGGTGGTGGGAATGGAGGTATTATTTCCTAGGGGAAGAGGATTTATGATTTCACTTATTATCCCGAACGGTTTATTTTATACACCATACAAAGCCTATTATAGTAACATTTGACTTTTTTTTAATTTAACAAAAATGTCTAGCAATTTTCGTGGAGTTCCTCCCAATCCAATGCTATCTAATCAAAGCATCCACTTATGGGACTGTCTGTGTGCCATGAAACAACTACTTAGCTAATGATCATGATTCAATATTTTTCAGTTAAGATCTTTAAGGAAATTATCTATGTAAATGAGACACTCATAGTTAAATGCAACTATTTGTCAGCAATTCAAATTACGAGAACGAGTTCTTCTTGCTATTACAACCAGGAGAGTTTAAACTAAGGATGGGTATATGAAACATTTCACTATGATCTTACAGACCAAGACAAAGAAATAACTTCATCGTTGCAACTTGTCACTGATCTTCAAAACACTTAGAATTTTGGGAAATCCTACAATGGATCACCTTTTATTACCTCACTTCCTATGATGACAATTAAACATAGCGTTATTTCTAATTTCAAAAATTTATTCGTTTGGATGCAATTTACATGTTAGTAGAGAGAAAGTATTCATTGAATAATTTATGACTAGTCAAGATAGATTAAAATCCAAAACTTCTTCTACCTAGTTAAGGATAACCCGCAAAGTTACATGGACTTCACAGTGGGCCATTTTCAAAATCTAGGTAGTCATAATTGAAAAAAATTACGTTTGTCAATCATCTCAAGGCCTATATAAATCAAAAGCTGACTTCCCCTGGAGATGTCCTTCTGTACACCAATCCTTATCTCACACGTCACCGCAGCTATAAACATTTTCTTACCAAGAATTTAATATTAGACTTTTGATATGTACAAATGTGTAAACTAAAGTTGTTTTCTCATATTAATAATATTTCCGCCAAAAAAAATTGTTTTATTTGATAGTGTAATAAAGTCCAGCTAGATAAGGCCGATGACCCACTGTCGGGCGTCCATGACAGAATGATTTCGACAATACTCAGCTGACTCTACTAACACATATGTATATTTGAAACAAGAGTAATACCGTAGATAGACTAACTCCATGATGACTTAACTTCAAATTCAGTCAATACAAGGAAATGAAGAGGTGACAGACTGCGAACGAAAATGATTTCATTTTGAATGTCATTGATATTTATATGTTACTTGATAGCTCCTCATTGTGAGTAAAAATCATAGAGGAGTTCGATAATTTAATTAAATGCTACAAAGAAAATTTGCGAGTACTTATTTGCTGTAGCTGAAGACAAATTTTTTTGTTAAAAAAAACCGAAAATAAAATAAAAGCTGCAAAAAAAATATCATTCATGATCAGCTGATGGCTGTCAATGCTGATTTTATTGGAAAAACTTTACACTTTTCAATAAATTCAGCTCATTATAATGACGGTAGGTGGCACTTTTACTGCAATTTCACTAAATGAAGTAAAATTTGTTCTATTTGAAAGTGAAGCGAAATGTTACAAATGGATGATGGACTTCATTTATGTAACACACTGTATTTAATTAAAAATTAAGTCATTATGGAGGCAGAGCTGACTTAGCACTTTTCGTCTAGATCTCATTGAATATTGAATTCTCCTCAATCTAGGCCTCAATCATCATCTATTATGATGGAAGGTATTTGTCTTAAACAGTGTGGTGACCATTTGTTATGTATGTTTGTTCTTAAGATAATTCTGCTGCTATAGCTATAAAACCATCAGCTGTGGTGGTCTGGGGAAGTATAGATATCAACGAATTATATGAGTCCTTTATTCAACTTATTTATTGAGTCTAATTTATATAAGTGTAATAGGAGTAATACACTCATTGGGAAGATATTTCTTACTGAATCGTAAAATAACCGAAGATCCTTCAGAGGGAAATTTTTCTCGGATCACTTTTAAATACTTCTTGAAAATATATTTTTCACTTAAATTCCATAAACCATTCAAGAATCCAGAATAAAGAAAACTGAAATTCATTAAGCTCATATAGGATGGATCAATTACTTACCCGGCAGATTCAATTTCACTGAACTCTGCTAAATTTACTATGTCAATAGCTTCATTATCGTCGGCAGTAAGTTCATTTCCCGTACTGAAAACTTTTGCAGTGATCACCATACTTTCACCTTCGATATCAGTCGTGTCAAAAACAATTGTTAAAGAGTCCTGCGCAAAAAACAAAAACAATAAACAAATCCTGTAAGTTTACACAATCAAATCTTTTCGAGAGGTCCTTACCTTGCTTCCTTTATTCATAGGACGACCTTGATTCAGATCACATAAAAGTGAGAGATTTTCCTGAATGCAAGAGCTAGGAATTTTCGCAAAAGGCATTTGATTTGATGAGGTGAAGTTGATCTGTGGCAAATAGGCGGTCTCACCTTCATTTGTTATGAAGTATTGAATGCTAATTGTCCTGCTGCTGCCAATAATGTAAGGTGACCTTTAATGAAAATTAATTAGTTTCGGAATATAAAGATTGCAATTAATGATAACCTACTTTACTCCAGAGCTGGTTAGTTGCAAGTCAGCTACGCAGATGTCTGTTTTACATCCCGTACTAAAGACGATCTTTTGTGAAACTGAAGTTGGATCAAGTGGATCTACTGCAACGCAAGTCTCGCAGAATTCTTCAAAGTGTAGAAATAATGTTGAGTGTAAGGATAAAATGAAAATTATATATTTTAGCGAACTTACTTTCACTATCTGGCATTTTGTTTACGATGTCGTAACTCATTTCTAATTCAATCGGTTTAAAAATATCCGGAAGACTATACCGGACAATGGCATCCAATAAACGGCATTGACTGTTGAACGTCGCAATATCATTAAAACTCACCTCATTACTACCACTACTGGTGAATTTGACTCTTTTCACTTGAGCGTCTGCGGTAATTTTAACAGAAATAGCTTGACCTGTAAATTGTGTTGAAGTTGTTTCTAGTTGGTAGCATGCTCTAATTTGAAACTTCGATTGATCTATGTTAATTGCCCGACTGGGTGAAGTAACGGATGCCACAATTTTCACTACCGGATAAGCTGAATAGACGAATACTACTTCGGCATTTGGTGCACCAATTGCAATGTCATTGAATCCATTACGATTAATGTCGACACCTTTCGAAAGGCCATGACCAAACATGAATTGTTTATAAATTGTGGAAATTTCTGGAGCTCTTAGAATTTGACTTGGTTTTTCGCGAACTCCTTTCTCGTTACCCAAATAAATGTATACTACACCGTTATCTTCAAATGGTGCTGAGATGGCAATATCTGAATGAAGAAAATATAATAATTGGTGTGCTATATAATTCGATTTAAATTTTCCTAAATACCATTGAATCCGTCGTGATTTATGTCTCCTAATTTGGAAACAGTCGTCCCAAAACGTCCCGGCTTATTGCTTTTTCCGATTAGGATCTTTCCAGAATCAAAATCTAACTGAAAATAAAATTAATTAATTAATTTTTTTTTTAATATATAGATTTGCAATGTAACTCATATTTATAATAGTAGAGTCCAGGATATTATGGAGGTGAAGATTGAATAAAGCAAATTAACAGAAATTTCTGAGTCAGTACCTTTTTCCCAATTTCGCCCATCAGAATGGAAAACCTCTGATAACTAAAGAGCACATTTCAACTATTATCTCACGTGAACGCATATAAATTTTTTTTGCAGATCTACACAATGAAAATGTTCTGTGATGCTGGGTGATGAAAGAATTCCCAAAGCAAAGGAATTGCGATGCCTCGTGAATAATAAGCTCTTGTAGCTTCTCAACGAATATGCTCACTCAAGGGAAATATGGATGCCATTGCTAATGATACCTTAGTAAATTATGACTAATTTTTACCATAGTGATCAATGTTGCGTGAAGTAAAGTTAATTAGATAATTTTTCCGGATCCAATTTTTCCAGTCATATTAAGGCCTTGAAAACTAGACTGCCCTATTTAATTAAACTCTAAGAAAAGCTGTTCTTTCTTGGAATTATCAATCATTGCGAAATTACAATATAATTCGGTGTATTTGCTAGAATACATAACTTTACATTTAGAAATTTAACTTAGTTGACTTGGTTTGCCTTCATATTATAGACAACTCCACGTCAAATATAAATGAAGCATGTGGTTAACGCATTGATTTATGATTTTTGAGTTTGCGGTAGAACACACCTGCAGTCATAATTAATGCTTATAAAAGTATTCTCTTGACAAAAACCCCAATGGGATGCTGTAATGAATAAGTTATATTATATGTGATTGGTTTGCTCACAGCTCGTCTGTCGTTCAATTATACAATTTCGACGAATTAATGAACTCGATTATTGCCTTAGTGGTTAGATTGTAAAATTGATTTGGAGAGATAGGTACTTCTCCAGTGATTTGAAACCCTAATGCTGCAAGCGCGGGAAATTCACATATAACATGCTTTAGTGAATTCATCTTCCTCTTCCACATACGACACAGTTCTCGGTCGGATCTCCTGATCTTCTTCAAAAGCTAACAGAAGAGGCCATATCCACTGACTTTATTTAAACAGTCCGGGGGGGCTCTCTGATAGAACCATTCATTTTACGCGTCTGATAAGGAGAGGGATTGAAGAATTCGTTGGCCTGCCTCATACTGGGTACGCTTGCCCAGAGGAGATCCAGTTGTCTGTTTACCTATTTTTGAAGTTTCCCCTAAAGTGGTAGGAAGGCCTAATATTGGGTACAGCCCAGTATATGGATTGTCGGTCCCACTTTTAACCAGATTGTCTGTTTTTTCATTATCGTCCACTCCTTCGTGTCCAGGTATCCAAAGACACGTTACTTTGTTGTTCCTAGACAGCAGCTGGAGTTTCGAGTGGCAGTTCTAGACTATAGATTCAAATCAAAGTTTTGAGAGGATAGAGCCATGAGCGCAGATTAACTGTATACGCAAATGATGTTGATGTTGGAGTTCTTGTAGCCCGCGTTTAGGCTTTCTTGAACTCCAACCGTTATAGCATATACTTCCGCCTGAAAAATTGTACGTGAACTGCCTAGCGGAATGGAGAGGTCCACTTCTGGACCGACCACCATTTCGCCTGTTTTTCCATTCTCCATGGTTCAGTCAGTATAGCAGACGTGGGCTTGTTGCAAGAACTGTAGCCCTCTGTCTAATATCTGGCTTCTGTCGTTAATGGTTACCTATAGTACCATTTTAGAATAATAACCGAGTCTGACGGTATATAAGTGAATATCAATTTCCGAATAAACAAATCAAGGAATGCTTTTTCACAGATATGACGGATATGGAGCTTTCGTGAGTAAAAACATAATTTTGACTATTTAACACCAATATGAAATCGTACTTCTCAAAGGTTGCAAGAAGGATGAGCACACCAAATTTGGGTTTAAAAATATGTAAACTGAAAAAAAATTAAATGTTATCGGTTTTAAGTAAAATCTTCCTGGGGAATGTAGTAAAATATACATAAACAACTACGGCAATGAGGTTTGTAGGTATTTAGGGAACGAAAAAATATATTAAATGGAAAATGTTAAAATTTACGGGTTTCAGAAGTTTTTTTTTTCCCAAAAAACCTAAAATTCGCATTTTGGAATGTACAGAATATATAGAACTTCCTTTTAATCATAAAACTAGTTTCTATCGTCCTTTTTCTATATTTTCTAAAAAATATATATACAAGGAAATTTTAAACTATATTTATTGCCGGCTATGGGTGTCTGTATTATATAAAATCGCTGGAAAAATCGTGTTTGAAACTAATAATTATAGAGGCTACACTACGATCCTAACCGAATGAGATCATTGACAAAATAGAACAGAAAAAATGGAATTGGATTGGCCACATGCTGCGATACAACAAGAATATTTCATTGCATAAGCTCTTGACTTAATTAATTGCGTGCACGGAAAAAAGGGAATTGTAAATAGTACATTTTCCAAATGCTTCTGGACATTAATTCGATAAACATAATATTTGTATTCAATATAATCGAAATAGCAGCTCCAACATTACTTCTCACATATTCAATGTTTTGGCAATATATTTTAAATGTATATATCAAATCTATTAAAAATAATGAAAATGTTATCACAGCACTAAATTATTTATTATAACACATTTCTTTTAAATCTGATTTTACCACAAATTTGTAGATTGTACATAGTTTTGATAAATTGTACTCAATATGATAGAAATAATAAAAACATTTAACTTGAATTTGCAAATTTTATTTTATTACTACTTACACAATATTACGTCATTGTCTCATTTAATTGAATAATAATAATAATAAAGAGTTCAGTAGAGATTATGTTAACAATGACATACTATATTGTTACGCGCCACAAAGTGATACAAGCGACATCTATTGGAAATGAAAACAACTTTAGGTTAGTGACATCCTAGTAAACTGGGTTTGGAGAACGGAATATTCAGGAAGGTTCTAGGATAATTTGTAGAGTATAAATACGGCGCTATTCACATCCAGGAGGCAGTCTTATTTCAGGCAGTGAAGTGAACGAAGTAAACTATTAGGATTGTGATAATTAGAAGTACAGTACTAGCGATAACTATAAAGAGTTAGTTTAATAATTATTTGTGAATTTGTGAGAGTAAACGGTATAGTTAAATAAAGAAAGAACTTTTGAATTATATCTGAAATATTATGTTTTAAATAACGAACTAAGACCACGCTCGTAACAATTGGTGTCAGAAGTAAAATAAAATCGCGAACATTTTGAAATTCAAAGAGTGATTATTTTTGTGAAATCGTGTGTAAAAATTCCGAAAGATAATTTTATATTAAACTGTGAGTGAATTACAAAAGACGCAAGAATGGGACGCAAACTAGAGGAGTTTGGCATACGGGAAGAATGTTCTAGTCGAGGGACTTAGACAAGCTTTGATAGAGGAAGAAAAGAATCCTGAGATATTCGTTTTCGAACAAGAACCATAAATTGAAGAAGAGCCTGCAATGAACATAAAAACAACTTACGGGACGTACTTCAAAGGCTGAGATGTGCGAAACTGAAGCTCAGTAAGAATAAATGCGCTCTATTTAAAAATCAAGTAAAATATTTGGGGCACATAGTTTCATCACAAGGAGTAAGAACTGATTCAGAGAAGATAGAGATGATAGCTGCTGTCAAAAATTGGCCAGTTCCAAAGGACTAACATCAATTAAGGAGTTTTCTTGGATTAGCTACCTATACTACAGGCGATTCGTAAAAGGTTTTGCAGATATAGCAAGGAGCCTACATCAACTTACAGAAAAAGGAAAACCGTTCATATGGTCAGATAAATGTAACGAGAGTTTTGCAAATTTGAAGCAACATCTCTGTGGAACTCCCGTGCTTCACTATCCAAGGCTGGGAAAAACTTTTATATTGGACACGGATGCCAGTAATGTAGGTATTGGTGCAGTGCTCTCACAGGAGAAGGATGGTCAAGAAGTGCCAGTAGCTTATTTTAGCAAAGCACTTTCAAAATCAGAGAGAAATTATTGTGCTACAAGGAAAGAGCTACTTGTCATTGTAAACTCAACCGAGCATTTCCATAAATATCTCTACGGGCAGAAATTTATCCTCCGCACTGACCATGCAGCGCTTAAATGGCTTTTGCAGTTTAAGAACCCTGAAGGGCAAGTGGCAAGATGGATAGAGCGACTGCAAACTTATGACTTTGAAATCCAACATCGAAAAGGACGTATCCATGGAAATGCAGACGCACTTTCACAACGTGCATGTAAAGTTGAATGCAAACATTGCGTTCGGGTGGAAGAAAAAGAAACAAACGGAACTATACAGCTGATAACGGTGGAACCATCGAGAGCTTGCGAACAGCACAACGAGAAGACCCAGACATATCACTCATTCTTGCTTGGAAAGAAGACATGGAAAGACCACAATGGAAGGATATTTCGGAGAGGAGTGAGAAGCTGAATAGCTACTGGGCTCAATGGAGTTCCCTCCAGGTTGAATGCGGTATATTAAAACGTAAGTGGGAGGCAACTAACGGCGAGTTATTGTAGATGCAGATAGTCATCCCAGCATCAAAGGTCAATGATGTTCTAGAAGAAATGCACAGTGGATCATCTGGAGGACATTTGGGGGTAAATAAAACAATTTCCAAAATACGAGAAAGGTTTTATTGGTTACATATACGAGAGGATGTGGAGGAGTGGTGCCGCAGATGCACTATCTGTGGTTCTTGCAAAGGGCCGCCACGCAGAACCAGAGGAGAAATGTAGAAGTATAATGTAGGAGCCTAATTTGAGGGGATAGTCGTATATATCGCTGAACCCTATCCAGAAACGGATAATGGTAACCGTTACATATTAGTTGCTCTTGACTATTTCAGCAAATGGCCTGAAGCTTTTGCAACAAATTATAATGAATTGGGTCAGTAGATTTGGTGTGCCTCATGAACTTATTCGGACCAGGGACGGAAGTTCGAATCGCGGACTTTCCAAGAGATGTGTAAAATGCTGGGAATAAGAAAAACCAGAACAACTCCTCTGCATCCACAATCTGATGGCATGGTAGAGCGCTACAAGAGAACATTGGTCGAGCATCTAAAGAAAGTAGTCGACTATCACCAACGCGATTGGGATTGACATATTCCCATGTTCCTAATGGCCCATCGATCAGCTGTTCACAACACAACCGGACAAACTCCAGCAAAAGTCATATTTGGAAAGGAGATGCGTTTACCTAGCGACCTCAAATTTGGTACACCCAGAGCTGAACAAAAGTTACCAGACGATTATGTATCGGAACTTAGACAACGATTAGCTGATATACACGAGGTCACTGGAGCAAAATTAGCAATAAATACCGATCGGATGAAGACCCGCTATGACTTACGTGCTAATTCAGCCGGATTTAATGAAGGTGACCTTGTTTGGCTGTACAACCCGAAACGACGTAAAGGACGTCCTCCAAAATTGCAACAACACTGGGAAGGACCATATTTAGTGGTGACTAGAATTAATGACGTAGTATACAGGATTCAGCAGGGCACAAGAGGCAAACGCAAAATCGTTCATCTAGATCGTTTATGTCACCTGTTGTTCGGGACGAACAATTTTAAGAAGGGGGCAGTATTACGACATCTATTGGAAATGGAAACAACTATAGGTTAGTGACATCCTAGTAACCTGGGTTTGGAAAACGGAATATTCAGAAAGGTTCTAGGATAATTTGTAGAGTATAAATATGGCGCTACTCACATCCAGGAGGCAGTCTTATTTCAGACAATGAAGTGAACGAATTAAACTATTAGGATTGTGATAATTAGAAGTACAGTACTAGCGATAACTATAAAGAGTTAGTTTAATAATTATTTGTGAATTTGTGAGAGTAAACGGTAAAGTTAAATAAAAAAAGAACTTTTGAATTATAGCTGAAATATTATGTTTTAAATAACGAACTAAGACCACGCTCGTAACAATATGTATATCACTTTTGATCGACAATTTATCAATAAAAAAGCCCACTCAAAGGTATTTTGCAAAATAGATTCATTTTTATACAGAAAAATATATTTAACTAAATTCCTATTAGAATATTATTTTTTTATTGACAAAGAAAAAAGTAAAAGTAAAGTACGCTGAGGGCCTTGTCGCAATCTAAGTCTTCGTCTTCGATTTCGACAACCAGGGACATTACACAACAAGTTTAGTTATTATAAGAATGAGATAAAGACGAAGCTAACCTGTCTGATTTCGTTTTCTTATCTTAATTTCGCACCAGCAAACAAACAGTACCTCACAAAGTTATCTATTGGAATAAGTTAGTCAGCCAGGTAAGCCAGCAATGTCTCGCTCGAATAATAAAATCGACGATGCCTCGACTCGACGATGTAACCTCGAGAATACATGGTAGTCTCTGTACGAACCAATTTCCACCATTAGTGGACGAAACTCCGTCACAGAACATTTAATGAGAATACCTTATATTCTTTGTACCGGGCTTCTACCTGATGTAAGGAAGCCCTAAATTTTTTCTTAGAAATTTACAGGAACTGTAATTGAACATAAAAAACATCGAAAATGTTCAGTTTAAAACCTGTTGTAAATGCAACTTCTCCTTGTGTGTGTTTTTGTTATACGTGAACATTTGTTGAAAATGCTAACAAGTTGTAGTATCGACAATTTGATTATAATTCAATTAAAGCAGAACAAATTGACCAGTAGTAGTGATAAAAGCTATTTTATATGTTAAAACAGTTTGTTGTTAATTTGATTATTTGGTTAAATGGTTCTGTAGTTGCAGGCCTCAGATTATTATCAGACAGTTAGAAGTGCAGTCGTGAAATAAATCTACGTCATCGTTTAAAGTAATTTTGTCGGGCAAAGTAAATCCTATAACAAAAATATAATAAATATAAAAAAGTACTATAATATATATAATAAGCCGTGAAAAATAAAAGATATAAAGTAAAAGTAATTGTACAAAAATAAGTAGTACCAAAATGGAAACAATTATAGGAGAAAATTTCGTCGTTGAACTTCTCAAATTGTGGGAACTGGAAGAATTAACTCAATAAATTTAAAGCTGTGTATAATTTAGTAAGAAGGATTAAAAAAAATATATATACAACTTAATTTTAATAAATCTTTCTATGAAACTCATGTCCGTATTACATATATATGTGCAAAATTAATATTAATGTTTTATTATACATTTGTTCAACTAAAGAATAAAAGTTTTTTTCGAAGATGAAAATATGTGTAGCTGTTTAGTAAATTTTATTTCAGCATACGTTGCAACCGAATTGAGTAATGGTACTGAGTGTAATATTCTATTAACATCGAAGCTCGTAAGACCCGAAAAAAGCAAAGAAAAACGATTAAAGGCAAATTTTTTGCCGTTGAATGTTAATTACATAATATAATATACATCGCTTTCCTATGGGAGAAATGTTGACAGAAGCCGCACCAACTGAGAGGTCCTGAGCTTAACTAAAGTCTATCCGAAAAAACAAAGTCCAAAAGAGAAATTCTATTGCCGTGCTATTTCCTTCGAAAGATTAGACAAAATTGTTGATAATTGCCTCAATACAGTGAAGTTCAGCCTAGTAATTGTACGTACCCCATAATTCGCATAGAATAGAGATAAAGAGGACGTAAAAAGTCGATGTTTTACCAAAAAATATTCTTTCAAGATTTCTGTTCATTGAGTCTAAATCTCATGTAGGCAAAACATTGATCAAAACAAGTTTTCCGCAAGCAGAAAAAAAATCCTCGACATTAGTTAAGTCGTGCTTAAGAAATTAATTAAATTTACTCATTAGAGAAAATCACCAGAATCACAGTCACTATGTATACCCTTACTACTTTTTACTTGCATTCTTCATTCTGTATCTTCTACGATCTTTGGATTCTGTACTTTATTAAGACTTATGACGATATTCATTGTGTGTATTCTGAAAGAGAAAATTCTTTGAACGAGCTCAGATCGTCGTCAGTAATAAATTTTATAATTCATAGCCACAAACCCGATCGACGTATTAAGTGTTCATTCGACCACCTTGAGCAATAATTATTCTCCATTATTTTACATTAAAATAGTTACTTAAGAGAAGTCATTTGAAATATTTTCAGCTTTGTAGTTATTTCCATTTATATCTAATAGAAAAAAATATATTTACCTGTGCATAAGACAAATTCAAAGCTGTGACGACTATTGAACAAACATATTCATGTAGTTATAACTTATAAGTAATAAATAGAGCTTTTGACAGAACAATCGATGCGGAAATAAAAACATAGCATATAAATTTCAATATGATTCCTTTGAGTTTGAAATCCGAATAATAAACTATTGTGTATAGACCGGAAACACCAGATTGATATTAATCATCATTAGATAAATAGTCACTTAGTATGAGGCAATAACAGCACTGGTCCTAATACGTACAGTATACAATTTAACAAGGTATTCGAAATATCTTTATACTCTACTACTAAGTATGTCATTCCATTTGTAATGCACAGAAAACAGTCTAGTAGAACAAAATGGATTGGACGCCCACACATAATAATATTAACAGTAATTTTGATTTTTGAATGTCCGTCTGTCCGCATGTCTATCTATCTGTCTATTCTCACGATAATTGGGAGAAGGCGTTGACTGCTGACAGCTGAAATTTTGCACACGGGTTTAAAAAAAAAAAGTGAATTTAACTTCGAAAATGGCACCGATCGGGCAACTTCTTGGTAGGATTGTTATACAAAAATTTCGTTTTTATTATATATTTGGGCACTGCCTGAGAATGCTGAGAGCTGAAATTTGGTACAAGGAATTTTCATAACAAACTTATATAAAAATTTTCAAAAATGGAAAAGTTGGGCAACCCCTTTTTGGTGTTGCCATACACATTTTTGGGCTTTCACTTTACTTTTGGAAACTGCCTGAGAACGCGTTGACGTAGAGAGTTGAAATTTGGTACATGGTGTTTTCATAGCAATAGTAATTGAAATTGCAAAAATGAATTAAGTCGGGCAGCCATATAAAACTTTTCACTTTATTTAACTTTTATTTTCATCTAGACTAGAGTATAATATTATTGATCTTAGACCAATTATAACTTTTTATCTTGTTTTATTTAACTAGTCATTAATAATAACTTGTAACAGAAAGTTTTCAGTTTTTGATAGTAATTTTCAAAAATTTAATGGATAGGTATGAAGAAACATGGTTTTTTTTTTTTGCAATCAATATATCAGGAACGAAGGTGACAGTGGAAAATATTTTAATGTGTATTGGGAGTTTGGAAAGCTATACAGTTCTGAGGAGTTTTCACTCACATAAGTATAAGAAGCGCAATCTCGGGGAAGTAGCAAAAGTTCAAAAGCAAAGTTCAAGTTCATTCAGTCCCATGACCGTCTTTAGCCAAGTGGGGAGTCTGTGCCTCTTTAGGATATAGTGATCTTATAACAGACATAATTTTCTAAACTACTTTCGGTTATCAACAGGAATATAATCTATTGAAAGCTCAAAGTCGCATAAACTGATTTTTAAGCTCAAGAAAAAAGATAATGTGGCGCTTAGCGGAATGCCCGTCCGAATGTCGTATTTATAGTAAAGCGAAAAGCCCGATCGTCGGTTTAGTTGTCTCGTAATCAAATGATTTAGGGGAATAATAGAGTTGTCACTATTATGTTAACACTATTGTCACTATTATGTTAAATATTCTAATTTCTTTAAATTTAAAAAATACTGGGGCTATAAACACTGTCACTATACAATGATAATGCCGTGTTTTTATGTGTTACTTTGTATGAAAATTTGTTACCATGTATAAAAATTCGAACAAATGCCTGATCTTTTTTCAGTAGCCAAACTCTAACAGCTAAACTAAAAAGCTCCAAAAAGATAAATATGATCTTTGAGCAGTCTCTTCATCAGAAAAAGTGACAGTTTGATGCGGTATTTAGGTTGGGGATGTTATTAGGCCCTTGCTTTTTATTTTTCTGATTTTAAAGGAAGTCATTAGTAGAGCTTCTGTGAATGGATTGCGTGGTATATGCTGATAGATCCTGCCATTTAACACTTTTTTAGATTTTTTCCCTTGATATTATATTAAGGGCAATGTCTACGCCCATACAAAACAATTATAGCACTAAAGAGCAATATTAGCGCTGTTGTCGAGGAAATATAGTCACACTTGTGTCGAATTGTTGTATACAATTTTATTAAATGATGAAAAATTTGTAAACAAATCTGAGGAGGGTATTTGCCCGATGTTGTTTTTAAAATTTATCCTGATAATCTAAGCTTCATATTGAAATTAAAATATTTCCGCTTTCTAAATCGAAATGGTTTTTGCACTATATCTCTCAAGGGAATAAAGGAAAATTACATAAATAAAGCATTTTCACAAAAACCTAATGTTAAATCTTCAAAACATGTACACATTTTCTTCCTCTAATTATTTCAATAGTTAAAAATTATTAAAACCAAATAGTTATTAATACTTACATTTCCTTTATTCATAAAGATATACACAGCTCCCTTTTCATAGTTCATTCCTACAGCATATTGTGGAGCCGAGATTATGACATCAGGTAAACCATCATTGTTCACATCCTCACTAATTACCGAGTATCCAAAGTATTCTCCAAATTGGGAACCGTGAAAAACGTGATATTTCTTAATAGTCAGTTCACCAAATTTGCTTTTCACGATGTCAAAGAGATATGCCTAGAAAGTGAAAAATTGCTATAGTACATTTAAGTCATCACCATCATATATATAAATAATTAAAAAAAAAGTTATAATTACATACCTCACCGGATTGCTCATTTGCCTGAGGTGCAGTAGCTACGTACAGGATTTTGCTCATACCATTTTCTATAAAGAAATTGGATGCCACCGAATATCCAAAGTAAGAATCATTGTTCTGATTCCATAAATCTGGATTTGGTACTTCGCTTGTATATTCCATAGTAGCTCGTTTCTGTCTCATCATGTTTGCTCTATTATCACGACGACTAAGACCACCTACATCCACTTCCAATTTTGGACGATAACGAATAATGGAACCTGGTTGATGAGAAATTTAATGTAAGCTTTCCATACAAAACTAATAATAATAATTTAATATTGAATGAGTGAATCTACCTTTCCAGGTATGTATTCCAGGTGCTCCCATTATAATCTCCTCATTATTCTCTGTAATATGAACGCTTATACCTTGTTCACCGAACATATGATAGAAGTATCTTCTTCCGCTTGACTCTTTCACTTGATTACCTGAAGAAATTAATTTATCGATAAGAGATATTTTCAAGATACTTTTTCTCTTACTTTTTAATCTTAATGGTGAAATTTTCATCACGTTTAATGGTCTGTCGCTTGTAGTATCCGATGTCCAGAAGCAAATTCCATGGACCAAATAATCGTTTGGTAGATCTGCCAGACGCCGTGGTGCACAAACTACCAAACGATCTGTATCTTTTGATCCACCATCCATTGAAGCTCCTAGCCATTGATTATCCTTTTTCTCTGAATCATAAGTGTATTCACTGTTCTCGATATTTGTATTCCCGATATCGTCGAATACAAAAGGAGCACATTGTCCATTTTGTAGGGAGCACTTGTATATTGCGCCTGTTTCATTTACTTTGCGCTGTTTTTCAAGAGTGGATTGTGCTCTGGGTGCTCCAACAATTATGCTATTAAAGGTAAGTAAGCCAAAGTTGTAATTATATTTTGATGATCAATTATATTTATAAGAATAACAAGTGATAGATGTAGTTAGTATGAGCTTCAAATTCAACGAAACTGGTAGGTAACATATATGATACATTCCACACGAAAATGATCACTTTGGAACCCGACGATCTCCGATTTAGATGAAATTCTAAAATAGGTTACCCATATTTCTTTTTACCCTACCCTAATCCCTGGCCGACGATGAAAAGTCGTTTTCAAAAAATCAAATCATATCTCAGGCATAGAGCACCCGATTTTTCTGATCCATATTATAAAAGAAACTAACTAGGTTTTCGATATTTTTCATAAGAAAATACAGCGAACACCGAACGACAATTTGTTTTGTTAATAATAGCATTTTTCAAAAAAATAGAATTATTTACTACTGAGGATATCTAGCATTTTTTTTATATAAATCTTTATTTTGAAGTCCTAAGCCTTATCTATTTATGTGTCAAAAATTGTAGAATTGTCCGACCTGGTTTTGAAGATATGAATTTTTACGGTAAATTTAAAATACCCTAAGCAACATAGTATGATTGTATTACATCACTACTTAGAGAAATATTAACCGTCGTGTCTTCTGAAGTTTTACAAATTTTTTTGTATCTAGAAGTCCTCTTAATAATCCATTAGCTATATATTCCCTCCTACCTCCTACCTCTTCTTTTTGTATTAAATAATTGAGAAATAAGGTAATTCGCGGTTTAGTTGTTTTACCCAAATGAGTGTGAAATAAATAAGTAAAGCGTTCTAGTTAAAGTATTTTTGGTAGGAACCACATAGATGTGGTTTTCATGCTAGAAAGAAATTTTAACATGTAAGTAAATCATGGAGTTTTCTCTTTAAAAAAATTGTTAAAAACCTAAGCATGTGGTTAAAGAAACTGTAGTGATAAAAGTAGCGTTGTATTAAGAATAGTTATGTACAATGAAGTGGAAGTCTACTGCTTGCGAACAATACAAATGAAACAGTGATTTATTTCGGATTGTTAATGAGGTTGTGTGGGGGTTGAGCAAAAAAGTGTATTCTACATTTATATATATTTAAAACAACCTATTGTACTACACAGCCCGTCAAATCTTCAAGAAGTTGTAGGACCATTCACCTGGCAAGAGGAGGTTTTAAGCTTGCTGGTCTTGAACTTGATTTGACAGGTACACATTTTTACATAAACAAATTAAGAACATTCACGACTAGACAAGTGGAACAAAAACTAATAAGGCCTCACTCGAATATAAGATCAACGATGCCTTGCCGATGGCTCAAGTTGATGACGTAACCAAGGAGTGAGCCAGCAATGCCCCGATCCAATATAAAATCAACGATGACTCGACCTGATGTAGAGAAACCCTAATTTTTTTTTTTAGAAATTTATTGCAAATTTTTTCCTTACAATTTTTATTTATTATTGGAGACCGTAACGGGTGGTTGGGCCGCTAATAGTTATTATGGACGTAGAGTAGATGCGTAGATGAGCAATAAGCATACAATTGATTTTTTCTTAGAAATATACAGAAAATGTTTTGACAGAATTTCTATTCACTTTGATTACTGAAGTTATTTTCAGATACAACCTTCATGTGTGCCGTCGTCAACCTCCAATAATGCATAAAAATTCTAAAGAAAACAGTTTTAGTGAATTCCTTAGAAAAATTGAGGATTTATCTACATCAGGTGGAGGCATCGTTGATTTTATATTGGAGCGAGGCATTGCTGAATTAACCTGTGGTTATGTCATCAAGCCGAGGTATCGTCGAGACATCGTAAATTTTATATTCCAGAAAGGCGATACTGGTTTTTGTTCTACTTGTCCAGTTTTTGTATTTTCATAGTTTGTCTATGTCAAAATTTTTACCTGCCCAGACAAAAGTTGTTGGCACCGTCTTCGGGGCGGGCACGCATACGAGTTCTAAAGAAATATGTTCGATTCAAATTCTTAGAAAAAAAATAATTCTTGCCTACATTGAAAAAAGTTCTTTTACTGGCCTAAGCTGAGAGTACGAATCAATCATTTTGGTTCGTATCCGTGATATTAGCCGAGATCCGTGAGTTATTGAGGTTTGGTAAGAACTCTTTTCATACATCACTTTGTTAGTATAGCCATCGATATCTGGGTATTTCTTGTCTGGGCTATTATTAAAAAAAAAACCAGTTTTTGTTCGTTGTTGTTGTTGTAGTTTTTTATGAAAATTTAAAAGTACATATTTAGTTTCATTTAACATTTGGTTCAGAAGAATCGGTTGCTTCATTCTTGAGAGTGGGTGGAACATGGTAGGGCGAAATAAGAAATTTAGGTGAGTTTGTTTTCGTATTTCATACAAACTCTAAAAGTTTTATCTAAATTGGGTATGGTCGGATCCAAAATCAGCTCAAATAGGTCGATTTTGTGTGGAATGGCGAACTCAAAAGTGAAATTTCGTCTTTTTCGAGAAAATCCAATGGAAGTCTGGCTGTGAACATTGTACATAATTATACATATGGATAGATAACAGCATTATACTAATAAAGTCCCCGAAGGACAATTCGAACGAATCTCCACTGAATAGTCTTGATCTGATTTAGGTAAACCACATAAGAATAACGGGAAAACTTTCAGTTATTTCCTTCAAATTTTAAAGATTTTCCTGCCAAACCTCATTTGATAATGAGCATTACCTGCCTACCTCTGAATTAAGAAAACAGTACCTACAAGCAATCATTGTTATATCGTAAACGGGGGAGCTCAAGTAGCTTCAGTAACAAGTGAAATGTGACGTTTCAGGGAATTAAAATCTTGTAAAACCAAAAATCAAGCTAATTTGGCCGGAAACCACCATTACGATCTAAAAACTTATGCAAATTTCACCATTTTTGAATTTTCATGTTTGATAATTTGTTGTTGGAGAAAGATAGAAAGAAGGTGGTTGACGACTCCTCAAAATTGGTGACTTATTCTCTGGAATTTTTCATATAAAATAATGTGTGTACCCAAATAGTAGGTCTGTTTAATGAGCTGCTTTAGGTTATTCTAGAGCAGAAAATAGCAAAAAACCGTATTTAAAGAATTTAGAGCTCTGCTCTAAAGTACTCTAAAGTGAATTGAACTGTGTTTAATGAGTCTGCTCTAAAGTGAACTAGAGTAACCTAGAGAAAGATTTTCTGCTCGACCTTTTTCGAAGGAGTAACTTAGAGCGAGCATTTGATAACTATACATAAATTGTGTTGACAGTTCTGATACAATTCATATAATTACGTTTTTTGTTTGTGGAAAACATAAAATTCTGGACTATTTTAGTGGAATAATTTAAATAATAATTGTGTTTTTGTGTGTGAAAAAAACGTTTCATTGCATTAATTTAAACAATTGTGTTTTTTGGTTACAGATTTCAGAAAATTTCTGAAAAGTGTGTTTAGTAAGCTTTCTGCTGTTTTCTGGTCTACTTTTAATTTGACAGTTAACCTAAGTTGAGCTGCCCTGCTCTGCTCTGCTCTGAACTTTTTTCGAGTGACATACGCCTCTGAGCAGAATCCACAGTGTTGCAGACAACTTGAGATGACAGTCTCAGCTAAATCGAAATATAGCCAAATTATATTAAAGGTACCGGATTTTTTTTGGAATATGTTAAAAAATTCTTTAAAGCTCGATATTTTTAGGTCTCTCTCATTTGACTTTTTATGCATTTTTTTATTGTGGCATCATTAACAGTTATTTTAAATTACTATGTATAAATTCTGACGAGTGTTATTATTAATCAATACAGTTGGGATATCCCATACTGAAATGCATGTGTATTCCATACATAAGAAATTGAAGCAAATAAAATTTATTAAAAATATTTGCCAAAAACATACAAATATCATCGTACTGGCTGGAGATGCTCTTGTCCACTATTGTTTGATACTTCGATAAAATTTCGTTGTGATTTCAGCTATAGTGCTGAGCAAATGCTAAGATAGTTTCAATGCTATGTTATATGATAACATATAAAGGGTTTTCCAATAAGAGGTGCTAATTTAATTAGCCCGCTATTTCGGTAGATGTCACTTTTGGAGCTGCATTTTTTGACATTTGACAAGTAGAAACTACGCCATTAATAAAACTGGAACGATACACGATTCACCAAGGCATTGAAATTATTAAAATTCACTATAAAAATGGTGAAAATGTGGCAGAGACGGTTCGTAAAACTCGAACATTTTTGGGTCGTCGTGAAGCACTTTGTCGGACCGCAATACAGAAATTGGTAGAAAAATTCGAGCTGTCGGGATAAGTTAGTGATGTGAAGAATAAAACCCGTGCACGTCGCTCAAGAACAGCCGAGAATATTGCTGCTGTAGCCGAAAGTGTTGAAGAAAACCCAGGTTTGTCCATTCCTCGTCGTTCTTTGGAATTAGGCATTCCACAAACGTCATTACACCGTATTTTGCATAAAGATTTGGGTCTTAAGGCCTATAAAGTTCAGTTAACACAAGAACTCAAGCCGACCGATCATCAACAACGTCGAGTCTTTGCTGATTAGGTCCTTGAAATGCATGAAAATGATCCGGAATTCCATCGAAAACTCATCTTGAGTGATGAGGCCCATTTCCACCTCGATGGCTTCGTCAACAAACAAAATTGTCGCATCTGGGGCTCGGAAAACCCAAGAGTTATTGTTGAAAAGCCTCTCTATCCTCAACGTGTGACTGTTTGGTGCGGTTTATGGTCCCGTGGGGTCATTGGACCTTACTTTTTCGAAAATGAGGCTGGAGCAACAGTTACGGTGAATGGATTGCGCTATCGACAGATGATTAATGATTTTTTATGGCCGGAATTGGATGGTATTGATCTGGACAACGTTTACTTTCAACAAGACGGCGCTACGTGCCATACAAGCAACGAAACCATTGATCTTTTACGGGAAAAGTTTCCGGACCGTGTTATCTCTCGAAGAGGTGATCACAATTGGCCACCGAGATCTTGTGACTTAACACCTTGCGACTTCTTCCTTTGGGTCCACGTGAAAGAGAAGGTCTACGTCAATAGCCCGGCGTCGATTCAAGACCTCAAAGAAGGAATTCGTGAGGCTATCGAGGACATAGGGCAGCCACTTTGCGATTTGGTTATGGAAAATTTCATGAAAAGGATATGGTCCTGTAAGCCTGGTCGTGGTGGTCATTTGGCTAATAATATTTTCCATTATTAACGGCATATCTTCCTCTTTATAATGAAATAAAGATCTGATCATTTATCTCAAAAAATGGCATTTTTCTTTGAATATCAAAATAACACCTCTTATTGGATAATCGTGTATAGTTATTTGAAGTAGTGTTTCTACTTTTTCCAGTTTATTAAGGAAGAAGTTAGGTTGAAGATTTTAGAGTATGGTAAAGTCAGGTGTTTCAATAATGGTGATGTACGTTTTAGTTAATTTTCCACAATTGTTGAGATTTCTCATGTTGAAGTAATGCCTTATCCGAAGGTCATTACTCTAAGGATATATTGGAATTCTTTTACTGCCGAGTCGAACCCTATAGTATTATGACCCGCCAATATAGCTATTGGTTAAGAATGATTTTTCGTTTACTATCGCAGGTAGCGAATCCAATATTGGTACTCAATGATTCATATCATTCTTCCTGTGTGTTAACTAATTTGTCTCTTTATTCTATTGATTTTTTATACTAATTTCACTCAAAGGATCATTTTGTTGATTACATTTTACTAAAAATGTTAACAATTTCTAGGTTTATATAGTCTAGGAAGTTATAAGGTACTCTAGTCGTAATAATTTGCTGTCATTACATGTTCATATTACAACCATCATAAAATAAAATAATATAAGGAAAAAGAGTCCAACTTAGCTTCGGAATCAGTAATGTAGGTATTTGAAAAATAAGAAAAAATTGTGAAAGCTATATAAGTTTTGTCAAGATATTCAAAAACTTTAGTAAAGACATTAACAAAAAATAATGTGCAAAAAACCTTGAAGATGTTATTGCATACAGGGCATAAACTGTCAATCCTGTCTTCTTCAATATCTGAATATTACTTATCTGTGATATAGGTGAGTACTTACTATCACCTCCTAAGCGGAAACACACTGTATAGCCAGCATTATAGGTGGAGCTCCTCTAGTCCCCAAGGAGACAAAAAGTAGTTGCTGGCATTGCTTTGATATTGTATGATTATTTCATTAAATGACTTGAAAAAAAATGGGAAATAACTGAGTTTGATTCATTCTTATGACTAATAAAGATTCATTTACGCATCTACTCCGTCTTTTTGGCCTTTTTGTTGTTACATAAAAGTAATTTTTTTATTGATTTAAATTCAAGGCAAGCGGAATTGATTGGGAAATTTTTCATACATTTTGCATTATTACAAAACTTTCTAAATTGGAAACGGTTTCCTTAGTATTCATTTTTGATAAGGAAAATGGAAATTTAAAATAAGAAAATGTTCAATTGCTTGGATTTCTTCAAAACACCTCAGCAAAAAGTAGTCAGGAGGGATAACATATCACACAATGTGATAAGGGGAAAAACCTTCATATCTCTAACAAGAACACATTGCGGATGAAGGCGGATGACAACGGAAAGGACGAATAGAACTATAGCTCACACTGATTGTGAATAACGCAGTGCATTAGCGATAGCAGTCAAAATTACTCTGGTCTATAATACTCCTCGACCAGAAATATCAGTTACCATGTAGACATGCGCAGGGTTGAAAAATTGAATGGAGATTGAGTTGAGTTTTCGACTCGTGAATTTGAGTTCGCGAATACATGGTTGAAAGATTGAGTTGAGAACAAGTTAAAATATAGTTGAAGGGACAGTTAAACATATAACATCTATTTATGGTACTTTTTGTGATAGAGTTATAAAATTATAAATTTTGTTTAAGTATACAAAATAAACTCACAATAAATCTTACAAAACTTTCGAGTAAACAGCAAACAAAATAAATCCTAGCTGGTAGCTGCCAACTCGACCTCTCAACCTCGTCGAGTACAGTCAACCACTTTTTAAACTCGGACTGCGTATGCACAGAGTTGAAACTGGTTTGGTTCAACCACAGACAACATGCAAGTATGTATATAAGAAAATCTCCATATAAACCCGGATCACTTTTTCAAAGCTCTCTAACCATATATTCAATCAAGGAAAACTAACAGTAATAAATGTTCGAAGAATTTATGTGGCATAATACGTACAGCAGAGAGAGAGAGAGAGAGAGAGAGAGAGAGAGAGAGATAGAGAGAGAGGGAGAGAGATAGTGCACAGAGCTTTTATTAGGAGGCCATTACGTGGTCTTAATTCGGACCGCTTCCTTTTGAGTTTTTCATATCTAGATGTATGTTGGCTCAGGTTCAACCATGAATGTAAACACTGTAGGTATCAATTTAAACGAGGAGATTATACGAAAAAAATACGGGAGTACTTTAAGAAACCTAAAACTACCTGTAAGAATTTTAAAAAAAAGGTCCAGACTGATCTGGTCCAAAATGCATAAAAAATTCACACTCTGTTAGACGAGAAATCTTCTTCGTATAATTTCTACTTGGTTTATCCATGTGCCGCAAGGCAAAAAAGGGGAGCAATCACCCAATTTGAAAAGTGCAATGAAAAATCTTGGCACTATATAATTCACACTTACTTTTTATAAAAAGTACTTAAATGGGCAATTGGTGTGACCTCCATCATTGAACTTCTATGGTATGCGATCAGAGATAACCATACTGGATGAGACCTGATCGCAAGGTCTAAAAATACTTATGATAACCTATCTAGATGAATGCCCGTATGAAATTTCGTATGGTCACCCATCTGTGCCATTTTGAAGAGCTTTTTCGCATATATTTCTAGAACGGTTCGTCGGACAGAAAAAATTATTATAACCAATTTTATAGGATTTCATATTCTAAACAAGTTTTTGGTACAATAAAAATGTCTAAAACTGATCGTTTTCACAGTATCCGTAAAAAAACCAAAAATTTTATATGGCAACACCAAGATGGGGTTGCCCGATTTAGTCCAATTTTCAATTTTTTTTGCTATTAGTATAAAAATACAGTATACCAAATTCAGCTCTCTATGTTGTCGCGGTCTCAGCCAGTGTCCAAATATATAGTGGAAAACAACATTTTTGTATGGCAACCCCACGAAGGAGTTGCCCGATTTGTCTCATTTTCGATCTTATTTTTACTTTTTTTTTAAAGTCCTGGTACAAAATTTCAGCTTTCTAAATGAACACGCTCTCGAGTTATCGTGCGCACAGACGGACATACAAAAATCACCTACCATCATTATGTCGAGGCGTTACAAACGGAGTGACAAAGTTAGTATACCCTTTAGATTTCATCTAGGGTATAAAAGTGTGCTGTCAATTACATGTAAGAATTGACCGGACTTTCATTTTAATTCACAAAATCTGGGGTAACTAGAGTTTCCCGCGACCAGTGTCATCTGAAGATTGAAACGAAAAGACGAAAAAGCGTTTGAAGAATACCGTTTGAAGGGCTATGATTTTACATCTCTAAAAACCGTGAAACACCCACCAGCAGTAGATCTTATGATATGGCCGTGTATCACTGCGGAAGAACATAGACTGTTGTTTTAAATACGTTTTGGGAGTAATGGATTGGAGACAGTACGTAGTTTTTCTTGAAGAGGTATTGCAGCCATACATCTATTCAATTTAAGCACGAGAAATTCATCTATCATCATAGCCAAGGAAACTAGCCCTGAAGCTATTGGGAACGTTTCGGTGCTGTTGAAAGCATTGTTTACAATTGTTAAAACTCTACTATGAAGCGCATGAAGTAGAACATCAGAGAAGTATGTACTATGGACACTAATAACAAAGAAATATTGAGACTGTAATAAATAAATAATTTTGAAGTCCTTGTTATTTCTTATTTTTTATTTGGTTTTTAAAATATATTGACAAGAAACACTAGTTGCTATCTGTTGCATGTTTTTGCACTTTTCAGTTTCTTTTTAATTTGTCAAAAGTTTTTCCTTTGAGGTATTTTACTACTAATTTCTAACTAAACTCTTCTCAAAGGGATTTTTTAATCAAAATGTTTATAGTTTCTGAAGTTATCACATGTATTTTACCAATCATCGTGAAGACATTTTAGTTATGGTTTATTAATGGCATTCCTTACGTCACCTTTATGAGTAATCAACATGTTTACACTAGATTACATCTGACTTTTAGTCTAATTCCATTTGATAAAATTTTAATCATATCAAGGTATCTCACTCACCACAAAAAGAGACAATTCTTTCTATAGAATAAGTCATCTTTGTACTCACCTTTTTGTTCGTAAAACAAGAGAAAATCCAAAATAAGAACTCCGAACTTTTGGCTGTTCTGACCGTAGCCTTGGTTCACGCAATATATAATTTGCTCGTGGAGAAAGATTGAAACCATAGCCATAAGCTGTAATTAACAACACCAAACAGAACACAACACAAATTTTTTTCAGTAGTGTAAATGTTTTCAGGCTCTTCGAAAACATAATGAAGATTGCGTTCTTCTTTAAACAATTGTGGTTACGTTCCGAATAACTAAGCTAGGTAACTGCCGCAAGGTGTGACAATGACTTAATTTTTGCTGCGTTTGACTCTGCTGTTTACTTAAGTGTCCGGAAAATGTGTAGAATGCCAGCATAACTTAGACTGAATAATTCAACGATTTGGTGAAGATATTTCTTATCAAGCTGATAACGCGATTATAAGATGTTCGCGATATGGCGATTTCATATTAATAGATAGGTGGTTTGATTAATGTTAATACAAACATGAGTATCGGTGTATATGTGCGTGTTAGTTTTATGGCAAAGAAGAAAATTATTTGAGGTTTAAAGGAATTTAAAAATAAATATGGTTATTACTCATAATTAAAGCTGATGTGTGGCGGTAAATGTGAAACATTTGGTGTCTGGCAAGATCTCATAGAATTTATAGGGTTTGATTCGAAAATCAGCGAAGGAACCTGGTGATTTGCAAAATGTACTAAGAAATACGCTGAGGATTGTTTTAATCAGTCCAAAGAAAACAAAAGCAACTACAGACTTAAACAAAAAAAAATAACTTCTACTGATTTTAATTTGAATAATGTTTCTACCTAAAATAAATTTTAATGTTCTCAAGACTGTTTTGTGGGCTTGAAAAGACAAGCATTTGAAGAGGGGGGACCCAGGTATCCATTCCTGGACCACAGATGTAAACAGATGCTTTCATGATTCTCAATATTAAATTAATATTTTTTTATGGTATATCACATGCCGATATTTGTTCAGGGCAATATAACTATAGAAATACATTTTTTCTTTTTTTTCAAATTGGGGAAAATGGATAGTGACCATTTTACTAGCATGACAGAATGGTGAAATTCCAAACCTTCGTTGCTAATATACTATTTCGGCTCCCCCCAATATTCTCGTATCAATTTTCTCGTATCAATTTTCTCGTGGAACATTTGCTCGTAAGTCAATTTGCTCGTATCAATTTTCTCGTAAAACTATTTTCTCGTATCAATTTTCTCATAATGCCATTTTCTCGTATCAATTTTCTCGTATCAATTTTCTCGTATTCTAATTTGCTCGTGTAAAATTATGTTTTGAATTAAATAGTTCGCGCCGCGCGATTTAATTTAATTTAATTCAAAACATAATTTTACACGAGCAAATTAGAATACGAGAAAACTCGCGCGCGCGAACCAATTAGTTCAAAAGATAAGTTCACACGAGTTTTGGATTATTCGATGAGTATTTAATTTAAAACAGAAACAAATCATTTTCTTTGCATATAAGAATTTTTTAATAAAGAAAATACTTCTTATACTTAGAAAATATTTGTATTACTTAAAAACTAAATGTAGAAGCTATAGCTTTTAGATAAGTTATTACATTGTTTTTATTATAGATTTGAGCAATTCGCTTAATTTTGTTGTCTAAATCTTTATATTTTCTTCTTTTAATGGGTGGTTCTGCACCAGAAGACACTTGATCAATGAGCATTTCATTTTTGGACTGCTCTAATTTCAGCATATTAATTAATTTCCAAATAGATGTTTACAAGGTTGCACACGAGATAATTGTGTACGAGCAAATTGCCTTACGAGCAAATTGATACGTGCAAATTGACTTACGAGAAAATTGATACGAAAAAATGGCTTTACGAGAAAGTTGATACGAGAAAATGGCTTCACGAGAAAATTGATACGAGCAAATGTCGTACGAGAAAATTGATACGTGCAAATTGCTACGAGAATATTAGGTGCTCCCACTATTTCTGTATGCATCTTAACTATGGTTGCAAAATGATTCGAGATTGGTTCTCCGCATCAAAAATTATCTACACCATCTCGAATAATCCTTATCTAGTTTACAATGGCGGTGAAACCAATTTTTCATTTTGTCCGGGTAGTAGCGGAAATGTGTTTGCGTCGAAAGGTAAAATCGTAAAACTTAATTTTTAAATTCATTCCATAAGTAATCGCCAAAGGTGCGTATATGTAAGTTTTCGTTTAATTTGTTTCTCCAATTTAAAAGATTTTTAGTTGTTTTTCTATTTTTAAAATGTTATTTTTAAACTACATATAGGAGAGACTGGGGCAACATGTAGACCGAGACAAGATAGTGAGTTATGTTAGTTTCATTAATAATCAATATAACATACGAACGGCATACAACATATGAAGCATAGATTATCCACACATATCAGTCTGTCGAAAAATTGCTGGTGAGTGCATCCCTTTGCGTCTGAGTTACGAGACGGTTTATTTTTCATGCTATTGACTGAAATGATTTGTATTTTGGAACATCGATTAATTACATATGTAATAATAGCAATTAATATAAGTACGATATCGCTATAAAATATGTAATGATTTTGCACAATTAGTTAGAATAATTCGAAAATTCCTATGAATGCATAAATCGTGGAAATAAACTCGGGGCAAGTGGAATTACTTTAGTTCGAGATAATAAAATAATACTCCAAAACTGTCTTCAAAATTTTCGGCAGTGATTATTTGCAGTTCCTGAAACCACCGACAACATGGCTATGATCACTGATATACCAGAAGAAACAAGCCATAATACCGTTGAGAACGGAAATATACAGCAGCATACCGCTACCCCAAAATAAAGCTTCGAAGCAATCATTTGGGATGCCCTATTCCACTGAGTCACCACCACAGATGCTCACCTCAATATTTAAAAAAAACGACTCCAAGGGATGTATTACATTTTCCACAGGTAAAAGAAACTGAATTGAAATGAAATGAAATACAAGAGAAAAAGTTATAATTGGCCTAAGACACTGTCTTCTTTACAGGCCATCGCGTTAAGACTTTCCTGTTATTGAATTTGTATGAGAAACGTGTCGTTTAAAATCTTTTAACAGTGCGCATCATGGGGAAACTAACAAGTTTGATGTTTAAAAGTAATCCTGAATCAACCAAGATTCTGGTGATGATAGCTCTAACAAATATTTATAGGTCATAATGTTTACTTTTAAGAAAGTGAAAGTAATTGTGAGTATTTGAACCAAACAAATAATTGTTTCCGCGTTTTTCTAAACTCTAGCCAATTCGCTGTGAAATGAGAGTACGGTTTTCGCTCAAAACGGAAAGTCTTCATCCACCTGCAAATATTGAATATGGTTTTCTAATGAATAACCAATTTCAAATACATAATAATTAAACTTACGAATATAATAATTAAATTTCTTTCAATTACTTTTCATTTGTATGTTCATAAAAACATCAATTTTAGGTACGTTTTTTGACCACCAATTTGTCATTCTCTAATTTTGAAAAATTATTTAAAATATATTCGAAATATCACAAATATTATAATTATTTATAAGGATTCTTAAGATAACTAACATAATTTTTTTTATGGTTAATGCATGACAAAAATTCGTAAAAAATGTAGTGATTTAAGCACAATAAAAATTAATAAAACTGAGTACACTTTGAATATCAACGAAAGCTTTTATTTCATTCACTCTTTGCTGCTAAACAACTTTTCAAAATTAGAGAATGAATTGGAGATAAAAACACGTAAAATTGATGAATTTATGAAGTCTAATAATCAAATGAAAATTAATTGAAAGAAATTTAATTATTATATGTATTCGTCAGTTGAATTTGTTATTCATTAGACAACCATATTCATGATTTGCAAGGAAAAGAGACTTCAAGCTTGTTAAAAGCAATGTTAAAAGCTTTCAAACGACACGTTTCTCATACATATGTAGTTTATGGCATGTAATAAAGCGGCGTCTAAAACTAATAACATTATACTTCTAGATGAAAATAAAAGTAAAATAATGTTAAAAATCAAAGTTTTGTATGGCAACAGTAAGAAGTTACTGCTCGACTTAACCAATTTTTGAAAATGTATTTACTATTTTTATGAAAACGCCGTGCACAAATATTCAGCTTTCTAAAAAAACGCGCTCTCGAGTTATCGTAAGGACAAACGGATAGACAGACATACAAGAAAGACAAATGGACAGAGACGGACAAGCAAAAATCAATATAACTTCCAATATTATGCGTGAGTGTCCAATCCATTTTACTCTAAAGACATTGTTTCTATACGTTACAACCGCAATGACCAAATTAGTATACCCAATGAGATTTCTTCATAAAAATTTTAATATTCGCGAGGAAAACCACCGCGAAAAAGCTAACCGTGCGCCAGCGGGACTATTGGCATTCTCAAGGGTACACCATACCGGAATCCATTCCATATATTTCTTTTGAGGATCAAATCACAGAAGTCAGTACAGTATCTCACATTCAAACGTTTACTCTTGGAGGATTCACGAAATATTATATTGTTACATGCCACAAAGTGACACAAGCGACATCTGTTGGAAATGGAAGCAACTTTAGGCTAGTGACTTCTTATACTGGGGACACACATATGGTATTGATATCATGCCATTGATACCAGGTCAAAGCTATACCACGTAGTATAGCCGACCTCCGACACACTTTTGTTTGTGATATAATTTGACATTTGCTCTCACTGAAAAGCCAAAGTAGAGGTTTTTAGTAAAAATTTCACAAAATAAATTAATTTCAAGTTATATGAATAATTTATTATTAAAAAATTTGCTGGAAAGGTCAAACGCTCAGCTAAAGTTATCAGCAATTAGGAACAAAAGACGAACAGCGCTTTATAGAAAATTGTATATTTTAAATTATTCATGGAGGGTCAATCGGATGGTGTGGATAAAGGTAATCCCTAGCTTTGAATTATAATATACTTATAATATTATTGCTATATTTTTTTATCCTGAGGTTCAAAATTCATAATATGGGCAAAACGATGTGATTTGTTTCGCCAAACTTCGATTACTTTTGCGGTCTCACTTCTCGACGAAATTTTTTTGCCTTCATTAAAACTTGTACTCTCCATTTTTAACACAAATTTTTAATAGAATTAAAAATGGCTTGTCAAAAAAATCCAAAATTTTGTTGTAACTTTTTCCCACTATGTAAGAATGGCAGTAGTATCAGTAGAAAACTGTCTCTGCTAGGTTTGAATATGAGAATACCAGCAAAAATTGTTGTGTTTCAATACTAGGTACGTTCACGGTATACCAGGCGCTTCAGCTAGTATCCAGCTAGTATGTGTAGACACACATCTAGTATAGCACATAGTTTTCGAATACCATGACATCAATACTACATGTGTGTCTATGGTATTAGTAAACCTTGGGTTCGGAAAACGGAATATTCAGGAAGGTTCTAGTATAATTTGTAGAGTATAAATACGGCACTACTCACATGCAGGAGGCGGAATCAAATTTCAGACAGTGAATTGAACGGATTGTGATAATTAGAAGTACAGTACTAGCGATAAATAAAGAGTTGATTTGATTGTTTGTGAATTTGTGAGAGTAAACGGTAAAGTTAAATAAAGAAAGAGCTTGTTAATGATATCTGAAATATTGTGTTTTAAATAACGAACTAAGGCCATGCTCGTAACAATATATTGTACAAAATCAATAATAAAAGAACCTACAGACTTGTGAATGGATAATGATTTGGATTCATTTTCTAAAATTGCACTTCTTTTGATTGCAATTATCAGCAAATCATTTCCAACAGTGTGGAAAGAGTCCCTGATAATTTTGATAAGACAGGTTGAAAAATACCAATGGTTCCGGCAATTTCAAACAAATTAATTCGATGTTAACTGAAGAAAATATATTAGAGAAATGCATCTATCTCTAGTTGGAAAAAGACTTAGAAAAGAATAATATAACAATCAGTAATCAATTAGGGATTTCATTCATTTTTTCGTAAACTTTTCTTCATAAAATCACTCTTTCGTAAAATTTCCTTCGTAACTCTACCTTTTTTCAGAAATTTACTGTTCCACAAAGAAACATTTTCTGAAGAAAAGTTTTACGAAAAAAGAAAAACTTACGAAAAATTTTTTCACGAACAAAAGAGCTTACGGTCAAAAAATTATGAAAAAACTGCCACATCAATCAGGCTATCGTGAGAATCATTTATGTGAGTCAGCAATTAACATGGGTTGAATATTTGGAAAGAGCAAATCGGGAACAAGCACTGCTTTATAGCTGTTTTCTTGGATATGAGGCAAGCTTCGCAACAGTGGCAGTGATGCGAGAATTATTTGGTGAACAGATTGCAAAAAACAAAAGTTAATGGATAAGTTTCAAGCCCGTTAGAAGCCAAGTTAGGCGACCCAAAAGGTTCAATATTGGGAACTCTGTTATTTATAATATATATGTCAATGATATTCAAAGAGTCTTAAACATTTGAAAATTATCCTTATTCACTGCCGATGCCTTGTTCAACATTCAATTCAAGAATACTTAAATAGCGTAAGCTGAAAGGATACCGGCTAAAACTAAAAGTAGAATAAACTGGAAGCACATGTGCTTTAATGTAGATATAGATATTAAATTGCAGATTGACGGGAAGCTTAATGCCCATGCTTTTATGTATGTACCTATATATGCAAGAAAATTAAAAAAAATATATATTATTCGAATGATAAGAAATATATTACTACTTTCTTGTACAATTAATCTGTTCAACATCATCATGAAGCCACATTTTGAATACTGTGCAACAGTCCTATGTTTATGTAATCAAGAAGAACTTACGTGGATGCGAAAACTTCAAAATAAAACGAATAAAGAAAATAAGTTGAATATGTTTATTGCGTTTGAAATTAAAAATGATATTATTTCTGCGTACTTGAGTGCATATGTAAATTATGTAGGGGATTGTGAACTGTATAAATGCTTTGAAATAATGATATCAACTAAGCCTTCTAAATTTTAGTAACAACAGCTATCAAAAATCAATTATTTATAATGTGTTTAAGATTAAATACTTCAATGCATTGCCAAATGAAATTATAATTATAAAGTTATTTAAAAAAGCTATCATACAACATATTAAACAAAACTTTTAAACTGTCAAATTTATGTATTCGGAGAAAACGTTTTATATTAAATGGAGCCTTGCATCATAGGTTTTCTTAATATTTAAAGAAAACAATTTAGTGAACTTTTTGAAGAGTCTTATCTGAATTACGAAGCAAAGCACTGATAATAGGTAAGTATACAAGTAACATTTTATTATAATATGATATAATGAACAACTGCAATGCAACTAAGAAAGATAAATGTAAGAAAAGTTGTTTTTAGAAAATCTACAACTATGACATGCTTTAAAACAATGCTATCACAAGAGCTAACTGCATTCTTGGAAGTAAATGACGATATTCTTGAATCTGAAGCTCCACCACCTGTCGATGAATTGACCGACGAAGAAAATTTAAATGATAATATATTCGTAATTGCCAGCAGATAAAGCAGCAAGTTTGGAAATTCATTGCATGATGATAACAATGCTGAATTTGTACTTAATCCAATATTGTATGTATTTCCTAAAAGGATTATGTAAAGCCACACAAGCAAAGAAATATTTCACCGGAAAAGAAAAAAAATATCTCCATCCTTTACAAAGTCATCAATTTTAGTGGAAAGCATTTACGAGAAAATTCTCTTCTTGAAATATTTTATTTATACGATGAAATGTTTTCAAATGTAGTAAATTATTACAATAAAATATGCCAGTGATATATATCGCCATGAAACCTCGTCGGAAGATGATCTAGGTAATCCGCCCAGGATTACAGGCAGTAAATAAAGAAATCAACTCCACGAATATCGTCGTAGGACTGTGTTCAAAGAATAATCCGTTCCAACTAGTCGGAAGTCGGAACTCGATTGTTGCAATCGTCCACACCAAAAGGATGCAGCTGCCAAGCATAATCGACCACACTTGGTGTAAGGTAAGGTAATTCTATTGATTGGTGAAAGGATGAAGGCTTGAATTTAGTTAGAAATCCAAAGAGTCGCAATAGATTTAGAAAAAACAAAATACATGCATTTTTTATGAAGAAATGGTCCCATATTTTAGTAGGCATTAGTAGTGTCATACCCAAGATTTGTGTTGCATTTGAATTTTATTGTGAGCAAATGTATGATAGGTGAAACTTCTATCCTTTTTTAATCCCTGATTCCATTAAGATCCCCTGTTGAAATTTTGATGTTTTAGAGAATAATGCAAGGTAGAAAAAAAAATGAATAAAATTAAAAGTACGTCTTTGAGGAAATTAAAAGACAAAGGATAAAATTCATATTCTTGATAATCTTTTTCGCATATATTTTTTTAAGATGCTATTTTTCTTAGATAGCTTGAAATCCTATCTTTCACATGTGCCACATTTCACTGTCTTAGCATGAATAGAATAAATATATGAACTTTTAAAAATGAACAGGACAGCATTTTTCGAAATTTAAAAATGCTATAACTCGCAAAATGTATAGGGAAAATTGTGAATTCTTATTTTTGTTTTCCAAAACTCTCCAAGTATGTAAAATTAAAAAAAAAAAATTGGTGATGGTTATGTAAAGGTTTTTGTGATGTTTGGTCGATTTGTTATGGAATACCCAACTCTAAAAGCGGGAACTACCGATTTCCTTCCGTATCATACTCAATAGTTCCCCCTATGGGAGAACCTATGAGGTTCTTCTTGTAAGTTAATTTTTGAAATTAAATTTTCAGTAGTTTATTCTAAGCTTTTTTACTGTTTGCAATATACTGTGCAGTAGCTATGTCTCGCCTTTATTTATTCCATATGCTGGTGCCAATCTAAAGAATAAAATCTCTTCTGAGTGTGGTGTTTTCGAGCATAAATTGTTGTTCATTGACTTGGGGCAAATCCGAACGAACAGGATATTTTTTGATTAATTCTTTTCTTCTTACAATTTATTTACTTTGTTGAAAGAAAAAGGATTCTTTTTTAGCAGCACAGTATGTACGGAGAAATTGCATCACTTGTACTAATTTAATAGGGTATAAAAAGTAAAGGAAGAAACGCTTCAATTACCTTAAAGGAGGTAATCTATTGAAGTTATACAAAAACTAACCTAAATTTATGCTTTTTGTAATTCCTGAAACACGTCAAAGTTGGCAATTCTCGTACAACTGTGAGAAATGAAAAAGAAATCAATTTTCTTACTTTTGTGAACCACCCACAATTACCCAGCATACTCTTCAAAACCCATGTAATTCAAATCGTCATACTCGGATACTCTCAATTCGAACAAAATCAGGAAAGAAATGTATAAGGCTTGGTCACCAAAAATATAGCCTAATCCTAACAAAATATTTAAAGCACTAAAAGTTCCTTAGACAAGACTAATTTGTTGTATATAAGCAAAATAAAGGAGTTTACTTTTTACTATTTTTATGAAAAATAAATTTTTGTTTTGCACTATTTTTATAAACAGAATGTTCACATATTTTTTTCGAAACTATATAGGACGGTGGATTAAGAATTGTTGCTTCAATGTGTTATGAATCTCTCTATCTAATTGATCTAGCCTACGATGATAATAAAACATTATTTTATATAATTTTTTTTGGGGCAATTAAAATGTAAACAGCGGGTTTAAAATTATCAGCAAAGGATTTTGCTACAAACTGTAGCTACAACGTTATTCATGCTTATAAGATGATGAAAAATTTGCATGAGCGCTTTTCTAAGTGACATTAAAGTTTCGCAATTACACGCGATAATGATTTTGCCGGCGTCTCGGCATTTCAGTAGTCAACATCGTATACAACTTTAAACAATAGTTTATTAAAATAGCCATTGAATTATTATGTACAACTTGTTGCTACCTGTTTTATTCGAATAAAATTTATTGTATTGTTTTGAAAAAAATTGTTGTTTCCCAGTATCAAATTCAGGAAAAAGTCCTTTGATACCCTAGATGAAATCATAGGGTGTACTAAGTTCCATTTCACGGTACAAATAATACAAGGTATTCTTATTAAATTTTGATGCTGAGACGTAATTTTGTCCGCTAATGTATATACATTTGTGTAGAAAAGGCAGAGATATGAGAGAGAGAGTATTGTGTTCTCTGTACCGTGCTTTCCTATGCGTTACACATCATTTTGTCCCCTAATGGTGGAATGTGGTTCGTAATGAGAATACCTTGTATTCTCTGTACCGTAATTCACCGTAACACGCAGAAATAATGCTAGTAGAGCACAAGTACAAAAGCTAAAATTCGTCTAACAATAAGACCAACTCTTATGATACCCTAGACGAATCCCCATATGAAATTTCGTATGGTCATACATCTGTGCAAGTTTGATTTCAGAAGTGGTTTTTCGCAAATATTTCTATAACGGTTCGTCGGACATAAAAAATTATTATAACCAATTTAATAGGATTTCGTATTCTGAAAAAGTTTTTAATACAATAAAAATGCCTAGGACTAATCGTTTTCACAGCATACGTAAAAAACCTAAATTTTTATATGGCAACACCAAGAAAGGGTTGCCCGATTTAGTCTATTTTTGAAAATTTCATTTGTTATTACTATCAGAACACCATAAACCAAATTTCAGCTCTCTATGTTGACCTGTTCTCAGGCAGTGTCCAAATATATAGTATAAAACGAAATTTTTGTATGGCAACCCCACGAAGGAGTTGCCCGATTTGTCTCATTTTCGAACTTAATTTTAATTTTTTTTTATAGTCCGTGTTCAAGATTTCAGTTCTCTTAGAATACGAGTTTTCGAGTTGTCGTGCGCATATACAGACGGACATGCAAAAATCAAAATAACTTTTAATATTATGCGTGGGTGTCCAATCAATTTTGCTCTACCATCATTATTTCTGTGCATTACAAACGGAATGGCAAACTTAGTATACCTAATAGATTTAATCTAGAGTATAAAAATGGGTTGGATACCCACGCATAATACTAACATTTATTTTGATTTTTGCATGTCCGTCTGTCCGAAAAATCTGGTAACTCCTTCGTAGGGTTGCCATACAAATATTTCGTTTTTCACTATATATTTGAATACTGCTTGAGAACACGTCAACATAGAGAGCTGAAATTTTGTACAGTGTATTTTCATAGTAATAGTAAATAAAGCTTCATAAATGGAATAAGTCGGGCAATCCCTTCTTAGTGTTGCTATATGAAAATTTAGGTTTTTTACGTATACTGTAAGAACGATCAGTTCTAGACGTTTTTATTGTACAGAAAAGTTCTTTAGAATATGAAATCCTTTGAAATAGGTTATAATCATTATTATTGTCCGACAAATCGTTCTAGAAATATATGCATAAAACCACTTCAAAAATCGACCACTCGAAAAAATCAAAATGAAAAAACCTGGATGTAAATTGACCTGCTGCTTGATCTACTAGCACCCAAAATGCAACTGTTTTTGCATATTCTAAATCGAGCGAAAAATTCTAATAAATTCTGAGAATAAGCTCTTATAGCAATTTTTGCTGTACATGGTTAACAGAAATTGAAAAAAAGGTACATAGTAGGTTATTTGCTTTACTTTCTTAAAATTGAAACGGAAAATGGTGTAAAAATGTAGTAGTCGGCGGAAAAGCATGAGCAAAATACAATGTTTCTTATCGGCAGAAACCAAAAACTAATACTCATCAGTACGCCTGCCGTAGATGCCTGTAAAGAAAATGCCAAGCTAAGCACATACAACTGGCAGCAACTAGCCGTACTGATGAGTATTGGTTTCTGTTGATACGAAACGCCTTATATTTTCCGCCCACTTCAGCAGTTGTAGGCTTTGCAGTAAATTGGCTATCAATATTTTTAAATTGATAACATTTTTCGAAAAGTTTTCATGACTTTTCTCTATGAAAAAATGTGAGTCAAGATTCCGAAGCTTCGAATATGCTTTCAAGTTAATGGCTAAGAGGAGAGGAGGAGGAGGTTAATAAAATTATGTTGCTCATGAAAGATCCAACAAATATCTAGATAAGTATGTACTTATATAATTTAGTCTATGTTAAAGAGTGATTTATAGAATATGAAGAAACAACTTTTAGCCTTTCTTAACTCTTACATCCTCTCTAAAAAATATTTATATTATTTATTTACTTTTGTTTTCTTACATTTTTCATATTAAGTATTATAAAATCTCACTTTGTTTGAAAAAAAAAACGAAAAGCACTACGATATTATTTAATTTTTTTCGCTAGATTTTTATCATAGCATAGAGAGCATTGCTCATCACTGGTCAGAGGGGATTCATCACTCGCCAAAATGAGCTCATAACTGAAATTCGTCTTTTATTTTTATTTTTATCTACTTAATTGCAATTTCTCTATTTAAATTGAATTTTTAACTAATTCGATATTTTACAAAATGTTTTTCTTATCAATATTGCAAACTAAAAAGTTGTCTTAAGGGGCCTGATCAGTGCATATTTGACGCTACCATATATGGATAGTTTTCAGTTACAAAACTTATTTGATTATAGCGCCACTACGCAGTACATTTTGGAACTACATTGATATCAAAGTGTTTACTATCTTTCATGAAAAACAAATTTTCCTTTCACACCAAACCAACTACATACGTAAATATGCACTGAATATAATCAAGCATGCAATGCTGAAATTTTGTTCAGCCGTTTAGACACGAACGTGTATTTTGGGAAAAGTGTTCCACCCTTACCTTGTGGGTATATTTTTGCAGGTAATCAGAGACAAACGAAAAAAAAATAGTTTTCTCTAACAGCACGTTTAATAGTCTGTGACCTATCGAAAACGTTAAATAAATGCATCATAAAAAAAATGTTTTTTTCTTTATCTTAAACTATCATTTAAGCTACTTTTGTAGTTATATTTCATAGCGTGATGTATATTGTAAATTACGCCAAAATAACAACTCAAAATAAATGCAAAATTATAAAGTCATGGTGTGTAATCAAGGTCCATCAAAGTCTAGCCTAAGCAAATGTATTGCTTCGGAGGGTTCTCTTTGCAAAAGCCAACAACGGAAATAAGTTTTTGTTTTTTTTTGCTGAAATCACTAAACTAAGAGACAAACAAATGTCATCAAATGCACGCAAATGTAAGATAACAGAGTAAATGCAAATTTATCTAAGGTTCCGGTCTTCTTGGTATACTGACGAATGAATATATGTAACTATGGTAAAAGTCTATATGTACGCGCAATTGCATGCGCTCAGCAGATAAAAAACCTTAGAGGAAATTCAAATTGATTCATAGTACCCCGACCTCGAGTAGAGATGCACACCAAGAGAAAGTGACTAATAAAAGCAAACAAGACCGATCGAATGATGCTGCCTTCTTCTTTCTACTTACCTTTGCAGACGTAAGTTGAGGGTAAATCCAAAATACGAGCTCCGAACCTTTGGTATAAATGTTCTGAGATTCGGTTCCCTTATAACTAAATTCGGTTTCGGTGATAAATTAAATCCACTTACACTAAACACAATTAAACACAAACACAAAACAGATACCCCAGACATATTGATGATTGGTGATGCGTTATTATAATTTATATATTGTTTCACCTCAGTTTCAGTATTATTAATTAACTATCACAAAAATGCACTCGTAAAAATGATATCACAGCTCCGCTCTCTAGAACCGATCCAACTAAGCTACTAAACTATAAAAAACATTCTTTTCTTTTGGATAGCACACCGTGATCACTTCTTTATCGCGGTAAAAGCCGTGTTTAAGACTGCGTGCGAATCGAACTCTGCTATAGATGTCTCCAATCCAAAGTAAGTCAGCAGAGCTACCTCTCCAAGATCATCCAGTCACCTAGTCACCAAGCCAGCCACCGCTGCCACCATGGAAAACACTTCCGAGTGTGATTAATCCCCTGTTCACAGAATTTTTGTTGAAAGTTTTGTGAATCGTGTACGCGCATGCGGTAACCGTTTAAGCTCAGGTATGAATCACTATGCGATCACGATAATTTTCGTAATAAAATAACGTCGATGGAAGAGTTGTTTTAATGGGACTATCACTTTGCTTTTTTGTATATGGAATTCCTTTATTATTTGTCAACAGATTTATGTTGATTGATGTTGCTCTAAAACCATTGGAATCTCCGGGTGAACCACATACATACGCACATGCATACTTACATACATCACTTTAATATTATAAAAATGCTAAAGATCTCGATTATCTTGTTTTTAGCGCTTGATTGATGACTGACTGACTAATGCCTACTGAAGAGTAGAGTTCAGATACAATGCGGCTACATATCATCATCGCCGACCGTCTGTCTCGACTTGGACCATTTCTCATATACTAATTGAAATTTTATCGTGTACAAGTGCAATTGAACGATTCAAGTGCGTTTACAAGATTTTTCTGGGCCCCAAGCTACATTCTCACGCCTTTGCATTATATACTAAAGTGATAAGACAGTAGCTGTGATAACAAAGACTCAACGGACAAAGATGCATGTCAGCATTGAATACATACTTCTTGCTATAGAGCTAGTGGACAATATTGGAGATTTTTGTAAGCAAAAAATGCCCAGATTTAGCTAGCTGCTGACCTTTCCTTCCTCAGTCATGAACTCTATTTTAACTCAATAAACTTTGATTGATGGAGAGCTCAGTTGAAGACAAATTGAGAGCAAGTGCAGTTATTATTGTTATTATAATTTATGCTTAACGTGAGTAATTTTATGTTATTTACGGGAGTTTAGTGACAAGGTGCAAGTCATGTTGCGTGGGGTCTGCCTACGTAGTAAGTATTTCATGTTTGTTTGTTTTCATTTTTAATAGCAGTTTGTAAAACAATGAGAAGGAAATTTATCGCCCGCGATAATATGTATATGCACATATGCATGTACATATAATATGTCAGCAGACGTTATTCGGTAGTTCAATGTTGTTTCTGAATAAATCATTATCGAAAGTATGTAATTGATATCTGAAAAGCGGACAACCTTGTAAAACTGTTTAGCTGTACATTCCATTTCTGTATTTATAGATAGGAAGATAGTGGAAATGAGCAGTTGTTTTACAAATATCTTGTTAGCTGCGGTAGCATATATAATTTTTTATAAACTTTTCTCATTTATTATGAATTTTAAGCGGAAATTAGTTAAGTTGTTAGACGTTAAGATAATATTTATGTAAAAATAAGCAATCACATTTTTGCTTATAAGGTAAAAATCTTTTGGTCTCCAATCTTCCGCGCTTAGAGAGACTAAAATCTTCAAAATGTTTACACGGCAACAAGGGCGGATACAGCGGTGGGAGATCGAGGCGATTGCCCCCCCCCCTCCCTAGAGCTCTAATAAATCAAAATTTATACTATAATCAAATGAAATAGAAAATATAATTTTTTTTTTAGAAAATAGGGGAAAGTACCCAATTTTGGGCCGTCAGCCAGTTACGGGCCATTTGCACATATTTTTGATTCAAGCTAAGCTCGCAGTCATTTTTGAGGCCAGCCGTTCCCTTTAACTCGTACACGAATTTGTCTGTCTATTTATACATTTCTTTTTTTACTATTTTCGACACTCTCGTAGACCCACTTTTCGTCATCACAGCGAGCTGAAATTTGGCACACAGGTTCATGTCGCGTGACAATTGAATCTATCAAAATTTGAACCGGAAATTTCCAATGAAAACCCGGAAAATCGGGAAAAATTATTTGAAAATTTGGTACAAATGTGATTAGTGATAAATCCATTTCAGGAAAAATTCAGAGTTTTCCGATTTTTCCGAAAAAAATTTCCGGAATTTTCCAACTTTTCCGGAAAACTTTCCGGTAAAAAAGTTTTCTAAATTATGCAGGATCGCTATCAACTGGCATCATTACTTTCTCACCGACAATGGTGAAAACTTGCAGAAAAAATCGAGGAAAATTCATGCAAAACGCTTTTCCGGAGTTTTTCCGACCAAGGAAGCGTTTGAGCGTTTTGCAACCTAAGGCAAAGTTGTAGAGCGAAATGAGTTGCATAATAATTTTTACTCGAATAAATTTTTTGGAAAACTGGTAAATCAGTGTCTATCCAGCCGTCATAAAATTGTTTTAATATATCTCCATGCAGCACGTAATAACAATTTAGTTAACGTGAAAAAGGCAGAAAATAAAATTAGTATAAAACGAATTTTCAAACAAAACTGAGGCCAATCCGCATGAAAAAGTAGAAAATAAACTTTTTTTCACACACAGGGGTGGACTCAGATTTTATTCGCTGACAATCACCGGTATATTTCAGTATGATCAATCAGAGGTAACAAGTGATTTGATTCATGAAAAGTAAGAATATTCAAGAGAAATGTCCCAATCAAAAAATCTGAGTCCACCTCTGTGTGTGAAAAAAACTTTATTTTCGTTTTTTACTTATTTTATTGTGCTTATCTATCTCAATTTTTCCTTGCTTAAAATGCAAAAATTTTTGTCCTTTTGGCAATAAATGAGTATAAAAAAGTAGGAGATGTATCTGAAAGTTTCAGTAGAACAAAATAGACGTCCACGCAATAAGAATTTTCCTGTCGTATTTGCTAAGGAACTGTACTAATATACACCTGATTTTTTTTAGTTTTTTCAGTAATATTGTGCTAGAGTTTTTTTTACATTTTCAGCTACTATGTATGTAGTTTTTTTTTTGTTCTACGAGGTAAGTAAAAATATTTGAAAACAATTTAGTTTAAATAAAAATATTAAGGCGGCTCGTATTTGGACACCGTTTTTAGATTTTTTTTAGCAATGGGCCGGGGGGCTCGTAACTGGCAAATTTGTGCAAAGTTAGGGCTGTCAGTTTCGAGCCATATGTTGAGACTTTTAAAGAAAAACAAATTTTTATTTCGTCTTCCTAGGTTATGTGCTGAGTTAGTTTGTTTTCCAACGGTATTTTTCTGGCAAAAAAATCTGTTTTAAATGTCTAAACGAGGAAGATATACTGAAGAATGAAATGCAGAAGGCGTTGCAAGATATTAAAAATGGGGCATCTATTAGGGAAACTTCTAAAAAATATCGAATTCCACGTGCTACTTTACAAAACCGCTTTCATTGTCGTAATGAAAAGCCTAATACAGGTCCCTCACCTGTTTTAACGATTGATGAGGAAAATAAGATAATGGAATGGATTTGGTCCTATTTTGCAAAGGGATTTCCGAGAAGGAAGCATGATGTACAAGGAGTTGTTCAAGAGTTCTTAGATGCTTTTCTTAGAAATAATTATTTTCGGAATAATCTACCTGGTGGTATTACTCATTTCTTCGTCGACATCCAGATGTAGTCATGCGAACGCCGAAGGCAATTACAGATTCTAGTTCTAAAGTAGCAGAAAGCGATATACGAAAATGGTTTAAACAAATTGAGAGTTACTTTAAAGAGAAAAGATATACCGAAATTCTACTAGATCTTGCACGATGTTTCAATGGAGACGAAACAAATTTTCAATTGGGTCCCAAGAGCGGGAAAGTACTAGCTCCTAAGGGTAAAATAACATCAGATATACGCCCTATTCTGATATTCAGATCAAAGCATAGTTTGATTTTCGATAACGAATTAAACTATTTGCTAGTCAGAAATTGTGTATACTATCTTACCCTAGCATTGATTTTATACATATAGATACGCCACCAAATCTGTTACATCTTCTCGACAGATGGCCTTACTTGTACCAAATTAGAAAACAGAAGCGAAATTTTTACCAAATGACTGAAATCTTGCCTACAGATGGCGCCATCTATTAGAAGAAAGTGGAAAATATGAGGATATTAAGTTATCTTCGATAACAAATGTTTTTTTTCTTCCCGATCTAACAATGTCTAGGAAAAATGTAATAAAGGAATTCAAAAGAATTTTAGATTTTTTCTCAATAAATTTGCTTTTTATGAGATATATATATAGAGAAGTACTTCGTAAGAGATTTTTTTGGTGAATTTTGTATTCCTTCTGTTCTACAAGAAATTATTATTTAAATTAATGCATATGTAGTTTAATACATACACAGGTAAACAAAGCAGTTTTCAAAATGATTTTAGCTCGATTTTTTTCTTTTATATTAGTTTTCATAAACATATAAACATTGAATAATATAATTTCATTATTATCAGACAGTTTTTTTGCTACTAGTATATGCCAGACGTTTTTTTTTTTTTTTGATTAAAACAAATTAAAAAAAAATGATTTTATTATGGCTGTAATTTTTATACGAGCTGTTATCGAAGGAACAACATGAAATTAATTTGTCAGGCAGAAATTCGATTGATTATCAATAGCCAAATCGATTGGAGTGCGATATGGAATAAACTTGTGAGAGTACGGCCGACAAGACGTTGGTTTTTAACGAAAAGAAAAGTCTAGCACGGTGCTAGCAACGAGGAAGCTGTCTGCAACACTATTGAGTTACTGTAAGGAAAGGCATATCCCAAAAACTAACCGAACTAAACTAATTCCTCGAAAACGATTCTAGCTCTTACAATAATAGGAACGCCGAGATTCCAAAAAATTCATGGGTCGGATTTTCCATAAATTTTTTTGGGATTTGGCACGTCTGTCTGATGCCATATGTGGTTGTTGACGGGTAGATTCATTCCGGGTGAATTTTATTTGAAATATTTCCTGGCAAGAAAAATGTTTGCACTTTATGTAATTTCTCAGAACTGTTGCCCCACATATATCGAAAATATATATACTATGGCTCTGAGAACGCGTTAACATAGCGAGCTGAAAGATCTAGTTGGTCGAAACTCGTTAGGCTTAAATTAAATTAATCATGTTATATATTTTTTTTGAAACATAAGAAGTGCTTTAGTTTTCTTAAGGAAAATTAAATTTGCATCACAATTCGAAAGTACTGGAAAGAACTACTTAACGACATTGGAAATGTTGCTTAAATTATCGAAACTTAAAAGCGAAGCGGAATCCCACAAAATCCCAAATAAACTCCTTTATCTATGAGCACATGTGTATATTAATTTTAATGAATAAAATTACTCGTAGGTGTACCGTATACGTAATATGTACCTATGGTTTTTTAAATAAATTCCTTTATGAAACACCTGCCCTCAAAAGTCGAATTTCTCTGACTGGTATGCCAATTCCATCATCCAATTAAATCTGATCTCTTTGTTGTCTCCAGTTGTTGCCAGTTTATTTCTTAGAAAAACAAAAGAATGTTCTATTTAGGCTCAGCACCCGAATCAATCCAACTTTATTACATCGGTCTCGGCAACAAATATATATAAATATATATGTATACCGCGATCCGAATCAAACATTCTAAGAAATTTCATCAAGCTAAACAAATTGCTTGGCAGAAATATTTCAAATTATTACCCAAAAATCAATGCACCAGTCAACAACCAGATGTGAAAAGGTAGATCGCAGAAATTCTATCGAAAATCCGATCGAAAAATTTCTTGGAAGCCTCCAGTGCCTAGATAAGAATTTTGTATGTTCTGCAACTTTCTGCTGAGGCAGCGAAGTATGAGATTCTTTTACTTAAATCCCGTATGATACACATCTGCCAAATCTTTTAAATCATCTTGATACTAATCAAAGATATGCCTTTAAATTTCTTTATTACAGATTTTTTCCACATTTCTACACATCATTAGATAAAGAAAGACGGAAAAAACAACATTAGATTAGATTATTTCCTGTGATATGGCGCTATTTATAACCGAAGACAACTTATTATCCTAATATTCGCCAAGTTTTGCTAGCAGATGGCGGACCTTTTGGTGAGCAGAGGATAAAGTACTACAGTGGAGACTCAGTGAGAAGATGTAAACACATCTTGTGCTCAGCGGTGGCATATCTATATGTATAAAATCAATGCGTAAAAGTAAGTCGCTCTCCTTTTATCTGCTTACCAGAATAAGACTTTTAAATAGGTACTGTTATTTAGTTTAAGATATAATGTAAAAATAATAAAACCAATAAGCTTTTCTATTACTAGTCAAGTTGAGTTTTTGCGACCATGCTAAGTCAAAACTTCCCTTAAGACGGCCCGTAACTGGGTACTTTACTCTACTGCTTTTAAATCCCCACTAAAAAATAGAAAATAATTTCTCCCATCACTTAATGAGTACCTAGATCATAAAAGGTCTCTAGAAATTCTCTTAATTTTAAATTTAATGAAATATTGAAATTATATTACAATTGTCGATAAATCTTAAAATATTCAAGGCACATAAAGATCTGGGCAGTTGAAATTTTAATACTACAGTGAATAACAATTTTCGAGATTGAAATTTGGAGATCCTAATGTTTATTAAAATACATAATTAAATTAGCTTTGACTTTGCTCTCTTTGTGGACCTTGAAAATTTTAAAATTTATACATAAATGTGATATAATTTCAATATTTAATTAAATGCAAAATGAAGGGAAACTCTAGATATCTGTTGTGCTATATGTATGTAGGTAGGTATACTCATTAAGTGAACGCAGGAATTATTTTGTAATTTTTAGTGCGGGTTTTGAAGCAAAGTTTTTTTTTATATTTAATAGTCTTTTTTAGTTTTAAATTATTCTAAAACAAAATTAAAATTATATAGTAAAGTACCTAGTAATGCTTTGCGGTGTATATTCTCACTAAATGATTATATTATCTTTTAACAGCTAACAGCTAACCCCGTTTTAGACTCTCTCAGTGGCGTAGCTATCGCAGGGCCGGGTGGTGCAGTGCACCAGGGCCTCGATGCTCAGAGGGCCCCCTAAGCTCCGAAAAGAGAGGAGCAGCGAGCTCCCGAAGCTAGCAAACCTCGAGCCAGCTCACAATATTTTCTTTGAAATTTACTGGACATTTTTTCTTATAGTTTATACGCATTTTTGGAGGCTGACAACGGGTGCTTGGCTTGGGCTACTAACAATTTTTATGAGGGTAGATGAGGATAACGATAAGGATTCATTTCTTAGAAATTTACAGAAAATGTTTTGTGCTGAATTTGTTCACTTTGGTGGCCGACTGCAGTTAATTTCAGATACAATGTGTGCCGTTGTCGGCCTCCAAAAGTGCGGATAAATTCTAAGAAAACATTTCCAGTAAATTTTTAAGAAAAAATTGTGTCCTATGCTTGTTTGTTTGACTTGCTGTAATTTTTACTAAACATTGACAAGCTATGTAGAAAAATGTCAGTATGTATTCTGACTTTCTAAAATTTCGATAGTTAAAAATTGAAAATTATCGATAGAAAAAAGGAGCGTAGCGGTGCTTCGAAGCGGAAACAACGGCAGGAAAGAGAAGAAAGTAAAAAAAAAATGCCCAAGCTAGACAGTTTTTTTACGAAACCTTTCAGCTAGCGTTCCTTTCATGGTAGAAATATCTGTTAAAAGTGACAAGTGTGAGGGAGGAGTGTTTATCCAGTGATAGCGTAGACACCGCTGTATCAGTTAATAAAACGACTCGAGAAGATCAGGATCCAATAACTCTCACCAATCCTACTGCTGAAAATGACTATGTCGATGCTTCCGCGCAAATTCTTGAAATTTCAAATGACTTGGGAAAATTCAAAAACAAGAACTTGAACGACAACGAAAAGCGGCTGATTCTTGAACTGACCTTTTCCGAAGTACCCATACAAAGACAACAGGAGCTTTTCGGAAGCGTATTATGTTTCTACGTCAAAATACGGACCAGTTGATAGTTTTTGGATATAATGCTCAAAAATATTGGATGCTGCCTACTGCCAACCCTGTCAGTTTTGACTTCGCAAATAAATGTATGATGCACAGGCATTCGGGACTGAAGGGGAGGCATTTATCAGATAGAGTCAAGATCCTCGAAAGGAGGCATGTGCTGGATACATTCATCCAAACGGAAAGTACTTACATTGCTCCAGACATATCTTAAATTGGTAATAAACGATGCCGTTCGAGGTTCTGTCGAAATTCAGAAATTCTTTCCAATAATGCAAGACTTGTTTAACTTCTTTGGAAACAGCATTAAGCGCAGGGACCTCTTATCGGAATTCCCCGCCGAATCAGAAATTACCCTGAAAAAATTGAATCCGACAAGATGGTCCAGCAGTGTTAATACAATAATTGCAGTCAAACTTAGTTTTTTCGATATTATCAAAGCATTGTCTGAAATAACGCTAAAGAATTCTAGTAAAGACGAACGTAGTGAAGCAGATCTTATAAAATTAAAAATGCTCCATTTTGAGTTTGTATTTCTTTGTGAATTCATGCACAGTGTATTAAACAAGATCAATTATATTTCCAAAATCTTGCAAAAACGTGATATCGTTTTGGACGAGGCGAGTAAGGCTTTGGACGAAGCAACTGATAAATTAAAAAGTACAGAAATGACTTCGACTAATTTAAATGCAAGGCCACCGAAACCGCGAAAAAATACGATATCGATTCCACGTTTCCAGAAAAGCGACGAAGAAAAACTAAAAAGCATTTCGATCAATTGGCTTCTGATCACCGGTTTCAAAGCCAGGAAGAGGTCTTTAAAATTACCATTTTCAGCAATGTACTAGACGTAATAATCAATCAGTTAAATGCGCGATTTAATGGTGTGAGTGCAGTTTGTAAAACGTTCGACTTTTTAATTCCAAAAAATTTGCTCAGCATGGATGAAACGACTTTACTCACAAAATGTGATCAGTTTCATATGAAATATTCCGATATAATAGAACCCAATTAATTCCTGTTACTTCTGCGGTAGCAGAAAGATCTTTCTGTAAACTGAGGATTATAAAAAAATATTTAAGAAACAGTATGGGGCAATATCGCTTCCGACATTTATCATTAATTGCGTTAGAAAACAAGGCGGCATCAAACTTAGATTTGAGTGAAATTATAGACGAATTTGCAAAAATCATATGGCGCAAGAGATTGTGAATTTCACTAAGAATTTTGTTAACAATCTTTCTTTTCCCGTCTATTGATCTCATCTGTACTATAAATATTTTTTTTGTCATCTGCATCGTTATTTATTTTTTGCCATTTTCTTTTATTAAACACATTATAAAGCCGGTGTAATGATTTATCCTACTAGGGGTAAATGCACTGTTCTTTTCTTCTCCCTATTTACAAGTTTGAGGGCTAATATAAATTTAAGCTACGTGGAAAGAAGGGATGGGGACCAAGTGGGGCCCGATTTTTTCTCTATGCACCAGGGCCCATGTCCACCTAGCTACGCCACTGGACTCTCTGTAGGGTTACGATTTACAATTTGAAATAAAAATTTATTTTATATTTGGATTTTATTAAAGGGGGGGGGGGAACCAACATAAAAGTCATATGCACCAGTAACGAGCATTCTGGTGTTCCAGTAACGAGCATCCAATTTTTATATTGAAAAATTATATTTTTAAAGTGTTAATGTCATTTTAAATTCAACAAAAATACACGATTAGTGGGAAAATATGAAAAAAAATAAATATGTAATTTTCATTACTTTTATTTTATATTTTGCAACATTAATATTATTTGTTATACCTAATATTTATTTTTTTGTTTGGAGTTGCTTCATTTTTGCTTCCTTTTTAATGTGATACGGTCCCTACTGTCCATTATTGTCGATGGCTTTTGGTAACTTTCATCCACCTTTGGTGGTGTTACTTCTATTTTTTCTATTTCGTCAACTTTATCCTGTAAATCCTGGAATATTTTTTCGATTTCTGCTGTTATTTCTGCTTCTGCTTCCATATTGGTGGTTTCGCGCAATTCTGGTACATGCTCGACGTATGTACTGTACTGTTCTCATTTCCGGCTTGTATTTTTATCCTTTTTTTAGTTTTTCGTAGTACCTTTGCCGCTAGTTTTTCTTTTGCTTTTTCTTTCGATTTCTTCCCCTTTTCTTGCTTTCAACAGTCCTGTTTCCAGTTGTTTCTTTTGTTTGTCTTCTCTTTTCTTTTGCCTTTGGATAACTTTTTCTTCTTTGTTTTGATGAGCTATGTAATAAGGCTTTCTCTTTACGTTTTAAACGATTTCCTTCAGATTTTCAGCTGATATCTTGTTCTCCATTTTCTCATCATGAATCGAAACGGAGATGAAGATATTATATAAGACCGGTTTTGCTTTTCTTGTTTTTCTTGTTTGTGAAGTCGTTGTGGGGTTGAAGCTATCGGAAGATAATCTTTAATATTTCCGGTGTTATCCGCAATACCTATTGGCAACTCTTCGATATTTAAAACGTCCTCACTTGGGCCGTCATTGGTAAATGGATCTGGTACTTCTGTACACTCTTCGTTATCATACACGAATTCTGTGATGTCCTCCGATGGAGTCTTTTCCCTTTCCTGAAAATGCATAGTATAAAATATTAGTTAAAAACATATTCGAATTCCGACGTATAGCTACATTAAAAAATTATGATTGTAAAATTCACTTACTCGTACTGTAATAGCAGGAACACACGCAAGTACTTTATAGATGTCATGCAAGAGCGCAAAGTTTGCGGTACAAGGACGCTTGACATGGTCGAATTGTTTAAGTTGTGCAATTTTCTGCTCTCCAACTATTTCTTTGAAATGCTTCAAGTCAAGAACTGAAGTTTTTTCTGGAGAAACTGGACTCTCTTGCTCTACACTCGTGGTAAAATTCTTTCCCAATCATTTTGAAAAGTCTATTGCGTTGGGATCAAACAGATAGAGCCCACATGCTTTAAAATCATTCTGTATAATATCGGGACGCAAATACCTTTTTGTATCACCATTTGCAGAAGTGGCGCAAATTTGGTGCGAGTAAATTTACAATCTAAATTTTGTCGTCTCCAGTTCTGTAACTCCTTTGCCCACGCCGATTTTAGGGATTTAAAAACAGATACATCCGCCGGTTGTAAAATTCTTGTTGCGTTAGGATAAAGGCAAATTGCAATAATTTGTAAACTTTCACACAACTTTGACAGCGAATAAGTCATATGTGTTTTATGACTGTCTACAAAAAAGATTACTTACCGGCAAAGGCACTTTGTTCTGCTGGAGAAAAGGATAAAACACCTTTTCTACATAGTGTTCGAAAATTTCTGACGTCATCCAGCCAGAATCTGATTTCTGCCATTTAAAATCATCTGATATCGATTCCAGTATATCCATTTGAATCCTTTTATATGGATATTATTATCATGGGTGGAACTGATAGACCAGAAGCAGAAAAAGTGAACATCACAGTCAAATTATCTTTGGCTTGCCCATAATATGTCTCGTAGACATTTTTGGTTCCTAAAAAGGTGTAAATTACATTTAAAATATTTTATAATTAAGTGCTAGAACGTATTATTTTACCTTTTGGTGCCAAGACCTTCCCACTTTTAGGACACATTTGGAAATTAGTCTCGTCTTTAAAAGGATTGGCTCGAGGTTCATTATCGAGGAATTTTTCACAGCTACCTGAACATCTTCCTTTCTTCTAGGAAAACCTTTTTTATGGTTGCCAAACAACCATTCTACTACGGTTTTCTCTTCCTTCTCTGTCAGAAATGCTGATGGCCCAAATGAAGACATTATGTGTGCGACCTTAAAGTCTATTTTGCACAGTTCCTCGTGGAATTTTATATTTTTTAGCCACAGTTTGGATTAAGTTTCCATCATTAATTTCGTGCAACGCCCGTTGCAAGTCTTCTTCCGTATAATTTTTTGTTTTACTTTTTGGCATTACATAAGTTAATTTTATTAAGTTATTTTTTAAAACAATTTTTACTTCTTTTAACAACGTAGATTTTATATTATTAATTAACTTACACGTTTTAGTTATTTTAAAAGTTTCGTTCACACACCTGATATCCTTGCTAAATTCTTTACGATTATACATACACTTTTTCACTACCTATCACTTTTAACTCAAACAACTGAATGCCACTGTCCTTTCGATTCAAAGGATATACAAAATTCGAAAGGATGCATCTATCTGAATCTGAAAATATCAAGAATGGCCACAAATTCGCAGAAATAACTAATTAAAGCGACTAAAAGGGAGAGAGTGCTCGTTACAGGGGAAAATTTCTAGGCTTTGGTTCTGTTTTGTTGGTTCGTATTTAGAAAGCCATAAAGATATTGCGCACAGTTTATGCCTCTTAGAACACATACTGCAACAAATACGAAACCGAAAAATATTCTGATCTTTTATTTGTTCAGTGAAGGTCTTTCCTAATGAAGTTTTTCACTTAACATTAAATTGAAACCTTGCAAACTGAGTCTTCCGTAGCTTTAATATCTTAAAATTAACGCGACAGCTTTTTTCTCGCAAACCATCCTTATTTGTTTTATCATTTCCATTTACCATCAATTGAATTTGCTGTGAATACAGAATATACGACAAAAGTATTACGAGGAATGTTCCCTGTAGTCAGCGTTTCCATATTTTTTTTAAAGAAAACTGTTTTTTTCGAGCAAAAAACTGTCATTGCAAGATAGCTTCTTCTTAGTTTAAGTATCATTTTTATTATATACATACTCAGACCATAATAGATATTACAAAAATCACACTTCGTGTAAGAAAAATCACAACAAATTATTAAAATAATAGGTACATTTCTGTTGCCACAAAAAGCCTCCTTGGCATAGCACATTGCTAACTAAACTTGAATACGTAGTAGAATATAATTATTAATTATTTTGCATAAATCTCTGTCGAATTTTTTAACATGTCATTAGAATCTTTAAAATTTGTGCAATCTGAATTTTGCTTTTTTAAATAATCTTTCGTCCTTAAAATTCCACACAATGTGAGGACCTATAGCCTGTTCCGAATTTTCTTTTTATTAATGTTGATTTGGAAGAGAATTCTCTCTACATTTGCTGTGGCTACAGGGATTGACAAAACTGCTGACACCAGTTTTTTTGAACAAAGGAAAACATATGGATCCATCGATGCGCTTTAAATTAAAAATTGCTTCCCAAAACTTTTCTATTTTGGTTTCTTCAACCAAATCAACTTGAACACGCCACCCAATGGAAGACGATATTAAAGGAAACACAGTGCTAGCTTTTCCAACCTCGACCTCAGTATAACTTTAAGAACCTCAACCTGATGAGCCTTGCAAACTTTTGCAGCTCACAATACGAACTTTGATAACTTCTGTATGATAGCAGTTAATTGGGCTATTGGCTTGAAAATGGAAATTATTTTGTAATAATTTACTACAGCAGGAACAAATTCACGTTAAATATGTTTCCCAAACTTATTTTCAACAAATTTCCTGTACACTTTTTCTCGTAAACAATGCTGACATTAAAAATTAGCTGTCAAAGCTGACAAAGTTCCAGCAGAGTAGAAAGTAGACCTAGTCGGGTTCAACCTAAACCTGGCCGGCCTCAGCAACTTTGCCATTGGGAGCTTAATAACCTGATCTCATATATTCTACAGAACTGCCGGCCAGGTTGGAAAAGCCAGCACTGTGTTTCACGCTTAACAGTTTATATATGAGATGACAGATGACACTCTATGGGAGTCAGAAAAAAAATGACATTCCAGGATTGCCGTTTGAACTAATTTTGAAAAGAGCGGAATTGAAGCAGAATATCTGAGCGTTAAAATTTATACAATATGTAGGTCTGTTTATGTAAAATTATTAAGCAATTATAAAAAATTACTTTTTGTCTACAAAAACTGTAAAAAACTGTCAAATTTGGCGGATAACTGGGGAAAATTGGAAAACTGCACAGCTCCCAAAAAAACTATCATTTACAGGAATAACTGTCAATATGGCAACGCTGCCTGTAGTTCAACACTTACCTTACTTGCAGCATCGCAGGTGCTCAAATTAAAAATAATATTTCTTCATTTTTAATTCAAACTGACATCTTAGTTCATTCTACATCATCCCAGATTTATTATGCTGTCTAGAAAAATAAAAGAAGAAGACAAATTTATTCCATTTTATTCTACGAGGAAGTAATTAAACGAAGAGCCCTTCATCAAACATTTTCGTGAATATTCCAAAGTTGTGCTTAGACCGAACGAGTCAGCAATATAGAAGTGAGCGCACTTTCTGCAGTATATTTCTATGAACGTAGTCAGTCTATATTATACATGTCAGTGATTATGTCATCAAGTTGAGGCATCGTCGATTTTATATTCGAACGAGCCGTTACTGGTTTTTGTTCTACTTGCTCAGTCTTGTTTGTATGTTATTAGTTTGTCGAAGATTGTGCCTTGACGCGTGAGTGCGGCACATGCTTTGACAGTTCTTTGCGTGCTTCAAAAAAACAACAAAAAAGGAGTTGCGCTAGAGATTGTGTTTTCTTTGCTACGAAGAGTTAGATATTTGTAGGTACTTAATACACTCAAAAATACTTAAATACTTAAATCTTAGTACTAAAGTACAAAACTAAGTCTTAAGTACAAGTAAATAGAAGGAAGTATCTACTTATGTTCAAGTACTAAGTAGGGCATTTCAAAAGTGTTAAGTAATAAGTCTTATGTAACGAAAATGTACTTTAAGTAGTACTTAAGTCCTTTTTTACATAAGTATTGCCCAGCTTTGCTTGTATATAATAATTCTTGGGTACCTGTTTGAAAATTATTTTATGTATTGAATATTCATGAATTAGACCTATTTCCGAATATTTACATACTGTTACGTACAATAGAAAGAGACAACTGGTGACATCTACTGGAAATGGAGAGTAAACGACTTCAGGTTCGGAGAATCGATTATGGAATCGACAGGAAGGTTCAGGAATAAGAATGAATAGAACAGTCAAGAAGCTTTTAGAATAGAACACTCCAGAATAATCCGGAGAGCTTCAGAGGTAAATGGATGGAATGATGAAGACAAAGCTATAGCTCTGGTGTTAGCACTTCGAGGTCCTGCATCAGAACTCTTACAAACTGTACCGATTGAAAATCAACGTAATTACTCTTCATTAGTACAGGCGATAGAATTACGTTACGGAGATGAACACATGCAGCAAGTATATCGCCTACAGTTGCGCAATAGGATTCAAAAACATGGCGAATCACTACAACAACTGCAGGCAGCTGTAGAAAGATTAGCGCATCTTTCATACTCCAGCGTGAATGCAGATTTTCTCAATGAAGTGGCAACGGAAGCATTTGTGAACGCTATTACAGATCAAAATTTACAACAATCATTAAGGCTAGCAGGAAAGAAATCAACTCAATTCTAATTATCGCTAACACTGTACTTTCAATTATCGCAATCTAATTACATACAACACTTCCGCCTGTTTATTACTTTCGCTTGTTAACACTGCAACGTCTAAGACAAGAGTCTTTTTTTGGCGGTGACAACTGTTATATTTATACCCTAGAAACTCTCCGGATTATTCTGGAGTGTTCTATTCTAAAAGCTTCTTGACTGTTCTATTCATTCTTAATCCTGAACCTTCCTGTCGATTCCATATCGATTCTCCGAACCTGAAGTCGTTTACTCTCCATTGCCAGTAGATGTCACCAGTTGTCTCTTTCTATTGTACGTAACAATATATTTAATAAACATCTTAGAACCCAAGTCGGTTAAGAAAATCATAAAACATTAAATTCCCGCTTTCTTTGTCTCAGTTGCTCGTTACGGCAGCGCGTAACAGAAAAGTCAATGTTGATTCTTTGATTCCTCCACTTCGCATTCCAACCCCGATTCCGATTACAATCTTTGCCACCACCCAACTTGTCTACCTCGGCATGATATTTTTTTGTTATTGTGTGACGGGTGCTAGGTGAGTTAATTTCGAGGTCCCCACAACACCCGCGAAGCTGGCCTGTGAGCTATAGATTGTGGTCAGCAGATAGGATTCAACGTCCACAGAGATTGACCCAAACGAATAAATTACAAATTTAAGTCATATAATAGTTCTGTCGTTTATTCACTGCGACTCAATTTTAGGTCATTTTCTGGTATATGAAAATGTGTTGTGAAATGGCAAAATATACGCCTCATATCGAGTTAGCTTTCACCATTGGTTCAAGATTGTTACAACGTAACACAATCAAAGCAGTTTCCCTCTCAAATTGTATGAAACACGGAATCAGGCAATTTGCAACAAAATACAATTATTTCATTAAATTCTACAGAAATAAAAATACAATTTTCTTTTTTTACTTTAATTTTATTTAACTGTTTTTACTATCGTTCCAATTCTTTTTCAATAAATTTTATAATTGTTAATCTATCAGTCGTCTTATCGCAAAATTATTGTATGATTTTCATTTATTTTTTATTGTTTTTTTTTTTTTACAAAATCATTCAAATTAGCTATCTAACTGTAATATATATATATACATATATAGTTACATTACAATATTTAATAGACGTAAAATAAATAAATAAGTAAAAATAATACCGAAAAATTAATATTCAGAATAGGTACATACATTTACTCGTCTCGCATCGTAGGTGTATAGATATAAAATTTTCGTAGAATTTACTTTTCATTTTCCATTAAATATACATCAATAAAAGATATTAAATAAAATTTAAGAAATAAATAAACAATTTTACAACGAATACATAGCTATAATAGAAGATATAATAATTAAAAGGTTCGTGTTTCTTTTGTAATAGTTGATTGCGATAATACATTACATATTTACATTATTGATTACACTGATAACACACTGGAAACGTTTTGCTTGTTGAATTAACCAATTCCTAGTGCAAACGAATCTGAAAAGTAAAAAAAGAAAAAAAGAAAAATTGAAAAATTTTAGAAAATTACAAATTTCTCAATTTTATATTTGTTTATATTTTTAAGCAACCCTGAAAAGCTTTACTCCTTAGACACAATACATGAAAAAGTTTTGAAGTTAAGCCATAAACCACATATTTCACTTGTGAGCAAATGTCGAAACCTAATATATAATTTCTATTATAGGTTTATGCCTGAATAAGTAAGTACAGTTCGGTTAGAAAAATATTATAATGAAAAATTACAATTTAAAATAAATATGTTTTTTAATGATATGCAGAGCTTTTATGGAGAATTATTGTTTTTTTTAGGTTCTTTTAAATAATTCAGGCATCCAGATTCAATAACAATCACTTAAAACTTATTTATTTACTTTGTTGTTTAAATAAGTATATGCAGCAGAGATTCATACCTAAAATGTACAGTACGGTTGAGTAATTATTTCGAAAATTACAATTATATGAAAAAACCTTTGGGTGGTATGCACTAACAAACATTTAAGTGCTTTTGAGGCCTACAAGGATTTATTTAGTGAGCAGAGAAGAAATTGCATAATCTAAGCCTTTTCTGTAGGAGGCGGGGGGGGGGGCGGAAATTACAGTTACAGTTGGCGTACGTATGTACATCACTCTAGATCAGAGCATATTAGATAATTATGGATCTCTGATGCATATCCACTATTTCATTCTACTAGACAGGAAACCGATTTCACGTAATAAATAATATAATAATGTTATAATCAACGGAATCAATTATTACAAAAAGTTTTTCATTTTAAGAAAAATACGTGCTGAACTCGACGCGGGCGCGGCGGTCCAACTCGACGCGGGCGCGGCGGTCCAACTCGACGTTGGCATTTTTAAGCTTAATCCGTAAAAAAGGAAAACATGTGCACCGTAAATTTGGAAATGGCGATGACCAAACAAATATACGTCGCTTTGTTGTAAAAATTAGAAAGCCTAAAGAAAGCATTTTTTAAGCTGCAGTCAGATTGAAAGCTTTAAACGCGCCGACAGGTAACATCGAATGTATATGATTGTATTTTAAGGTAAAGATGATTGGTGAGAGACTGGTCTTTTGTTTACAGAGACTAAAGTCTGCAAAATGCTTATACGTACAGTAAGAAACTTTTGTCTCTTAAAATCAAAAAATTAGGTCTCTGGAGACCATAAGAAAAAAGTCTCTAGAGAGTAGAAACACGTCTCCGAAGAGTAGGGGAAGGTCCTGTACCTTGGTCCCCTTTTTGAACTAGTCTTTTTTTGACAAAACTAATGGGACAAATCTTAATCAACCGTTTATTATAGATTGTCTAACCCATAACCTTTCCAATAATAGTCGAATATGCAGTTAAACATTTATATTTCAGGATATCTGAAAGGAAATATGAAGGTCCGCCTTTTGGTCCAAGGTACAACATTCAGCTGTACCATGGACAGTGGGGTATTGTACCTTGGACATTTGCAATTTACTAAGTAGAAAGGATGGTATATCAACAGAGTTAAATTAAATAACACTCTTTATTCAACCAAGAATTACAATATTCGCAAAGCAGGTTACTAAACAAAATGTTGCTATAGATATACATCTTTAATCTATTTTTTAACTAAATGCCGATCTGTGGCTTTTTTTACATGTGCGTGGTGAAAATGTTTGAAGTGTCCATGGTACATACCCCTTGTAAAAGAAACAAAACTGCCTGTGAAATATTTTAAGACGAGCAATTCACCACATGATGCACGAATTATAATAGCACATATAAACAAGTTTAACCTTAGTTGGAGTACAAAGATATAGAAAGAATAGATCTCCAACACTTTCAATTGTTTAGCACTGGAAAATATTTACATTTTTCGCGACTTTTCTTTAAAACGCAATAACTGTTCATTTGTCCGACAAACTAATTCCCAGAATAGCTTAAGTATCATCTGTTGATTAGACAAAACGGATAAAAATGCGTTTATTTAGGTGGTAGCTACAGTCCGTGTGGAAAAAAAATGACCAAGGTACACACATGTCCAAGGTACAGCATAGTCCCATATAAATGAAATCTAAATTTGGTCTCTACAGATCTCCAGAGATCTTTGTTAATCGTCAAGCAAATGCTTGTTAGAAAGAATTATTTGAAAAGTTTTTAATTTTTCCATGTTATGCGAAAAGTGAAGAAGCTTAAAAAAATATATCCTTTGTGTACAAATTTCACGGGATAAAGGATGACACAACAAAATCGTGATTTTTTTTTTGTCAAGCTCATTACACTTTATTCCTTTTCCTTGGGAAACCTTGAGATGAAAAATGAACAAACTTCGGAAACCGGAGACCGAACCTGTTTATTTTGAAATACACGACGGGAGATCGGAGACCAAAAAGCCTCTAGAGATTTTTTACGTCTCCAAAATAAATACATGGGTCTCTGGATCTCCCATAAAATCTGTATTGTTACGTGCAACAAAAAGAGACAAGTGGTGACATCTACTAGAAATGGAAAGTAAACAACTTCAGGTTCGGAGAATCGATGATGGAATCTTCGGGAGGTTCAGGAATAGAATAGTCAAGAAGATTCTGGAGTAGAACACTCCAGAAGAATCTCGAGAGTTTCTAGGGTATAAATATAACAGTTGTCACTGCCAGAAAAATAGTCTTGTCTTAAGCCTAATACTAGGCGCTAAACTAAATTTTAGCGGGCCTCCAAAATCGAGCCGTTCTTTAGCAGCTAAAATGTATTAAAAACAAGAAGAAGAAGAATTTTGCAATTTTTTTTACGGAAATATAACTCCCGGTCATAATATTTCTAAAAACAGATAGTTCAAATTATTTAGAAATATTAAAAATATAAAAATACTATGAATAATGCATATACAATAAGAAAAAAAAATTAACAATGATATTGAAAATACGGTCACGAGAAGAAATCCAATTCATCCGTACTTACAGCAAAGACGTACAAAATTACGTTAATTACAAAAATCCGATCAATAAATTTATCAAATCTCAGAACTCTGAAAATAAATATTTTTAGCGTGCTAAAAAACGGCGGATAAATTCAAGCTAAATTTCTTTGAGACTTACTGGTGGTGCCATCTCTAATCAAAACCCAATGGCAAATTTAGCGCGTTGACCTTAGTACCGCTAAAATTCAGGATAAGTTTTCGCCAATATCTTTTAGCTTGCTAAATTTTCATATAAAATTTAGCTTAGCGCGGACCTTAGTACTAGGCTTTAGATATTGCAGCGTTAACAAGTGAAAGTAATAAAGAAGCGAAAGTGTTCTAATTGGATTAAGATAATTGAAAGTACATGTGTTACCGATAATTAAAGTGGAGTTGATTAATTGAAGGTTTGTGAATTTTATAAGATTAGAGTGAAATAAAGAACTTGTATAATAAATATTTAATATTGTATTTTAAATAACGAACCAAAGGCCACGCTCGCAACAGTATAATAAGAATGCACTGAGCCATTCTATCTAATTCCCAAACTCAAAAATGGAATAAATTTTGGTTAAAATCTGTTTGTCGGCTTCAAGCTCAAAATGTACGTTGAACTGCAATCAATTTTGAATGCAGTACGGTTGTATTGAATGGAATGCATTGGAATTGACATAAAAAATCAAACAAATATATTGCTTATATACGTCTATCCCCAACAAGCTTAAATATGTATGACATCAAATCTGCAGAGGAGCACATTTTCGGTAATTTATTAAAAATTAATTTTTGGTTTAATCAAGCTTAACTTTCCAAACAATGCTTGTTTAATGCAATACTATTTTTCAACATCTTTAGTGTATATATTCGAATAATAATAATAAAATATGAATCAGTGTACAATTGCACGAAATAAAGTGCTTTCACAGCCTGTTCGAAATTTGTGCCATTTTTGAAGCAAGAATGTCTTTAATCCTTTAAGGGGATGAAAGTAGAGGTCATTTGGGTCAAAAAAGTCTAGCGACTTTTATATCGAACTCCGCTGGGTTTTCGAGTAAATCGATAATATCGATTTTCGAGATTTTGCATACCTCTTCAGAGTAATTTCGTTATAAGTTCAAAGGTTCAAACCTTTATTTAAAAGAACACATATTGGCCTTTCTAAGAATGCATAATTAGTTATAATTGTGCCTTCAACTATTTAAAAAAAAAACAGTTTTCTCTAGAATTTTTTTATTCCACCAAAATTTTTGTCGCGCTTCAGTCTACATTTATTCGAAATATAACCATTGCACGAACTTGGCAAAACTATGAAAATATTTGCGCATTATGTACCCTTTCCAAAATGACCTCCCTAAGTGCTATCAACAATAACAATCAAAAGCTATAAGCAAACATTTTGAAGATGTGCCCATCGAGGTAATCTTCAGTTTTTTCGTAGGATTCTATCTCCTCCTACAGTTTTCAACCTACTACAACCATTTATATGTCATTGTACGGGAATCTGAACTGGCTATTAGATAGGGTACTGTTAGATTTCGAATTTCGAAAATGGAGGGGGTAATTTCGAAAAAACACTTCTAAATCAAACTTGATATTTACGTAGATTTCGTTATTCCGCATCTTCATTTTTGCGGGAGGGGCAAGCTCTGGGATGGGCGGGAATTCAAAGTTTCAACTTTAAGCGGCTATATTTTCTCAACCAAGCATTGTTCTAGCAAGTAAGTCCTAAATTCATAAATGGAAAAGACATTTTTGGTGGTTTTTATTCAAATATAGCCGCTTAAAGTTGAAACTTTGAACTCCCGCCTCTCCCAGAGCTTGCTCCTCCCGCAAAAATGAAGATGCGGAATAACGAAATCTACGTAAATATCAAGTTTGGTAAAAAAGTGTTTTTTCGAAATTACCCTCTCCATTTCCCATCCCGTAATTTTATTATATATTATTATCTATGTGCAAAAAATTGCGATGGTGTTCCTAGTAGATATGAATTTACAAATATATTCCCCTTTGTGCAGTCCTGCCATACAGGTAACTTTGTTTATACGGTAAAGCCTGGAACGGAGTTCGGGTGTTGGTAAAATTTAACGCGGTCTTCAAAAAATAGCATTTTAACGCTGGTAAAAAGTTGACGTAAGTTTTATGGGAAGAAAATGAAGTGACAGTTGTTAAAATCACAATAAATCGGAAATATTTTTAAAAATGTTAAGTCATTATTATTTATAAAGGATAAGGATATAAATCTTTATATCGACGACGAGTTCGTTGATGCGTTGGGTCTAAGTCTGTATCGTCGTCAAGGAAATCCACGGGAAAAACTAAATAAACTCGCTTTGTCAGTAAAATGAGTGGGGACTTACAATAGGCCATCTATCTTATAATAGAAAAATGGCACTTTTTACCGGTGAACTCCGTACTGCACTAGTAAAGACCTCAGTAAAAGTTTTGCTAGAGATTTTACCAGCGGTAAAATTTGTATGGAAATGTCACTTTTTACTTGAACTCCGTACTAAGTTTTACTTTAAAAACTCATATCTCAAAAACAAAGCTGAACACCATCACAATTTTCTTGTAGGTACATAGATAGATATGGCTTCTAGCTACAGAATTAAAATAGAAAAAAAGTGCTAGAAGTCCTCAATGGTAAATAATATCATTTTTTTAATAAATGCTTTTGTTAACAAATATTTTTTTGTTCGGTACTGCTATATTTTTTTATGAAAAACATAAAACCATAAAGTGTTGAGCTTCATTATGCATTTGAATCAGGAAATTTAGCAAAAATTTTACTGATGATTTTACTAGTGCAATACGGAGTGTACTGCTAAAAAGTTAAATTTCACTATTATTAGATAGATAGCGCTTTGTAAATCTCCACTCATTTTACTGACCATTTTAATGCGCGGATCATTAAAATTTTTCAGATTGATTTTTGTTTTTATTAAGTAAAGGATTTAATTTCTATGACACATTTTGGATTGTTTTTTAATTGATTGAAGGATTAAAATGTTTTATTCATTTATTCAATCCATTCATTCATGGACTTATTTATTTGGCTTACTTATCTAGATATATATTACTCTAACGTGTAATCTGTTTCTTGATCTAAAATTCACTTCGTATTTATGTCTAAGAGCGATTCATTGAACATTTTTAAACCTTTTTAAGACTATTCTGCGTTGTAGCAGTGTAAAAAGCTGATAATTTAAAATTATTAAAAGACCTTGAAAAACGAATTCTGTTCTATCAGCCGCCAAAAATAGGTTGAAACCGGCTCCAATAAAGGGGAAAATGTACGCAATTACAGCTTGTAGGTTTAGTGGTTTGGTCCGCGAAAAACTGGCAATTTGGACATCTGTAACTTGGTTTTCTCCAAATTAACCAGCGATTTTAATGTGAAATATTTGGAGACTGCGTAAAATTTTATTTTGCCCGAACGCGGCATTGGGCTTAATGCTTCATATTTTTTATAAAAAAAATAGCAGTACCAAACGTCATGTTTTTTGTTAATAATAGTATTTTATTCAATTACATTATATTATTCACTATTTTTTTATATTTCTTTTTTCAAGTTAGAGACCTTATCTATCTATGTACAAAAAATTGCGATGGTGTTTGGCTTCGTTTTGAAGATAAAAAAAAAGTGTTTGAACCTCTCAATAGTAAACAATACTATTTTTTTGAAAAAAATCTATTATTAAAAAAAAAATGTTTTTTTCGGTGCTGCTATATTTTTATGAAAAAAATAAAGCATTGAGTTTCCTTTGGCATATGAATTTTTTAAAATGACGTAATATCACGAAAGATCTAACCCCGTTAGCGAGGGGGTTTGGCGTTGTAGGGGAAAACAACAAAATATGGGTGAGCTATTTTGGTATTCCATAAAAACTGTGAAAGTTTCATCCAAATCGGATATGGATAGAATGGTAGAACAGATAATTTTCAGAAAAAAAGGGATAAAAACGAGAAATCTCATTTCCAGCCTTTTATGTCCAGTATTGAAACACGAGAAATCTCGTTATCGGTTGTTTAATACTATTAATTTGAAATATCGTACAAAAGAATCCAGAAACCTGATCCCAAGTAATCAGGAAATTAAAAAAAACAGGTTCACAGTGAAAACATTAAAATTTCAGTCACCCTGTATCCAAGATCTGATTTATCGACAGGCTAACAAAATAATACTGGTCCAATATTTTTTTATACTTAACTAATTCTGAAAGTGTACGTGGTATCTCTGCGGGAAATTAATCGTGCATGACACTAGGCATGCAGGTATTCATTAATAAATATTCTTAAAAAGGTACTAATGAGAGAGTAGCCATTTTCAGTTTTGCACAAAAAATCATGTTGAGACAATCATATTGAAAATAACAATTGTTGAATTTTTCCTTGGAATTGGATATTGTATCATATGCGTAAAACTCACTGCAGTAGTTTTCTTACCTTAAATTTCATATTGGGATACATACATTACTATCAGTAGCTAGTGAGAGAAGCAATTAATTAATTCATATAAATATGTTAATTACAAATATAATTATTGCATTAAGATGGTCATAATCAGAATTGAAGGTCATCAGTTACTTTTGTAATCAGATTAATAATCATGATTACCCATCAATCCTTAATTACGATTACATCGAGTAATTTTAGATAAAAAGTAATCGTAATCGTGATTACATGGTTGAATTTTTAGATTACAAATGAGAGATTGGAGATTTTAAAATTATTATTCTAAGAAAACAAACAATCTGTGATCGTAAGAATTTTTGTTATACATAAATTTTGTGATTAACAACTTGATTGAAAAGTAATTAATGATATAATAATAAGCTATTATACAGGGTGTCTCAGAACGGCCCGACTATTTCGAGAATGAACGAGACGCAAATAAAGCTGGGTGGGTAGGTGAGAGTGGCGTCTCTTACAAGATCTGTCTTTACATTTTTAGTTGCCACCACCACCTTACACGGGAGAGCAACGCTTTTGCGTGTGGACGTATTTCGAGAACGATCGGTCGCTCATTCGCGTTCGTCGGCTATTTCGACTACATTATGGATTGCACAATATTAGAGAGACCCCAAGTAACTCCACTGTTCTCGCTTGGATTCAGGCAATCAACGATACTGGAAACACAATAGGCGAGATTCATCATGGTCGTCGAAGAACAGCAAGAACCCATAGAAACATCGAGTTGGTTGCGAATTCTGTAAGTCGACAGCTCCGTGTTAGCATTAAGAAGCGAGAAGCACAATTGGAGCTATCTAGAGCGACGATTCACCGCATAATGTGATGGGATTTAAAACTTAAGCCCTACAAAATTCAGATTGTGCAGGCTTTGAGATTCGGCGATTTTGACAACATTTTCTTTACCGACGAGGCCCATTTTCATTTGAATGGTTATGTAAATCGTCAAAATTGCCGATTCTGTTCAGAGAGAAATTCAACAACGTTACATCAACACCCTTTACACAGCCCCAAAGTTACAGTTTGGACCGTAATGTCGGCAAAGTGCGCATTATTGTACCTTACTTTTTTGAAGACCATGCAGAGCGATTACGGTGAATTCGGCGCGCTATATCGAGATGATATGGATATTTTTTTGGTTCAAAACTTGAAGAATGTGACCATTATAATTCCCTCTCATGGTTCCAGCAAGATGAAGCCACGGCACGTACCACTACCAACTCGTTGGCAGCACTGCACGAATTGTTCCCCGAAAAGTTGATTTCGCGAAGATGTGACATTGAGTGGCCACCACGGAGCCCTGATTTAACCCCACTGGATTTTTTCCTGTGGGGGTATCTTAAGAGTACTGTTTACGACAACAGTCCACTCAGTTTGGCAGATTTAAGAAAAACTATTGAAGAAAAGATAAAGTTGATTCCTCAACAACTTCTTCAAAAAGTATTCGATAATGTCCGCAAAAGGTTTGATGTGTGTCCTCAAAGAAACGACCGTCATTTAACCAATTTAATATTTAAAAAGTAAAATCTCGTTCACTGTGTACATTTTGGTATCTATAAATAAACATTTAAAATAAGTTCCTTGTTTTTATAATCGTTTGAAATAGTTGGACCGTTCTGAGACACCCTGTACATATTCTACGGCTCGATTAGTTTATGTGCCACTAACGATGTTAATAATATATTACGGGATAAAAATACAACAATATTTCTTTTCTTTTAACTACAATTTTCAAATCTTTATAATAAAAAAAAATTCAATTACTTAATCTTATGATTACGATTACATTTGATAAATTATTATTAACCAAATATAATTACTTTTCTGATTAATACTATTAATCTGTATAATCATGATTACATTACAATCATTAATCATCAATCATTATTACACTTTGCCTAAAAATGTGCATTTCAGATCTCGGACTGATATTATTTATCGAAGATTTCTTTGATGATTGCTCATCGATATTTGCTTGGAGATGTTTTGATTAACATTTACTTCTGTAGAAAGGGATTACAGCCCTGCCTAGGACATCCTGTGTAATATTCATCATGCCTAAATGGAGCGAATGCGGTATGAAATCAATCCATTTCCAGCCGGGTAAGTGCCATAGAAAAAAACAAAAACAAGTAAAAAAGCTAGAATTGGTCTAAGACCAATTCTTATGATACCCCAGATGAATGCCCGTATTGTCGCCCTTCTGTGCAAGTTTGATTTTTGAAGTGGTTTTCCGCATATTTTTTTCTAGAACGGTTTGTCGGACAGAAAAAATGATTATAACCAATTTTATAGGATTTCGTATTCTGAAGAAGTTTTTAGTACACTAAAAATGTCTTGGACTGATCGTTTTCACAATATACGTAAAAAACCTAAATTTTTATATGGCAACACCAAGAAGGAGATGCCCGATTAAAACACCATGCACCAAATTTCATCTATCTATATCGATGCGTTCTCTGGCAGTGTCCAAATATATAGTGGAAAACGAGTCTTTGGTATGCAAACCACACGAAGGAATTGCCCGGTTTGTCTCATTTTCAAACTTAATTTTACTATTTTTTTTAAAGTCCGTGTACAAAATTTCAGCTCTCTAAGTATACGCGTTCTCGATTTCTCGTATGCACAGATGGATAACTTTTAACTTTTAATATTAAGCGTGGGTATCACATCCAGGGTATAAAAACCAGATTGTAGAGCCACGTCTATGCAATACCATTGAAAGACTCCTTGAATTGGATTGAAATGCTACATGACCTGGTAAGAAATAGATCTAGATCAGGGGAAGGAGCTGTACATTGAGCCCGTCTACTGATGTTATTTCACAGCTAAGTTGTACCAACCGTACACAGGCAGATTTTTTGGTGTACAACTTAGTTTTGTTACCACCAAGCTACTATACCCCATATAGGCAAGAACTGGACGTACCATGGATGTCTAAATCCGGGGAATATATCTATGACCCATATTCTATTTTATCTCAATTTCAGGTAGAGGAAAATTATCTATACCTTTCTAAGGGAGATATTGCCACATATCTTGAAACGAGTTAATTTTGATATTCCTGGTATTCTTGTCATTCAGTTTTATCTAGATTCGCACACAGTACACAGTTCTCGGACTAATTACTTATTTTATCAAAGTCACGTTTCGAAATTTCTAAAATGGGATAATCCTGTATATTAAGATCATTACATCATCTGCGTACATAATCACCTATACCTCGTCTCTGTTTTTTAGGAGGAGATCAAACTCACATACATAATAGTTGCCATTTACGAAAACCAGGATGTCTTTCGGGATTACTTAACACATTGAAGATAAATAATGTTAGTGGATTACATAATTTTGTAGTAGTAGAGAATCCTGATTAATTAAGTAAGCAAAAAAAAAACCAAAAAAACAAAAAAACAATTTTTACTTACCTTTATGGCAGGCTCCAATATGCCTAACATCAATGTAAAACTCAGTGTTGCACGAATCTCTTCTCATCTGGCACCATGACTGATATGTGTGATTATTATTTCCACAAATCTTAACATCCTCATAACGCTGTCCCTGAAAGACATAGAAAAACATAGCGATTCCATTACTCTGGTCATGAGTTAATTAGCAGCGGCACCGCCACTCCGCCGTCGTCTGATATTAATTCGCAAGTATCACCTTTGGAGACTTCATCTATCGTCCGCAATTAACGTAATTAATGGGAAATTTCTATGTGACGCGACGCGGCTATAATAGTTGTCAATATTTATGTAAACAGCGGTCTCGGCAACATTTTTCTCCACCAATGGAGCATTTTAAGTGCACCGAGTACACTTATTAGTTTTATACTCTTAAGATATAGAGAGAGAAAAAAAAAAACCAACCACCGCCATGACCAAAAGGAAGTAACTGGGCGACCTAGAGATATGCAAAGCGCGTCGATTTTTGTTGGAATTTCTGAGATAAATTGGCAGATAGGTAGGTAGGTACGCAGTGCTAGATTTTACAGTCATATGGACCACGGTATGTATGTACGCTCTTCTGTCGATCTATCTATGTACCTATGTATGTACTAGCGCCTGTTCAAGAGTAAACAACATGTTGTATAGGTAATGAGATGTCTAGCGTTTACAAACTGTAATTACAACTTAGATTTAGATTAGACCTGATTAAGAACATATCAAGCTCGGTACAACGCTAATTGCAAAGTTAATTAAAAGTCAGTTCTTAGCACGGCAATTGATACGTTTTCCCCGCTTACGATTTTTTTCGTCTCAGATGTAAATGCGGTATCAACAAGTCTTAGGAAATTATTTGTGTAATTTTGAGTTGTTGCCAGTATAATTTACATGTACGAGCGTCCGCAGGAGACTTAATAATTAATATACCGGTTGTAGTTGAGTTAGAACACAAGTAAATACATAAATATACGCAATTAAACTATGTACGGGTATATATTAAAAAACAATGCGGCAAGACATATATATTTACTTATAGTATAAATTATGAAAAATAATTGTGGTGCGAGACAATAATTGGAGGTAAAGTAAGAATACGTTGCTTGCTATGTTCAAGTTAAGCTTAACAAAAGACTCAGTTTATGTCGCACACTATACTGATTATTTAATTTGCCATTAATTTATCTGGGGATATATAACGGAAATTTTTATCTTGTCTCATGCGAGAATCGGTCATAGATGGAGAATATAAGATTTATAAGAACTTCTATTTTTAATGATTTTAAATTAAATCATAAATTTAGCTTTAAGCTAATTTCCGGAGTAACATTTCTTCTCTCAAATGATCCTCTGTACCTCTATATAATGATTTTCTATCAGGTTTGAGTTCATTGTAAACCTCAAATATGTAACAAATTTAATTTCGTTATTTCCTTTTGATACCTACCTTTATCGATATTGACTTGTGTTCCCCTTCTTCCATGCTCTTTTCTTTCAAAACTAATTACTCCAGTAAATATTAAAAATTCAAATTCGGAGTAAACATAAATTAAAAAGGATTTGCAGCTAAAATGTTTACAAATTTAGTGATCTTAATGATCTCACATTCATATAACTAGTACTGTTTTCATATTGGAATTATTAAGTCAGAGTAGGATTTTACCTATGATCTCCGGCAGGGATATCAACGAAAACCGACTTCCTATAACATACTAATTTTGAAATGGATATATTTTTCGCTACTACCAGACAGCGCAGAATGATCTGTCCCAAACATTTAAGTAATATTAGAAAGAATTCAGACAGAGTATATTCCACAGAGTTTAAAATTGCAGAAAGTCTAGTTCGATGAAGAGGCCGATCTTGTGTCGATCATATCAAGATTTTGTAGATCAGATCTTCATAGAACAATTCATAGAATGTCGGTCATTCTCGTTATTGTAGATTTAGTGAAAGCCATGGACTCAATTGGCAGAACATATACATGGAACGCATTACAAAAATACTGAGATCTTTGGAAAATCCTCGAAGTTATTTAGGGTTTGTTAGATATTTTAAGATTGTATGAAAGCTTTTAAGCTTTCCTCTAACAATGAATGAATGGCAATTATAATAAAACCTTTATATGATCTTGATTAGTCTTTAAGGTATTATGACCTAAACCACATACTCCAATACCATACATTCTAAGGTAGTAGAACACCTAGGCTGAGACTAAGTTTGCCAAATAAAAAATAAATTTACACAAATTACAAGCACCGATTTCTACAATAAAATGAATAATAGAGAGTGGAGCTTTTATATTACTTCTGCTATGTAAGTAGCGTAATTACTGAATTGTACCCCAGATAAGTAGGACATATTAATTACCGTATAAGAAGAAAAGGAATAAAATTCCCATATATGGGCTGGGGCTGGTCGCACAGCCTTAGCTTCATTGGTTATTATCCAAAAGAGAGCCTTCAAGTTCATTGGCGATATGGCAATAACTTGTCATATTGATTCACTCGAGCGCCGCCGTAATGTTGGATGCGTTTCGCTCCTTTATCGCTACATGCATGCTCTGATGAAAAATCTAGTCTGATCCCTTGTAGAATAATTTCTGCATGCAGCACTCGCGCAGCAAATCGAAAACATACTTTTATCCATCAAATTACACCAGTAAAATTCCGTAATGCATTTTATCCCGAACTGTGTGGATGTGGAACAGTCTACCATCTTCTGGCTTTACTTCGACATATACAATCTGCGAAGGTTTAAAGGTGACATACAGCAGCACCTCTGCCGTTCTCCTCACGTTTCCTAATTCCGTTTCCTATCACCTTCCTGCCATGCTGTGCTTTGCTACATAGGGCTTGGCTTAATAATTATAAAACAAAGGCCATTCAGTCAATTACCTCTTGCATTGAACTCAAGCAAAATTTTAAGTAAAACAAGACTAATAGGGCGTTTTCGCTACACCGAAATTACGTGATTTTGGAAGATTTGTCCAAATCACCTTCAAAATCATGTAATTTCCCATACATTGAGATGATTTCGAAATCATCTCATTTCGAGATGATTTTGTGGAAATTACCATCGAAATCACGATAAATGTAACGAACGCACCCTTTTCTAATTAACTGACACTTTATTCGTTTTAAAAAAGGAGAATGAATGCTAAGCGAAAATATAAAAAGAAAACCTTTTGGTACACGAAAGAGTCGATTTGTGGCCGATAAAACTGACCAGTTACGTGGGTAAAGGAAAAATAGCCACGTATTTCGGGAGATGAAGGCCGAGATGGAGAAAAGGAACAGATACTTTTCCACGGAAGAAATAAAAATACACAATCACACAATTTTCTGAATTTAGTGTCGCCTCTGCCAATACCTTTTAATTTTTCACATAAAATACTAAAGGCCTTACGAGATATCCTAAAATTGTCTTTGAAGAAGTTATCATCGTTTTCCACAACGTCCTTTTCCCAAAAAGTACTGGATCCGCACTGTAAAAAGCGAATCATAAAACAGAATTAAAAACTATTTTTTTTATTAACAAAACACCAACCTTCACCCAGGCAGTCTTGGTGCTTTTCCATTTTGTAATTGCGTTTAATAAAATAGCATTTCTCCTCTGCAAATTTAGAATTCTTCTCAAATGTTGGCGGAGTTTTCTCCTGTAGTAACACACTTTCCTCGACATAACTTTATTTATACAGGTTATATTGTTCATACGGCCAATTTCGTACACAGATATTATTTTTAAAATATTTTTGGTAATTTTTTTAATTATTTATAGAAAACTTGGCAAAAAAACAGACAGACTAATTTCACTGACAATAAGTTTTACGTTTAGGTTTGACATATGTATGTCAAACCAAATCACCTCAGAGGTAGTGAAAACACTTGACAGTGATTTTGAAATCACTTCATCAAAATTACGTGATTTCGGTGTAGTGAAAACGCCCTATTAACCTATTCAGCCGCATTCCTTAACACACTGATAAATAGCTGTTTACCCTTTGTCCTGAAGATATACTGCAAGAAGATGGGCGATATAAAAATAAAGAAAAAATTATTAGTGGAAATGGATAAGCCGCACGTTGTGAATCAAAAACGACTTTTGACTTGAACCCATAAAAGGCACGTCGAGTTGAAAGATCAAGGACTACCTATTGTCACTAGCTATCAACTAAATAGTCAAAGGACTGTGGAAAGTAAGTACGATTCATTCCATTGTTTATTTATTTATACATCGATATACTTTGGAGGGAGCGTGAGCGATGATTGTAGTTTGAATTAATCTGTGTTTTTTTGCTCTATCTGAATTGAACTTCCAACCGGTTTGACTATTTTCTGGTTTGCATATCGCTGTTGTGGAGCGCATGCGTAAGGATATCATTAACAACTGTAGGAAATAAAACAGCAAAACTGAGCATGCTTGACAATCTCCCACAATTCACATAGGTAAATAGAAAAAAAAAACAAAATCAGAGACTAGATGCATCAATTGACTATGCTAGTGGAAAAGCATCATACATAATGGATAAAAAATAGGTTTCCTATCATTAATAACCCATTTCGGATCCCAAACTATTTTCAATCCATCCTTCATTAGAAGTGCCGCTCGCTATCAGAGTACCAAATTTACAGTGGCCTATTTAATGTTCGCAGAGAAAATTCTGAGGTGCACAAAATTTACAAAAAATGTTGTTCTCCAAAGATGTTGTTTTACATAGAAATTGGAATGAAGGTAGTTTATTTTCAAGATGCTCCCCAAAATCTACACAATCTACAGGATATTTTTATCCCTGCGTACTTAAAATATCTCTTTCCGTTGCTCCACGCAAAGCCCGAGTCTAGAAATTTCTACCATTGCGATATGGTAGAATCAGTTGCTACAACATTAATGAAGAATGCTACAAAGGATAATTCCAAATTAACCTGGCAATATCTCAGAGTTTTGCTATGATAGAGCCAGGAAACCTGCATTCATCCTCTCTCTAATCCAAAGAAAATGACGACCATGAAACGAAAAATGTCAACAAAATTAAAAGGCAACGTAAGAAGATATGAATGTATCGATGAAATCGAACTGAGGGTCATAGGGGGCTCCAATGCCTGACCGAACTCTCATACTGGAATAGTAAATTTTTTCGGTGCATGAAAACTTATCCAAAATCAAGTTATAGCAGCAGAGAGAGGATTATAATGGCAATAAAATGAAATTAAAATGAACAGTCTGTACAAGAGTTGTTTGTTGCTCTGAGCTACAACCCGAGATGGGTCACACAGTACTAATTTTGAAAAAAATCGTAAAATTGATCAAAGCTTTAAAAAAATTTACACCTTCAATTATTTTTTCATCTGGATATACAAAACCCTTCTCGTCAGTCACCTGATGTAACCTATCAGATCCGATCTGATCATCATATAATTCCAAGCAGATCATAGGAAACTTATCTAGAAGCTCCTCTACGATCACTGAAGGTAATAAGTCAAAACTAATCTCCAAAAATATCACCATTTGGTCAAAAAAATATTTTTTCCTTATTCAATTATTTAAAATAAATCGCCCATTCCTTAAACAATTACATACCTAAAAATGGTGAAAAAAAAGAGAACAATTTTTACCGGTATATGCTTTTATGTAAAACGGTTATCGTCTGAACCTTTTTGTTCTTTTTTTCATTTGCAAAGAAGGAATTCTTCCAGAAATTGATTACCCAAATTACAATAAAAATTGCTCTGGATATCTTGTGAGATAAAAGACGCCCAGATAAAATATTAAACCTTTTAAAATGTATAAATTCGAAAACCGTAAAGGTGGTCAGTCCGAATGTCCAGACCCAGACCAACTGTCAACAAATTAACTCTTTTTGCGCTTTATACTTTTACTTTTGGTGGTTTCATCGGTCGGTCGTCGGTTCCTATTTTCGGATACGATGGATGCTGTTTGCCGCTGCTGTTGCTGTTAGCGAACGTTGAACAAATATTTACAGAAGGAGATTCATGAAGATCTGAGAATATCTGACTTTGTCCTTAGTTTTTAAGCAATTACAAAAATACACAAAAAAAAAAAAACTAAAATGCGAAATTCGGCAGACGATAAAGCAGACGAAGGAAGAATTTATCACCTGCGATTGGAGCTGCAATCAATCAGCAGTTTTGCGGGGTATTTACCTGCGGTCGTCGTCTTCGCGGACATTTGAAGTTGCATGAGACGCATCGAGGTTTATGAGTAACCAAATCGGTTAGGCAGATCTTTCTATCTTCACAGTGAATTGTATTGCAATTAGCCTCATCTGAAAATAAAAGATTAAAAAAAATAATTGATGAAATTTAAGTGTTTTTAATTTTATTATAAAGACAAAAAAAATATAAGAAAGGAAAAAGCAGGGGGACAAGTTTGATGGCAGCATCAATTCAAGACATTTTCGGAAATATTTTTTAGACATTTTCGATGAAATTTTTTTTTTGTTATAATTTTGTAGCATGTGTATGGATTATAACAACTCCTTAGATTTAAATATAAATATCAAGTTTAAAAAAAAAACATCTTTTGAATCTATGCTAATTGGATTGTCAGTTTGATGGATTTTTTTTTATAGCAATATAAATAAATATTCAATTGGCTGTACATTGAATTTTTATTCTAGAGATGAGGTGCACTCAGAGAAGAGCGATTGTTGTAAGGATTTATTTGATATTCGGTCATATTACAAATTTGTACAAAATATAAAATTTACATTGGGCGGATTTACTAACTTCAATAGTAGAAATTCCACGCAAACTTTTTAATATGTAGTAACCCAAAATAATCTAGATTTAAAAAAATATGTATATAAACTGCTTTACAAAATTGTTGAAGTGAATTCAAACACAGCTTTTGTGGAACATCGAAATTATGGATTGTTCGGAAAGTAGTTGTAATTTTTTCACAGTCAACTTCATACTTAAGCCCCGCATGTCATTATATATTTTGACAGCTCGACGTCTGAATATTTGTTTGCCCCATCCGCCAAATTTGATATTTTGAGTTAAGTACGGTTTTTGAGATTATTACTGAAGTTGAATTAAATGCTTTAATCATCTTTTTTCTAAGTTACATTTATGTATCGAGATAAATCATAAATATCATGCTTTTCCCCTTATCATATTTTTGCCAAAAAATTAGTAGGTATTGGTTTACTCCAAATCAAATTTGTTTATACATGCGGCATGAATTACATTAAATACTTTAATTTTTTTTTTAAATATAGTTGTGATACACGTGCGGCAATTCGAAACTATATATAAAATAGGATTGCTCCATGTGGCTAAGAACACTACCACGTAGAGTAAATCAAAATCAATTTAGCCAAAATCTTGGTTTGCTCTATGTAGTTGCAGCTATATTACCATATATAAGTAGAATTCTTGTATTTAAAAAAAAAAGAGCCTTTTAATGTATGTTATAAAATGTCTGCAGCATAGGTACAATTTACTTTGGAGTCAATTTTGATGACACCTGACAGCAATAAACTTGCAACACTTGACAATTTAAGGACTCTTTAAAAATAAAAAGATCACCTATGAATAATGAAAACAACAAGAAAAACATTTTTTATTCTTTTTACTGCGTGCTATAAAATTGGTGAACTTTTTGTATTACGTTCTTCTTCTATCGACCGTAGCTCATGACGTTCCAGCCTTATCAGCCATATCTTTCAACGACATGTTGGTATTTTATTGTCTACCACGTTTTTGGCCAATTTTTGGTCTAACGAGCCTGATTGCCTTCCTGACCCGGACTTTCTCTGGACACAATAAGATTCTCGAAATTTACTGAAAACATTTTGAATGGTCTTCTTCGGAATTTTCAACTTTTTAGCTAAGCGTCTGTGAAACATATACAGATTTTCCATATTTTTTTTTTTTTTTATATTATTACGCCAAGCTCAGGGGATACCCTATGATGCAAAGCATAGCATGGAAGGAAGGAGATGGGGAAAGGATTAGGGGATATGAGGAGAGGGGTGGAGGTGCCGATGTATGTCGCCCTTAAACTTCTGCAGATTGTATACCGGAGGAAAAAGAGAAGATGGTAAACTGTTCCACATTCGCATTGTTCGGGATAAAAAAGCATCACGGAATTTTACTGTACGGCCGAAAGTATTTTGAAGAGTAAATGGATGTACGCGGCTTACAGCGCGAGTATTGCGTGCAGGAAACACTCTGTAATGTCTTTCTATTTATTTTAAATTTGTATTTAAGATTTTGTGAGCTACCTGAGATCCGTATGGGCGTCAGGTCCTTGCTTCACTTACCCGGGTGAAATAATATTTTGTGCGCCACCAGGAAACTTGATTAGTGTGGGATACTGGACTGCACAGATCATCTACATTATTTTTTTCTTTTTAACCCGAACGTTTATTCATTTATTATTAAGGCTTTATGCCAAACCTACTCTACCTACTTAACACTAGCTCCGGAGCGCTTTGCTAACACACGTGAACACATTTCACTAGAACATCTGCCATTGTCGTAAAATCTATTGTCTTACATTAACTGATACTAGTTTCTATGCCCTACACTTAATCTTAGCTTATTCTACACTTAGCTGTTTTTTTTTCCTTTTTATTTGTAGGTGTTGCGTTAGGGCAGCGTGCTGGGACCTCGGTCGCCTTTGTAACTTGGCGGGCGGCTTCTTTTGCTGAATAATAGGTGTGCTACGTCAATAATCTTTCCCCGCCTCGTAGTTTTCTTTAAATATTTTTCTCTCTCTTATTGGTCTATCTTCTTGTTTTGTGTCCTCGGCGTGTGAAGTTATTTTATTTTATCTAAACCATGTGGTCAATATGCTTAACCTAACCTATATCTTACTCATCCAGAGGGGATCTGACTGATGCAATTTATAGCTATAATACGCCTGTTGTTTCTTTATTTATTCTTATTATTTTATTACGTCTTTAAGCACTATACAGTTGCTTATATTTTGACTCACTTCTATGCTTCTTATTATTTGTAGCAAACACTTTAAATTTTATCTGGAATCGACTACTCGTCTTGACAGTTCAGTTTTAACAAGACCATCTCCCTTTCTTCAATTTTCCTGGTAGTCCTTTTGAACTGAAGTTGGCTCTGACACGTCGAACTATATGTACGTTTGTACAGTGTAGCTCAACTACATGTCGGTAGTGTAGATTTTGTTTGTTGCATGATTCTTTTAGTTATTTATTATTCTCAATATATTACGATCAATTTGTAATATGTTACAACTCTACAAGCGATTAGACTAGATATTTTATCAGAGCATTGACCATGATAAAGGAGCGAAAAATATCCAAAATTGCGGCGGTGCTCGAGTGAGTCGATATGACAAGTTATTGCCATATCGCCAATGAGGTTGAAGGCTTTTTTTTTGACAATATCCAATGAAACCAAGGCTGTGCGACCAGTACCAGCCCCTATATGGGAATTCTATTCCATTTTAGGTCTAATGTAGGACTTGTAAAGAAGCGCTAGATTTGACGGGCTGAAATATTTCTTACACCTTTCCAGAAATCCAAGACATTTTGATACTTCTTTGGCAACAGAGAAGATGTGATCTGTCCAGTGATGGTGAATAAGAAATTAATGCTCCATCAAAAGAAACGGGTGTGGTTAAGTTATGGTCTCGTTTTAATGAGATGAGACAGCTTTGGGATGCATTTAATTCGATGCGATTCGCTCTGCCCAAAGCGAGGATATTGTTAAGATCGTTATTCAATGAACCAATCATGCAATCTCGTTTAACACATGCGGCATTCCCCCTGGAGTCCGCAAGAGTGTCAAAGGAGTAAGCGAAATCAAGGGTACTGTCATCTGCGAAACTATGGATGGGATTGAAAGTAAGGGAAAGCAGATCAATAATGAAAATTAAAAAGAGAGTTGGAGAGATAACAGAGCATTTATGGGATGATGTTAAGATGTAACGCCATCTAATGGGTGGAAAAATTAATTTGCGGCGCTCTTTTTTTTCTGTTTTCCATTTTTACTGCGTAAGAATCTTGCACTTAAAGGCTTGCAATTATAAGTGCGCACCTTTTTATAGATGCAGTCTTACCAGTGGTTCCAAATTTTGTTTACCTGATGATGAGTAATGGAAGGGGTGATAGGTGTTCGTTTTTTTTTTTCTGAAACAGTCCTTATTACAAAACAATGTGTACACTGATTAAAATCAACCAAGCTGGATTTAAAGATAAGACAAAAGATGTAAATTCTCTTTTGGTTTATCTTCCACATGCAAATAGCAATTACATATTATCAAACAGTTTTAATGTTCAAATAAGGAGAATTATTGAGTTATGGCGCAATTTATTTTGTTTCTGTTAATTAAAAAATTTCCTTTTTTTGTGCATTTCGTTTGTACCGGAGAATATCGAAATAGCATACTTGAACAAATATAAATTTACTATTTCATTAGCCTTGGACAAATCAATTAATTTAATTAGCATTACGTGTGGAACCTTAATCCCAGAGTGGTTCTACACTTTATTAACAGTCTGAACCTAGAAATGGATTAAAACAACGGGGACTCACAATAAATCTTTCAGGTCGCAGTGTGATAGCGACGCCAACTCCTACACACCTTCACAAATCTAATCTAATCTAGTATTGAAATTTTCAATCCCAATGAATTTTTTTTCCATTGATATTGATTTTTTAGAATGCCAATACTAAAGATCCAGCAGTAATAAAACAATGTAATTTTTTCAAATTTGTAAATCTTATAAGGACTGATAAATTTTCTAAAAAGCAATGATTTTCAACTGTATAAGATAATCGGAGGTGCAACGGAGAGCAATAAATGTAAAAAAAGAGAGAAAAAGTTATAATTGGTCTAAGGCCAATAATATTATACCCTAGATGAAAATAAAAGTTAAATAAAATGAAAACCAAAAGTTTTGTGTGGAACATCAAAGAACGGGTTGCCTGATTTAGTTCATTTTTGAACTTGCATTTGCATTTTTTATGAAAACGCCGTGTAAAAAATATCAGTTCTCTACGTCGGCGCGTTCTCAGGCAGTGTCCAAATATATAGTGAAAAACGAAATTTTTGTATGGCAACCCTACGTAGGAGTTGTCCGATTGGTCCCATTTTCGAAGTAAAAAGTTTTTTCCTTTATAAAGCCCATGCGTAAAAATACAGCACTACAAGTAAACGCGTTCTCGACTTATCGTGGGGATGGACAGACGGACGGATGGACAGACGGATGGAACAGGTGTTCCCGAGTAAAGATATCTGCGTTGAAATGGAATCTGATGATATTATTTTTAATAATCGTTATTTAGGAGTGCAAAATAATGAAGATGATGATATGGGCCAGAACTGGATCATGCAAGTAGTATAGTTTTATTAGCCAGCAAATTTGCTACATTTGTATTTCCCTCCCATCCTGTTTAGAAAATTGAAAATTTATGGTTGTTGCTTTCTTTCTGCAATTCAAAATGAACTTTTTGGGATTTCTCTCGTTTTCAAGTTAGATTTTTCATGATGTTGAGGATTTTTCATTTTCTATTTTAGTTTTATTTCATTTTGAGTTCAGATTTATTTCATTATGGGATTATTCATGAGGATTTATTTTATTTTGGATTATGTCATGGTGCCTGTGGATACTTAACAAACTAGTGGATCAGTTCAAATAGACTGGTTCACTCTGTAGAGAGAAAGATAGTTAAAATGAATTGGTAGAAAAGAGTAAGTATATTGATGATAGATGTGAGCTTAGCTATAACTTTTTATTGTCATATACAAGGATTAGTAGCAGCATAATAGTTGATCCTACTTTATCTCGTACATTTTTGAGGGTATCTTTTGAAAAAGTGCAGGCCAAGTATGTACGAGCTTAGCCAAACTGATGCCCGGTTGTCTGTGAGTCCGACTATGATAACTTAGTTATTAAAAAAAAAATTAGATAGAGAGATTAAAAACATAGCATAGCAAGCTCCTTTTTGAAAATCCAGGGAGCGGCACATCTTGGTGTAACTGGGTACCTACGAACCACACCAATGTTGCCAATGGATCTCTATTGTAGGGGTATAGCAGCTACAAGCAATGGGTTAAGTGTAGACATTTCAATATCCTTCGGAAAATAGACTTCATTATTGGAAATGTTGTAATAGATTCCCAAGTTTCTGTCCTAATCATTTGTGGAGAGTTCAATCTTCGATACATTGACAGCCACTTCAAGCAACTAGGTAGGGAATGAGGGAATTGTAACATCAGACATATCTAATTTTACACATGGACTGAACACGAGTACAGGTATGGGAACGGAAGAATATTTCAGAAACCTGCACTGAAACTTGTCATATAGACTACCTAATAAATGTAGTGTTTTCAGGCAGAATTGGTGGCGATTCACCAATCTATAGTATTAGTATATATATGCATCGGCTTACGACATCTGCATATACATATATATAAATAGAAATTTAGATGGCCATTAAGGATACCGTGATTGTAAAGGCTGTAGCCATTTTTCAAATACGTCCTAAAATAGATTTGCATACGGCACTAGGTGACCCTATGTTGGGTGCATGACCATAACAATATTGAAGATAACCTAGAAAAAAAAATGGTTCTGAAATGGATAGCTCAGACACAATATCGTATTAGAGAATCTTGATCGGACCTCGAGAGGCGACATCACCAACAACAGCTACGACATCATGGATGAGTCAACCTGGATACTGTCTGATTTTGTTCTATATATGCAACAAGAGAAAAACAATGGATATCCTTAAGCGGAGCAGAGCTGATACCTGGAAACTGTGGTAGTAATGTAATATTGTGCTATATGAAATAGTTAGGAGAGTGGTAATATAGGTATAAGTAATGTTGGCGGACTGGGATTAAGGTCAAACCATTTCTAACGAAGCTATAAAACTGTCTATCCTTCTCTAGTGATCATAAGAGGCTAACTACTCGATAGCCATTTCTTCTTCGAGTTGGGAGACCTGGAAGGTACAGAGCTTAGATGCATCCTGAATTTCTTAGAGAAAAAGGATGGAACTGACAGTTGTCTAAATGAAGCCGGCTAAGTCTTATATTGGCGAAACCCCGCTAACCTAACCTAACTAAATCTAAAACTCCTCTTTCGTTCGGCAAAACTGAAAATCTGGTTGTCATATTTTTAAGATGGTGCAAAGGGTTAGTGAAGCGCAATGCTGCCAGAAGAGGATACACAAGATGTGAAAAGCCATATATGTGCACCGAGCTACTTTGTGCTGAGGTTTACCGTGCGTCTGATTTCTGATGAAAGTGCGTGTACCTAGTGTAGCCTAGCGCGTATATGACCTGGTATGCAGATTGGCATTTGTACCTTGGTATGCTATAAGACTACGGGCTGTAGTCTCAAGCCTCTCCTAGCCTAAAGGGCGGATCATAACCTTCTCGTGGTCCACTACTGTCACTTTTTAAGTGCTAATATGATTAAGCCCGAACGGAGGTACCAGTAACGTCTAAGAGTCTGCATGAAGATTAACTGGGAGTACTCATAATCGTACGATTATGTTATACGAAGCCATACCATTTGGGTAGCCGACATTGCTAACTTGGTACTACGGGAATGAGGAGCCCCAAATAGTGCTGCATTAGTAGCAATATTTGCCTCATCATTGGGAAGGCCCCCTTGTGGGAGCATCGTAGTGGTTGTGGTAGCCCATATGCAGCAGAGTGAGATTTTCTAAGTCTGCATGACTTAGGCGAACATTCTTTTCTAAACAGAGTAGTTTGTTCTTTTGTATAATTGCATACTGCGTCCGTGAATTTGAGGAGTGGTGGCTTATTATTGTATGCTTAGAGGATTGGCTCTCGGCGTGGAGTTGCGCTAAATCAACCGGGTGCCGTGACCCAAAGACCGGAAGAGATTTTAGGTAGGTTTCGCTTCGACCAGTAAGTCCAATGTCAAGCATGCACTGACATAAACTGGTACTCTTGAAACAGAATATACTATATTCTGCTTCTTGAGGGCGTTGATTGTCGGTTGTCTACTAATCCGTGCATTATAAGCTATAATGGCAGGTACTCACGTAAAACCATGACAGCTTTCTGTCATACTTTTAAATCGTAGTTTCTGACTCGAAAATCCGTGCTGGAGTCAAATATTTCGATGTATTAAGTGTTCTATGAATATGAAATATACTGAATGCTTTGAAAAATACGTTACGAAATATAAAAATCTATTTATGCAGCCCGAAAAACCATTTTCGAAAAATAAGACAAGATAAAACATTTATACTACCAATGCTGACTTTGGACGGCTACACTAGACTAGGACCTACCCAAACACTCAAAAGCCATGATTTCAAGAAGTTTTTAATAAGAATGAAAATTCATTAAAAAACATTTTTTTGTTTTCAACTAAAATACAACAATAGCAACTTTTTTTTTTCAATTTGTCGCTATTCTAGGCGACATACCGGATCGTAATATTTACGAATGTTTATAGCATGCACATGTTTAAAATAAAATCATAATAATCATATAAAAAAAAATCAATTTACAACATATAATTGGTATACTAATTACAACCGTTTCTCTTTTTTTTTCAGCAAGTTATATATTAATTCTTTTCAATTATAAGCGTCATACAAAGTACTAAAAATATTTCAAAAATTATTCCCAATGGCCGGAGATCTTGGTAAAGAAAACATGTGTTAACGCGGATAATAATAATAATGAATATTTTTTAATAGTCCTTCAGATGGGCAACACAGATATTAAAATGTTTCATAAAATCTATAAAATGTGTAGACAATTTCTTTTTACTTCCGACACATCTGCTTTTATGAAAACCATATAAAACGCAGGAAATTATGTATACCCTGCTCATTGACAGTCAACAATTGACCAGTTATTGCTGTGCAGTTATCGTTAACTGCTATCTCTTGATATTCGCTAAATATTTTATTACTTTTGGGAAATTTCATTTATCCTATTACCAACTGCACCTTATTACTGTAATAAGCAGTTATTTTTATGAAATGTCTTAGAAAAGGAAAAAGGTTATAGCATACAAATTTTGAAATATTTCGAATTTATTGGTTGATTAAGAATTTGTACGAAATTTTCATATTAGAACAAAAATGGCAAAACAGTCTAACATAATTCTAGGCTTGCAATGAAATTACTAAATACGAAGACTATGAAATTGATGGGGAGATGCAACTCTAAAAAATAAGAACTTATTGGTTTAATTTTTTTTTAGAACTATTTATCACCATTTTGGTTTGATGAAATACACTAGTAAGAGCATACTAGTCACTTCTACTTTCGCACAGTCTACTAAGGACTTAGAACTGACTAAATTTGTAGTTTCTTTTGATAGCAACCAACTGCAGAGATAAAGAGTAAGTGTACTCCTAAGATCGTTGCATAGTCTCCATTCGGGTATTTTCAATATGCGTAACAGCTGTTATGATGAACACAGACCTTATTTAGCCTTAAGAGGAGTCTGTACTAAGTAAAAGTTTCAATTTAGATACAAACGAGCCTGTAGGCACTAAAATTTCTTATATGTGGGTTTGTGTCCTGAAAATTAGAAAATTCATATTAAATTAGCCTAGACCTAGACCAAAGACCACATCAGAGACATCTAGCGTAACAGACTGAGACTCAACATAAGACAAAATAATACAATCACAAATAATAAAAATACAGATAACCATTCACAGTACTGAAAACTGCCGCCAATTATTGCGGCTAACCGACAACGTCTAACCGACAAACAAGTGCTTAAAGCTTTTCTCTCACAAGCCATATACCGAACTCTCATTTTTCAAGAGAGATGTAAAGATAAAATTGAAAGCAAACGTGGAGGGCTGTGAGAGAGTTCGAAGACAACCAAGTTTGAACAGCCATCGTGCGGTGCAGTGTTGCAGGCAGAAAAATATAACGTGATATAACCATTGAGGCGCTGTATCGTAAGCGTAACCCCGGAATAATCTCAAAGAGACATGTTTCTCGCATAGAATCTCTCGTAAAAGCTTCAAAGCTCTTTTTCGATACAATGTGCTTTCAATTTCAGTTGGTGACTGAACGTCACTGATCCCTATAAGGTCTGGACATCTGGGTTTATCTGTGATACAATTAAAGGGGGCTACCACCAAAAAAAAGCTCACGATTTCTGTTCTCAAAAGCACAGTGGAACATAAACGCATAAAAGTATGCAATTTGAAAATTGAAACAAATCACTATATATGCATGCAAAGCTATATGATGCTGCGGTATTCGTGTGCATTTACTCCAAAGCATTTCGGCCATCTGCACAGCAATAGGATTGCATAAGCATGGCGAGATTTTAGATTTGCTGTCGGATTTTTCATAGCTTTTTGTTTTTGAACTTATAAAACGTTTTACGTGAAGAGCAGGCAAGGGGCGAACAAAATGTGTGCGCTTTGTGCTGTTGGTCAGACACTTTACCTTGTAATTTGTCTGGCATCATTTACTGTTTGGGCAAATTTTATTTTACTGAAACCACTCATCAAATAAAACTCTTCCGAGAACTCTGAGTAGTAATGTTTCATATAATTTTGGCAATGTTCACACTATGTCAGTTTTACCATTTTATTAACTAGATAACCAAAGAACTACTTTAAAGGATTAGATTTGACTTTACCAACAACTATTTTCTACTTCCTACAGCTTCACTAAAATCCATACAATAAGAAAAAAAAAATATCGGGACTGCACATTTTGAGATATTCAAGGATAACCGCAATATCCATTATCCTTGAAAGCGAATTTTCAGAAAAATTACTTTGATTAATTTTTCTCGGAAACCTCAAAGTTTCCCAGAATAAATAACCTTTATTTCATGGAGATATGATGATAACGTTAGATCTACCTGAGACGACTTACATCTAGATGTGCAAAACCTCACAAAAATGCGGTCCAACAAAAACGAGCTAATGGCCCTCTAATAGAAAGCTCTACACATTCTCTCTCTTTCTTGCTGCATTATGTCACATAAATTTTTCGCAATGATAGCTTTCTTTGGTTGAATAAAAGTTAAAGAGCTTTCAAAAGTGTTCCGGGTTTATATGGAGTTTTGCACATTTAGTTGTAAGTTGTCTCAGGATCTACTAAGCAAAATTTCCAACATTTTTCAAAATTTCAAAAGACCGTATCTCGGTCATATATGGATAGCAAATTACATAAAAAAAAAATTACGCAAAGTTGGTCAATTTTCTGTGTAATGGCTTGTAGGATTATATATTTAATATACACAATTTTATATACCTAGTAACATTCAGTTTTCACTTCTTTATTCCATAATTATTGGACTGAATTCTACTAATACGTCCCATGATTAAATAATAATTACTCACAATTACAAACAAATATATTATAAATAGAACTGCCAAATAAATTTCTCGCCTCCCAAAGCAAAAATAAGAAATTACCAATGATAAAACCTAAATTATTCCGCGAAATCTACACTCATATACCTAATGCAGAAATTGGCGGCATACACTTTCCGAGCCTGCACACTACAGCCCACCGCAGAGCTTTCAAAACAATGTATGCTTTCCGAAAGCACATCATTCCATCTGACGGTGATGAAATGAATTAAAAACGCCAAATTGTATGCAAAATATATAAAAACAAAAAAATTTTGTCGTTACCACGGTTAACATTATTGACTTTATTTCCTTTATCATTGCACTAAACAATTTGAGTTTTTCAAAATAAACAGAAAAAGATTCGATCTTTGTCACAAATTGAACTTTCTTTCCAATAATATCATAATTGTGATAGTTATTCGTCTCTGAAAATAGCAACTTTCAAACCAAAATATATTAGTAATCAACACTTTTTTATAGTTTTCTCTCCGTCACTTCCTCTCCCACTTCAAGATCTTCCATACTCCAGTCCAAATTTATCTACTTTATGTACCATTATTACGTTATTATGTACCAAACTTTGCAAATTTCATGAATTTGAGAATTTTCTACAGCTAATTACACACATATAAAACTCCGAAATCTTTATTTGACGAGTCATTACCTAAGTTTATGCTTTTTCTCAAATTATATGGAATTTTGATCGTAATAATACGCACAGATTTGACGCAAAGTCGTATTAACTTTTCGTGTTTTTAAAGATTTCAGTAATAACCCCCCTTAAAGACGAGAAATGAATATTTGCAGTTCAAATAAATTGAAAATTTTTAACGAGAATTAACTCTCGTAAATTTTTATGCACATAATTGTTAAACATACCATTTTACTTTGTATTTTAACAACTTTCAATGAAAATTGCAATTTATCATCGGTGAAATATCGGGAGAAAGAACAAGTACTATTAGAATCGAATATTTAAAAAAAAAGCAACTAAACATGAAAAAAACGACTTTATTTGCTAGATCTAGGCTTTATTTTTCTAAAATAGTCATAATCTAAAGAAATGAGAATACCTACTAATAAGAATTTTTTTTTTAAATTTTTGATAACGTTCATTACTAGACTTGTAGTTTGGCAGAAATTCGCATTATAAAAAATGTATAAAACTTGTAAATCTTGGTACTGACTACTCTTAAGTTATTTTTTTTTCGCTAATTTTGCTAAGATTGCCATTATTTCGTCGTACTGGCCATAAGAGTGCGATAATCGTGCTACATATAATAAACTGTTTTACTAATCAACCTAAAAAAAAGGCCAACCCCTAGATTGTTGTTTTGAAGCAACCATATAGAGGAGACTTAGATCCCTGACAATCCTCCACTTCATACAAGGTCATCCACTGTGACGCAAGTCGTTCAGTATTCATAACAAATCCCATTTTACTCTTGAAAAATTAGATGTATGTATATCAAAAACAAAATGTCTGATAACAGGACTTACAGATTAAACCTTTTTGGTAGGGCATCATGGAATTTCATAGAGCAACTAAAGAACTTTTAACTAAGAACTAAGAAAACATTGTACAAATAATATAAAAATAGTGAAATGAATTCGGATGGTTCTGATTGTTCTTAGTTGCTATATTTCATCAAAATTGTATACTAGAAAGTTTTCTTTAATTTCTGATGCCAAATTATTTTGGCAAAGTGGAGGGTTCCAAAGAGAGCAACTTCGAGCACCGTCTTTCAAATCTTGCACTCAGTTGATTATTGTTCAGCTGAAAGGCTAAAAGTTCAGTAACAGCGGTTTCGGTATCCTCGAAAATTTCTGGAATCAGTCCGGAAATCTCAGCGAAGAATTTAAAAAAAATAATAATAGCCATCCGTTAAAGAAATAATTATCGTCGATTGTAACGTCTGACTCAATGGGGAAGAAGGCAATACAACTGTGCCTGTCCGACAAAAAAAAACCTTATCACGAAAGATTCTCAAATAACGACCAGCATTCTTGTTCTTGTTCGTCATGGCAACAAACAAGAGTTCCAAAACAGCGAACCACATTAAAAATGTCTTGCATCAGCATAGTCCGAGTATATCTGTAACATATTAAAAGTACTTCAAATGGGAAAATTTCGATAGTCCTGCTGCAAGGCCATTGGGAGTCATTGGGAATTAGAAAATGGTACCAAATCTTATTTTATTGAGGCTGATAATCTGAACCGAAAATTTATTATAATGTGCTTTCCCTGTGCAGTAGATCTGTAGATATGCTGCCCTTAAAGTGAGTAATGCTCATAGCTCGTTCTATCGATAAGTATAAATTGACAGTACTAGTTCTTTTAGATTACTCTAAGGTGTTTGATACCATTAATTATAGACTCCTTCATAAAAAAAAAACTTAAACAAAACATTAACTTTTATTTCCATTCTACAAAAGTGATTTCAGACCACTTGAGCATTACAAGCAGTCTTTCAAACAGTTTGCTTCCAACTATATTTCTTTCAATGAGTCTGGTGTACCTCAAAGATCCATTGTTAGCCCCCTGTTATTTTATATGTTTATTTATAAATGACATATTTGTTTATCTTAAACATTCTAATCTGCATTCTGGTTTGCCTGATTAAAGATTGCATCTTTGGTATATAAATGTGGATTTGCAATTAATTTGTGATCTTTTCATAAGACTAAGACTAGGACTTATTCTTTCAAAATCTAAAGTGGGAAACACAATTCCACGGTTTCGTTGCGATTCGTACAAATGTCAAATTTGCTTATATGAGCCATACATTCAATTGGACACATTACACCGCAAATTTAAACTTTTACGGATGACATAACTTTGAAAAATCATCTGTAAGGATTTGTTTATATTTAAAGATGGATGAAAAGACTTTTGATCAGGAAATAACAAAAATTTTCCATAGAAGGATGTGAAGCGGCAGCTATTAATTAATAAAACAAAACTTTTTATTCTGTTCCGAAATAATAATTCAAGAAATGTTCTATGAGAAATCTTGCCACCATATAATTCACACATACTTTTTATAAAAAGTATTTATATGGGCAATTGGTGTGACCTCCATCATTGAACTTCTATGGTAGGCGATCAGAGATAACCATACTTCTCTGATAGCTGATAGCTGGATGGAAACGTTCAATCATTTTTTTTACAGTATACATAAAATTCGGAAATTTTTATATGGCAACACCAAGAAGGGGTTGCCTGATTTAGCCCATTTTTGTTGAAATTATATTTACTATTTTTATAAAAAGACTGTGTACAAAATTTCAGTTCTCTACATTGACGCGTTCTCAGGCAGTGCCTAAATATGTTGTGAAATACGAAATTTTTGTATGGCAACTCTACGAAGCAGTTACCCGATTTGTTCCAGTTTGGAACTTAAATTTACTTTTTTCTAAAAGGCCCGTGTGCAAAATTTCAGCCTTCTAAGTGAGCGCGATCTCGTGAGATATTTAATCTAATATTTGAATAAGAAAGAGAAAATGTTGACAACAAGTAAAAGACATTTAAAAAGAACTATAAAATAAGTAAATAAAATACAAATCTAAGATATATCGTTGATTAAGTGAAGTGAGTCTAATAAGCAATAACCAGTCTCTTGAGTATGCCGAATGAGTCCACCCTCTGAAGTTTATTGGGTAGCGTTCCATAGTCTAATGGCCTGAACAATGTAAGATCCTTCAAAAGCAGTGGTGTAAAATTTGAGCAGTCGAAATTTATATTCAAAGGCTGAATCATATTGCGCAAATTAGAAGGTTGAGAAAAAAAAAGACATGATTATACCTTCGTAGTCCAAAGATAAGTCTAATGCAGTTGATAAATCCATTACATTAAATGTTTATAGCATTTAGAATCAAACTTAAAAAATACAAGACAACCTTGAATGAAATATGGCAAGACCAGTGATTTGACTAGATGGCAACGTAATTTTGGAGACAGAATTGTAGCGGGCAACCAATGATGACGCAAGGTAGCAAAGATTTTAGGAGATAGAACTGAATCGACATGGCCGTAGCACATCATTTTCGAGTTTAAAATAATGCCCAAATTATAGATCCTTGATTCATATAGAATAATTATGCTATTTAATTTGATAGGTGGCAACGACAAAGAATCAAGTGGCTTATAAGATAAAGCAATGCACTGAGATTTGGCATATTTTTATATATTTTACATATTTCACTCAAGTCATCATTAATACGGGCCACACAGACTTCGATGAGCCCGAAAGGCCGGAAAAAGATAAATTTTGACATCATCGGCATACATGTTTATGACAGCATTATGGATCACCGATGGTAAGTCATTTATGTATATAAACTGAAACACAATGGACCTGGGATGGATCCCTGTGGAATTTCACAAGTAAGATAAAGGAGATTACCATTCTCAAGGGTTACGTTTTGAGTTTTTTGGGTAAAGAAACTTTTCATTACTGTAACATTGATATGTATACGAGAAAACTATAACGGCTGCATAGTTTATTTAAAAGCTTGCTATGACAAACACTATCGCATGCTTTAGAAAAATCAAGAAGCGTTAATATAGTAAGTTCTCCCTTGTCGAGTGAAGATCGAATATCGGAAGAGACTTTTTGGAGAGCCGTTTCAGTGTTATATCCAGGCTCAAAGCCAGACTGGTGGTTGGTCAAAAATTCATTATCTCGTAAGTGCATCTCGATTTGATGAATTTGTAATTTCCGAAACACAAATACGAATAAACGACGAATTTAAAAATTCATATCTCAGCCAAACACCATCGATTTTTTTTTACGCATAGATAGTTGAAACTTAGTTCAAAATAAAAATACAAAAAAAAAAAATGTTGCAAGAGGTCCCCAGTAGAAAAAGAAAACAATAAATTCTTCTCAGTTCTGTGCTTCCATAGTGCGTTACTTTAGGTATACGGTGACTTTAATAATTCATATCTCAAATATGAAGTCGCACACCATCGCAATTTTTTGTACATGAAAAGATGAGATTTCTAGCTGCAATATAAATATACAAAAAATAAAAAAGTACTAGAGATCTTCAGTAGATAAAACAAAACAATATAATATATTCCCCTCAGTGCAGTGCTCCCATAAAGGTTGTTCTGGGCATACGGTGACTTTAAAAAATCATATTTCAAAAACGAAGAAAGATATGGTTTCTAGCTTAAAAATAAAAATAGAAAGAAAAGTAGTGGAAGTCCTCTCTAGTGAATAATACAATTTTTGAACAATATTATTTTATAAATAATATAAACCATTAAGCTTCATTTGGAATCAGAAAAATCGGTAGGTCGTTTCTCGAGATTTGATTTCTTGAAAATTTCTCTTCATTGTAGAGGGGGAAATAAAAAATATTATAGTAATCTATTTTGGTATTCCCTACAAATTGTGAAAGTTTCATCCAGATCGGAGATGGTCGAGGCCAAAACAAGCACTTTTTGATCGTTTTCGTGTGGAATGGCTGAATTAACTTAAATTGACTTGCTAATTATGATCTTACCGCTGATTGCTGATTTTTTTCCATTTTAGCTGAATGTCCTGCCCATTGAATGCAAAAAGATTTGATTCCATAGCTCATACCATTGAGCGCAGAGAAATTTTTAAAGTACATAAAGTTCAAAATAATAAAATGTACTTTGAGGGTGATTTAAAAAAGTCACACATCTTTTTTCATCCAAACCTATTTTATAAACTTCCTCGTTTCATTGACTATTTACTGTGTAAATTTTATTGAGATATCTCTATGGATTCATACTCAAAAAACAGTTCAAAACGTTCGAATTGGGATAGTACATTTTTTGCACCTTAGATCGGGTTTCACTATTCACCTCAGCTCATTACCAACCAGCTACAATTCGATTTGTTTTCTCTGGATACTAGACTTTTTGTGACTTGTTGTAAATCGCCCTCAAAGATTTTGACAAATTTTATTATTTTGAACTTTAAGTAATTTAAAAATTTCTATTGGCTAATGGTATGAGCCAAAAATTAGGGAATATTCACTACATTTTAGGGAAAAATACCTAAGCTTTGTGGCAACAATTGTGCACATTTTTTACAGTGTAAGAAAAAATGCAGATAATGAAGATCTACTAGCTTCAAAATTAAATACACCTAATCCTGTTTTTACACGGTCTTTTTTTACACGATTGTGAAATAACACGGTCGACAAAAATAAACTTATCCTGTTTTTACACGTTTGTTTTTTTTTTACACGGACAAAAAATTCTAAAAAATTAGATATTCCCTGTTTTTTTCTTTGATTTTATAGTTAGGGGATTCACAATAATTCTAGGAATTTAGCTGTTCCTTGTTTTTTCTTTGATTATAAGTAAGGGGATTCACAGTTTACCCAATTATTTTTACATTTTTTATTTTCTATTGAGTTTTGAACGTGTCAGGTGTAAGTGAAAAGTAATATTTTGTGAAAAGAAAATTTATAGAAGTAATATTTTTTAACTTTGGTTTTTAGAATAGTACTTTTTTAATTTTGTGGTACTGTTTGTTTATTGAAATTCAACAACTCGTATTTTGTTTGATTATAATCAGGTAAGTTAAAACTTTTCATAAAGCATAACTTATTTAATAAATTTCAAATTTTTAATTCAGCCATGAAAAAGCAAAAAAGAACAAGTATTTCTTTGGAAACAAAAATACAGATTCTGGACCGACTTGGAAATGGTGGAGGTCCCACTTCCGTTGGAAAATCTTTAAATTTAAACGAAGCGACAATCAGGACAATTAAAAAAAATTAAAAAGCGATTAGACAAGTCGTGACTTCAGGTACCAAGTTGAGTGCTAAGTACTCTTCGTATACGAGAAATATAGTTCTAGAAAAAATGGAAAAGGTTCTGTTGACATGGATAGAAGACTACACCCAAAAACGTATGCCACTTGATACAAATACCATTAAGCAGAAGGCTTTAAGAACCTATGACCAACTAAAAAAAAAATGGAACCATCAACGTCTTCGGAACCCACCGATGAAAACAAAAATTAATTTGCTGCTAGTAATGGATGGTTGCAAGGATTTCTAGAAAGGCATGCAATTCATAATGTCAAGATCAAAGGTGAAATAGCTTCTGGAAATATTGCAGCTGCCAAAGAATTCCCTCCGCAGCTGGCCAAATTAATTGAAGAAGGTGGATATGATAGTGACCAAGTCTTTAACGCCGATGAAACCGGCCTTTTCTGGAAAAGAATGTCAAGCCGAACGTACATAGCAAAACACGAAAAAAGTGCTAGTGGTTTTAAGGTGGCAAAAAACAGAATTACGTTTTTGTTCTGCAGTAATGCTTCAGGCGACCGCATACTAAAACCTCTGTTGATAAATAAATCTCTTCGACCACGTGCTTTGAAAGGTGTCGATATGAATGTCATTGGATGGCAAATAAAAAGGCGTGGGTTAGTTCATCAGTTTTTAGTGAATGGTTCCATAATTGTTTTGTTCCAGAAGTAAAATGTTATATGAATGATAAACGCAAGCCATTTAAAATTCTTTTATTGATAGATTATGCTCCTGGTCACCCAATTTTGGAGCATCCTAATGTAAAAATAGTTTTTTTGCCTCCTAATACTACTGCCCTAATTCAACCGTTGGACCAGGGTTGTTATCGCGACATTCAAAACCTATTACATAAAGCGATCATTTCAATACATTTTGAATCAAATGGACAATGATGTTAGCATTACTGTTATTGACGCATGGAAACAATTTTCCATCAGGGATTGCATAAAACATGCTGCTTTGGCCTTTTTAGAAATAAGACCATCGACTTTAAATGCCTGTTGGAAGGCCATATGGCCAGAATGCATCAAAAGCGAAAATTCTGCTGTGAAATCAAATATGGTTGATGAAGTGTGTACAGAAATAATCACATTGGCACAGGCAGTTGGAGGTGAAGGATTTGATAATTTTACCGTTGATGATATAAACGAAATAATTGTTGACAGAGTTCTTAATGAAGATGAGTTATTAGAAGTTGCACTGAAAGACATTGACCCAAATGATAGCACTGATCCGGATGAAATTCCGTCTTCAATAATCACCAGCTCAATTCTCGATGGCCTTCAAATGGCAAATAAATTGGCAGATCATTTTCTGAGAAATGATCACATAAACGGAAGAGCTGTGAAAGAAAAGAACTCTCCAAAGTAGGATCACAACGTACTATAACCGAATTTGCTATTAAAATAAATAAACCTGTGCCTGAGACGGTTTCTGATAGGCAGTTACCAATGAACTCAGTTGAAAATGTAGACGTAGGTACTATTAAGCACTTCTATACTGATGAAACTGTTATTGAGACAACACAACACAAAAGAATGCGCTTACTATCAGAAACTGACATCGAATAAAACATTATCCTTTTTTTTTATGTTCCTTGAATATGTGAGTTTTTTTAGAAATTTAAAATTGTGTTTTTATTTCCTAAAAACTTTAAAATGATACCATTTTTATGTTCCTTTCTAAAATATGTAAATTTTTGTATTTTTAAGTTTTATTTTTATTTCTTAAAAATTATAAAATGATTATAATATGTATGTATATGTAATAAAATGGACATGGTAAACTGAAGAACAAAATTTGTGTTTGTTTTACCAAGAATTAATAGTTTTTGTAGGCCTTTTGACGTTGTTGAACTAATCTAATATGTATTTTCCTATTACTGTGTGTCTTTTTTTACACGTTTTTTTTACACGACATTCTCTGGAACGTATGTACCGTGTAAAAACAGGATTAAGTGTTTATAATTATTGTGAACAAATTAATGAGAAAAAATCAAATCCGTAATTGCAATTATGTTTCAGGTATAAACATTTCTTCCAAAGAGAGCTACTTGAATAATTTGAATAGTCGAGGATATCAGATCTAAAAATTAAGTATTAAAAGTTCTATAACGACAAATAGAATCATTCAGAGATACAAGTATGAAATGTTTGCATTAGTGGCAACATTCAGATCTATAGTATACTGCGAATCTACCTTTTCCACACTTAATTGCTAACAACAAGCCTCAAAGAATGTCTCAATGGCTTACGAGATAATGGCATATGTTTGGTGTTTCTTGCATTTGAACAGACGAAGTGCTACGAAAATTCCAAAATATGGAAAATCGAAGACTGCAATTATATTGAATATTTTATCATGTTTTGTTTCTTAAGATACTTGTTTTAGTTTACCTATTAAAAAAACAAAATGTGATAAAATTATGTTAAAAAAAAAAAAAAATTGCCCTGCACCTGAACCGATGTATCCAAAATGCACCCTAAATTTGCGCCCTATACTTCAAATTCCTGATGCCCTACCAGACATACATAAGTAAAGTAAGTAGTAAACACATCTTCCCTAACGTTTCTTTTTATCAAAAATATATCACCGAACAGACAAACAGACGGACAGACAGTTAGAAACCTGCAAGCAATAAATGGCTTTAATGAATAATGATTACAGAAAAAAAAAACAAAACAAAAACCAAAATGATCACTTTCCCAGCTCTACAATGTTTTTACTCCTCAACTGAATTAATTATTGCTAATTTGTGATTATGAATTCAGCATGTGTTTTCATGCATATTGTCGCTATCTAATAGTGTGACATTTGGATGCATGTGCAGGAGAATATTAAGCTGCGCGAGCCGTCAATAATAATGTTCCACCAAAATATATATAAAAAAAATAAAAAAAATAAAAAATATCAAGCAGAAATTATTTGAAAAAAACCGAAGAGAAAAGCAAATGTTTTCACATTCGTGTACCAAGAAGTCGACACTTGACTCGTAAGAGTCAAGTCAGAGGCAAAACATATATATGTATGTATGTATGTATTTATGCATGTACATTATGTACATATTTCAACCCCATTGAAGAAGTGTTGGGGAGCTACTTAGAGTCCCCGTATATACGAAAAAACGCGGCGGCCCCAGCACGTCAAATCATTAAGAAGTCTAGACACTTCACTGTGTATTATACTCGTAAGAATTTTTTATTTTTACTTTTATTTATTTTTTTTATTTTTTGCAGACTTGATGTTTTTTTGTTTTTGTATTATTTTTACTTCTTGTTTAAAAGTTGAAATTTGATTGTGTCCGACAGATGTATCATAATTCTCAGCATTTCTGGTTTTTGTCCATGCGGGTAACAAACATGCCTACGGAATAGCTGAAAATCCATTTAGCGATGATGATTTGAACGAATCTTCAACTCCTCTGGCAAGTAAGTGCCAGACCAACCAGGCTCCCAGAAGACCTTTTCAAGGATACCAAACCATCCAGAATCACAGAGTTCCATTGAAGACGACGACGACGACGACTATAGTACGACGATGACTGAGGAGACTGAGTAATAGGATGTTACTCTGCAGGGAAGATGATTCCGCTTAGTTTATAGAGCGGTATATAGTTGTATCGCGCTGAGATATTTATCCGTGTCGTCTAACTATACTAAAGCACCATGAACCACTGCTGGATGGGGGAGACACAACAGCATCTTTGGCCATTTCTGAAAATCGAATCATTCTACAGGTGTGTCAAATTTAATGCAAATCTCGTCGAATAGTATACATATTAAGAAGAGAACACCATTCCAACTGTTGTTTTTTTGAGGAATGTGCGATTAGCTTAAAGCCGCTTGCTAACCAAATTTATGGCTGCAATATTTTGTCGTCTGGCTGTGATTTTTGCATCTCATTTGCACACTCATCAAATCGCTATTTGTTATGTGTGTCAAAGCTTTTTGGAAAAAAATAGATTTTTTGTTTTGTTTTTTGTTTACCTGATTCGTTGGTCAAAAGACCTCGGGGGATACTTCATTCGTGTGAATGTGATTCTTGTAAAAATTTAAATTTCAAAAGATATGAAGATAGATTTTTTTATTTGTGTGTAGATGCAGTTCTGAGACATAGTTTTTTTTTTCTAATGCAGCCAGGAACAGATTCAAGGATGTATGCGAGGTTTTGTTAACATTTTAAATAAGATTGAGACAACCCTTAGTTTTTTTTTTTATTATATGCCCTGGATAAAATCATACTAAACTTGTCATTCCGTTTGTAATGCATAGAAATAATGCACGTAGAGCAAAATGGATTGGACACCCACGCATATAATATTAAAAATTATTTTGATTTTTGTATGTCCGTCCATCTGATCGTCCATCCGTCTGTCTGTGGTCTTCACGTCTGTCTGTCACGTTTACTTAGAGTACTGAAATTTTGCACGCAGGTTTTTTTTTAAATTAAATTAAATTTCGAAAATTTGACCCATCAGGCAACTCCCTCGAAGAGTTGCCATGAGCATACACTATATATTTGGGTTGGGCACTGCCTCAGAACGCGTGGACGTACAGAGCTGAAAGTTGGTGCATAGCATTATCATAGCAAATGTAAACGAAATTTCAAAATGAACTAAATTTGGAAACCCTTCTTGGTATTGCCATATAAAACTTTGGATATTCACTATATATTTGGAATTGCCTGGGAATGCATCGACGTGGAATGCTCAAATTTTGCACACGGCATTTTCATAAAAATTGCAAATATAAGTTAAAAAATGGGCCAAATCTGGCAACCCGTTCTTATTGCTGCAATACAAGCACACGTTCATTTAAAGAACATACTGAAATTTTGCACACAGGGTTTTTTTTGTTTTTAAAAAGTCAATTTAATTTCAAAAATTAGACCAATCGGGCAACTTCTTCGAAGAGTTGTCATACAAAAATTTGGGTTTACACTATATATTTGGGCACTGAATTAGAACGTGTCGACGTAGAGAGGCAAAATTTGGTGCATAACATTTTCAGAGCAAATGTAAACAGAATTTCAAAAATGAACTAAATGTGGCAGACCCTTCTTGGTATTGCCATACAAACCTTGGGTTTTCACAATATATTTGAAATTGCCTGAGAATGCGTCGACGTGGAGCGCTCAAATTTTGTACACGGCATTTTTATAAAAGTTGCAAATACAAGTTCAAAAATAGGAGAAAATCCGGCAACCCGTTTTTGGTGCTGCCATACAAATCCTTTAATTTTCACTTTATTTAATTTTTATTTTCATCTAGGGTATAATATTATTGCTCTTAGATCAATTATAATTTTTTCTATTGTTCAATAATAATAACATGAGCCAAATTTTTTGAAAATGAGTTTTCGGTGTCATTCAAAAGCTACTGAGAATTCGCATAACATAAATAACGTTATCGTTGTATTGCTCTTACCTTGCCTCTACAAACATCACAATTAGAAGGTAAATTGAATAAAAATGGAGGAGTTGCAATTTTGCTGAATTATATAAATATATGGCATAAGGTACAGAAATCAAATGGAATGTAAATCGACATTTTTATAATTACGATTTTCGAGTGAGAATTAAAATTATTCCTTCGGCATTCCAGGAAATAATAGCCAAAATCTTACCTAAGCTGGATTGAGTCTTGAACTTGATGGAAGCATGTTCATCACTTTACTGTTTGGCAGCAGAAAGTCTCTTCGGAAGGATATTTGGAAGGACTTTATCCAACAATTATTAGGATGAAACCATAGGAGTAGTTCGAGATAAAATTTGCAGGTTAAGTAGCTGATAAAATGACAACATTTTTAAAGTAGGTTAAGCAAAAGAATTTCATGTGACATTTTTTTTAAAGAATTTTTAAAAATTTTTACGCCGCCATACTAAGACCTATGAAAGTAAATGTTATTGTAACGGAGTGTCAGTGAATTAGTCTGAAAAAAGAAACGTTCAAGCATCTATAACAATTAGATAAATTACAATAGATAGAAACAAGCAAAAAAGGTAGAATTGGTCTGAGACCAATTCTTATGATACCCTCTAGAACTAGATGAATGCCTGTATATAATTTGGTATGATCACCTCTCTGCGCAAGTTTCATTGTTGAAGTGGTTTTTCGCATATATTTCTAGAACAGTTCGGTGGACAGTAAAAACGATTATAACCATTTTCGTATTTTGAAGAATTTTTCAATACAATAAAAACGTCCAGAGACTTGATTCTAATAAAACTAAAATGACAAATCACAATGACAAAATGAATTCGAAGGAAGGACAATGTCACTATGCCATAATTTGGAATTCTGCTTGTTGGGTGATTATAGCAGTGACAATTTGATATATGCGCAGTAATTGAATATATTTCGAACAACAAAGTAATGGAGCGTATCCAAAGAAGGAGTCAGTATGTAAAATAATTGCTGAAATGTTATAACGAAAGTAACTGTTCCTTTTGCGTGTTATTGCTAAATTGGAGTTTTTTTTTAATAATACTATAATATATAATACTATAATAAATACTAATATTTATTATTTTTATACTTACCTACTTGACATATTTGATATCAGTTGAAACTATGACAATTATCACTTGAATATGACAAAAGTCACAGCGGCAAGGGCTAAGTGACTTCGGTTGCAAAAATTGTCATGAAAAGAGTTATTTGTCATGTCACCGAGTTTTTCAGGAATCGACCTTTCGGAAAAAGTCACATTTTAACGCGAAATGTCACTTTTTATGGATGAAGTCATGATGTAAGTAAGAATCGCATTTTCGGAAAAAAGTCACGATGTTATTGTCATTTGTCATTTTTTTCTGATCAGAATCCAGCCGCGTTCTTAGGCAGTGTCTAAATATATAGTGAAAAACGAAATTTTTGTATGGCAACCCCGCGAAGGAATTACCTGATTTGTCCAATTTGTTAACTTAAATTTACTTAAAAAAACAAAAAAAACAAAGCCTGTGTGCATAATTTGATCTGTCTAAGTAGACGCCTGTCCAACCCATTTTGCTCTACCAGCATTATTTTTATGCGTTACAAACGGAATAAAACACGTAGTATACCCTATGTCCTATGATTTAATCTATTGTATAAAGATCCTAAAGTATACCCTATGTCCTATGATTTCATCTATTGTATAACGATCGTAACTCCTAAAGTATCAGTTATCGCTACATCGGTCTGTTTTGAATAGTCGCTGAGCTGCTCTACTTAGCTGCTTCCATTGGACATTATTTCCTGGGACTCCCTGTATATCGGTGCACTTACTTTTTTAAGAACTTACCTACATAGCAAAGATGCTCAGCCCAATGCTGGACATGATCGGCAATCAATCGAAGAAACTATGCAAACTGTGCTGTGTAATGGGTGTTAGGGTATTTACGCAATTCACAAACGGTTCTCGATTTTGGAGATTATGACAACTTTACATTTCCACCATATTAAATACAAATTGTTCAAGAATTAAACAAAAACAACTATGGATCAATGAAAACATATGCTGAAAGGATGATACAGACCTTTCCTACGGATCATCGCTTGGGTAACAATTTTTTTAGTGCTTTGTTTCTTTAAAAGACAGGAAAAAAGCAGAAATATGAAAAAAATTCCAAACCGAAGGCCAAGGCGAATTGAGGTAGTTCTAAAGACTTTACATAAAGTAGATGCCGAGATATCAAAACTTAAATGCAGACTTTTTGCACGAAATACCACATTTTTGTATTGAAAGTACAATAACTCAAAAATGTCTCTTCCATTTTTTTTTAATTTCATTACCCGAATTTTGTCTTCCTTTAACTGCTTTTTGTTTCATCCCTTTACTTTGTCTACTCAAAGTTACTGAACACAACAGATCCCACTGATGCTTCGCAAGAACAATACGCCAACACAGAAGGTTCTGATCCGGAAAAGGGAGTGCTAGATTTGGATCTGCCTAGCGAATCCGTGTACATTCCAAATGAGTATGCCAACTCAATGTCAGGATCGAGGAAGAAAACACTGGTACTAGCCCTCTCATTTGTGAGGGAGTACACAAACCATAGTTCTTTTGTCTTTTTCCTACATGAAAAGATCCAGGGTTAGCAGCTTACACACACGAGTATTTCCTTCGGCATGGAAACTTGCACATGTTCAGCCAATATCCAAAAAAAGTAGACGCAAGCGATCCCTCAAATTATAGATTAATGGCGCTTACTTCCGATTCTTTCGAAGGTTTTCGAAACACTCATCAACAATCAATTGATGAAATATCTAGAAACTAATCACCTTATTAGCAATTGCCAATATGGCTTTCGTAATGACCGATCTACTGGAGATTAACTAATATTTCTTACCGAGCATTGGTATCAATGTCTCTATAATTTTGGTGAATCTGAAATCATCGCATTAGATATCTCGAGGGACTTCGAGTGAGTCTGGCATCGTGATTTTTTAGCTGAACTTCAAGCATTAGATCTAGACCCTCTTGAAGGCTTTCTCTCCGTAGGTCATCCTGTAGATACACCCACACATTCTATGTTTTGTTTCGTATTCGTAAGAAATAGCGTTAATTTATTTTCCCTACTATTAAAAAGTACCTACTTAATCTCGCGGGAGAATTAAAGAGTTCCTTTTCCAGAATTTTTAAATTCTCAAATTTGCCAGAAATCAGATTTTATTTCCTCTTCATCTGGAGGTTATATGGCACAGTACCGGCTCTGCAGCACATCCAATTACCAGAGCGAAGGACATATATAAACTTTCTAATTAGCATAGAAAATATCGATATGAGTTTTTATATTTAATAATTGCATATTAGTAAAAAAAAAAAAAATATTACACAAGAATTTGCAGGCAAATTCTAAGTAGGTACCTACCGTTTCCAATAGAGAAAGCAACTTGAACGACATTCAGGATACGATGTGATGTAATTAGATGACAACAGTGTTGACATTCTTAAGACCACCCAGAAAAAGAATGTACAAAAGAAGTAAAAAGAGGAGGGGGTAGAAAAAAAAATAAAAGAAAACGTCACTCGGTGAAGATATTTAATCTCTCATAATCCCTTGATGTGCGCATACCTCGTGGTTTGCAGTTCAAGTTTAGCCTATAATTTCATGCTTGCGTAACATTTCAGTACTCGTGCGTACATCACTCAAGAAAGATGCCCGAAGTGTTACTTTGTATGTCACATTTAAGTGCCTTTGAAGCGATTTAATGGAAAATTTTCTACATAGATTTATTACGACTACGAGTTTTATGGCGACACATTTCTTCACCTTATGTCCTGAAATTTAAATTTAGTGAAAACTGACTTCTGTTTGCGCATACCGAAAAATATCTCATGAATCTTCTTGCTCCAAATCTTTATAGGTACTTTAGAAGTGCAATTTAAATGAGATCCAATTATAAGGAAACAAGAGCAAAACTTGTATGTACATATATTAAACTGCATCCGAAATTGGATGATATTTGATCATTTTAAAGTATCCCCCGTCCATAAGATCCATAAATAATTTCCTTGATTGTCGTCTCATCCATATGGCTTTAAAGGAAGATTGCTAACTTTCCAGTCTGTGGTTACTCTCTTATGTGTGAAATTTTATTACATACATATATTCCTGGAGGAAAATAATAAAAAAAAAAACAAAAAAAAAATCTTCTTAATTTCTGTTGCAGCCAATTGCATCATCAAAATTGTAGTCTGCATTTTGGGGCTTCATTAGTGCATGAACGTTTCAAGATGGCTGGCCACAAGTCATTGTAAAAGTTTTTATGACCTTGATCTTGATCTCACTCTTGTACAGGAAAAGTTATCTTTATTTTTTTTTTTATTTTTTTTTTATTTTTTTTTTGCTTAAATTTCATTTCATCTGAAAGTTATTTGATGTGTGATCGTTAAAAATAAAATTTACTTGGCTTCATGCGTTTAACGCTCTTCTCTTCCTTTCATAATTTGCTAAGTGATAAAATTTTTAAATCGAACATGGAATAAGATCTGTTGAAAAGGAACATAATAATTGGGCTGTAAATTGTTTGTTGCACATGAAAGACTCTTTCCTGTTATTCCTTTTTTTTCCTGTACAAGATAGTTCGGTATATCATTTAATTGCTGCACTAAATAGCTTATTATATGTATATGGCGGATTTTAAGTTTCGTTGTGAAATTAAGAAATTTCCGGGCATATCGGAAGACCAATATTTTTGGACTAATACGAAATAATAGGTATAAAATTTACTCGTAACTAGATAGAATAAAGGATTACTTATATTTCATTTTCATACTTTTTCTGTTTCTAATGAGATCTTCAGTATTTAGGTATTATAAATTTCAAAAAGAGTTACATAGTGTCATAATTAGCGCTAAATAGATGCCAAACTATCTTCAGATTACCAATATCAATTTGAAGAACTACGTAATATATAAACGCAAAAATTGTTTGTGAAGGTTGGCAAACTTGCCTAGGTTATATGTACATAATTGCACTGGAATAAAAAGTTTGAGCTTTTTCGTACACGCAAATGACACAATTTTCGTAATCTAATCAATTTTGTGACTAGTGAAATGCGAAAATATAAAAAGAACTACTTTCGATCTAAATTCGACACGAAGCTACCTTCAAAGGAGCTATGGCGCAATTTGAGAGTGATTGGAATTGGGCGAAATTCGCGCATATAAGACTTACGTTGACCCTAATGAATTAAATTCAAATTTTGTCACTTGTAGTTCGGTTTCATCATCTGCACCTTCTGTCGTAAGATATAGCCCCACGGCAGCTATCAATAATATATTTTCTTTTGTTTGCGTCACGCAGGAGGAAGTGTTTAACGCAGTTTTCTAAATACAATCAAACTCATTACATCATAAGTTTATAAAATTGCTTATTACCAATAATCTTGCCAGCTTTAAAATTGGAACAAAAAGTAACATTGTTTAGAATATTCTAAACAATGTTACTTTTCGTTACAATTTTCCCTCCTCCTGGAAGTTGGCTAAGGTTATTCCCATCCCAAAAAAATCTCAATCGAGCGCCACCGAATACCGACCTATTGCGATACTACCGATCTTATTCAAGGTTCTCGAAAAACTCTTTCGTTTGCAAATTATGGACTATTGTGAACGGCATAGCTATTTGAATAAGGTTCAGTCTGGTTTCCGGTGCAAGCACAGCTGTACAACTACTTTAATGAAGATCACTGATGACTTTCGTGACATGATAACTGTTCTCGTTCTGTTAGACTTTTCAAAAGCTTTTGATTCTGTAGATCACTCTTTGTTTATCAATAAATTAATAACTAATTTTCGTTTTTCAAGTTCGGCATCCAATCTCCTTCAGTCATATCTTTTTGGTGGTCGCAGTCAGCAAGTCACTTATAATAGAAATTCCTCAACCATTTGTGGGGTACCTCAAGGCTCTATAGTGGGTTCACTATTATTTTCGTTATTTATAAATGATCTGCCGAATGCTATTATCAATGCTCAATATCACCTATATGCTGATGACTTACAAATTTAGATATCAAGGCCAGTTGGCTTAATTGAAGATGCTGTTGATCGTCTTAATAACGACCTTTACTCAATACATGAGTGGTGTATACCGAATAAGCTTCATTTGAATCCTATCGAATCTAATGCAATTTTAATTTGTAGGTGTAGACTGCATACTTCGTCAATGCCTCGTATTGTACTCAATAGTATCATCTTACCTTATCGCGAAAAATTATTGAATCTAGCAATCATTATCAACAATACACTTTCTTGGTCCAATGAGGTATCTAATGTTATCTCTTAGGTGAAGGGATCTCTTCGTAAGCTCTCTGTTTCAGCTTCCTATATTTAACTTTCCACTAAATGCTGGTTAAATCACTAATAGTACCACTTTTTATTTATGCCAGCTAAATTAGGTCCAAGTGTGATTCTGTTTCCTTACGTAATTTAAATATTGCATTTATCTCCGTTGCTCCGTATATTTATAATTTAACGATCATATTTCTGACTTTACTAAGACTATCCTTGGATGATCCCTTCAATAATATCTTCTGTTTAAAGATTTGCTTTTTCTTAATGGTATTATCTCCTCTGGCAGACCATTTATTTGAAAAAGTGCGTTTCTCCCAATATTCACGTAGTGTAACTCTATCTGTATCTGGTGCTCTTCTTATATTTGTTATTTCTTTTACTCTTAGGTGCAGCATCCGTATTGCTAAACAATGCATGATGCAAAAAAAGGTGTCGCGTTATAAGTATACTTCTCATATGATATGATTCCAGTCCAAATATGTTGAAACAAAATTACTAACAGACCATTCGACAGGAGTCTATCCCTCAGCATGGAAACTTGCTCATCTTTACTCAATATTAAAAAAAAAAAAATTCAAGCGATTCCTAAAACTATACACCGATTATGCCCATACTTTGATTCCTTGTAAGATTTTCGAAACACCCAATTGATAAAATATCTAGACCTAGAGACCGCCAATGCAGTTTTCGACCTGGCCGTCCTACTGGACTTTTACTAACATTGCTTATCCAGCTACGGAAACAATGTCTCTAATTTTGTGGAAGCCGATATTATCGCATTTAGCAAAATTTCAGACTTTAGTTCTAGACTCTCCCTTCTTAAAATGCCGTTTGACCGTTTTATAATCAATTCCGGTGTACCGCAAGGCTCTATTCTCTCTCTATTGTGTTTTAAAAAGTCCTACTAACACGGCCGAATTTACATACGATGAATTCCAACGTTAGTTAATAAATATTCCGCATCATCGATACATCGTAACTTGAGAGTCCCCATAATCCCCTCTACTACCCGCCATTGACTAGCTAAGCAACTTTAGATTCTATTACACCTTCACATGTTCGCGGCATATATTCTATAAAGGAATATATTTTTTTAATGGGAATACGATACGAGCCCACCCTTCCATTATTTTGTCAAATGAGTTTACCTTAAAAAAAAACCTTTTTCCTTTTACAGATCTTCTTTCCATAAATCCTCGATTGTATTTAGCTGTGTCAATTGTGCAGGCTATTGCATTACTTGCACATTATTTCCGTCAAACTACAGCTCTAACGCTCTTGTCATATGTTTATTTTATTCGTGAACTTTCATTTTCTCTATCTCGAAAAAATATTTAATTCGAAAAAATTTACTGACGAATGAAAAACGATTTTGAGAAATTGTTGCCTTCTAACTCGATGAAAATTTAACAGACGCGGCGAATATACTACTGAAAGTATTCTAAGAAACTATGTAAAGTCTGGTTGGTATTATTCAAAGAAACAGAGAACGTATTCCGTGCGTGTTAGTTGTTGAGACTAGATAGAAAATAATCTTAAATTTCCATTACATAATCATTGCGGTTCTTAAGAAAGCCGAACACGCACACAAAAAGTGTTCGGTTGTCTCAGGCTCTCTTTACAGGCAGAACTGACACTAGAGCTGTTAACAACTCCCATTCTTGTTGGATGAGGTGTTGGTGATGATGCCAACTACAGTTCTAGATTGTTTCCTTCCGAGCCCCATGAGAAAATCGGAAATATTCCCATTAGGCCCATTAAGAAACAGTTTTGTACACGTGCAAGTACTCAGATTCGCCCATTTCTGCTGGTGCTTCCTATGAGCATCGGCTTTGATGAGAGACCCGATACTTGAAGTGGCAATTCCAACGACGTGTTCCGGTCCGAAGAACGGGGAATCAGAGCCAATCCCAGTAAGTTAGATGTTTTCCGAGGGCCACTGAGAGATATCAAGACTGCCTGACTATCCAAATGGATAGTAATGTCCTTCCCCTGATTTGCATATCAAGGGCTAATTTCGCTGCCATTGATATGGCGAAGACTTCAGTCTGGAAGACAGTGGTGTGTCTTCCAAGTGAGTACTCTATTTCAATATCAGACTGAGGAAAGTAGACACCCGCCCCAGGTCCCTCATTAGTCAGAGAGCTGTTGGTGAAAATGTTTAGAGCCGACCGGGGAAGGTTCGATAAGGCACTTCTCTCAGACTCAAGAATTCCCTTACAGGAGAGCTCACAGGCAAGCGACGCCCAAAACGAAGCTCAGGTACCTGTGGCAGAGGGTTTTCCAAGTCCAGCCCATATGCCAGAGAGTAATGAGAAAATGACAAACTTAGTATACCCTATAGATTTCATTTAGGGCATAAAAATATGAGATCTAGGTAAAGTAATTCAGGAGGTAGTTTGCCAGAGAAATATTGGAAAAAAATTAATAAATTATTTTGTATTCGAGTGTATTATATGAAACGTTATACATAGATCTAGTTTTTATATAATGACTTAGACAAAGTCCATTATTGGTTCCAAGTTATGTGAAATGTGAATGTTTCGCCATGCGAGGTTTGTGGTAGTATTGTTTCACCTTTACTGGATATTGCCCAGCACAACTTCAGTGTGAATTTTCACTTCTACTCGATTATACTCATAAAGTCGCCAATTCTAAAAACCTATTATAGCTGGTCTATTTACAGAAAGGTAATTATTATAATAATTGAAGTATTCTGATGATCTCCATAAAACAATTTGCCGAGCATAAATGCCTTACTTCAACTCCCCTAAATCCCTTTTGTGTGTAATATGAATAAGATAGAAAAATTTATCTGTTTCTAGACAAATATGATGTTTTAGGTGACCTTCGAAAACCGAGTGAAATGTCACTCGTAATTCACAGCATTCTATAAAATGCCTAGATTATGCTGGACACCGGTATACCTCGAAACTATATCTATAGAATCATGATTCAAGTATGAGTCAGTATTAGGCAGAATGGTGAACGAGAGTAACAAGGGCGTGTACAGAGAATTTGTATATACATATAACTATGCACATACATTACATAACAAAAAAAAAAGGTTACTAGGTATTATTTCCTGCTATCATTGCATCTTTTCTTCTGACAAAGATATATGTGTAGTCACCTGCTCTCGGACCCTGTAAGTTTTTGGTTAAGATTTTATGATGCAGGTGCAAACCGGTACAGGTGCAATTAATCCTAAAAAAAATTTACCTCTACGTACATATGTACATATGTATATAGAGAGAAATCATTTACGAAAATTTTCAATTTGTAAGTGTTGAAAGATACCTCGAGAATTTATGTTTATCTTTGATTTTACTTTGAATTATTTGAATACTTCTTTAAAAAATTTACGTGTTAATTTATTTTAAGGTAAGTGTACATTTCAGGAGCCACGAAAAATAGTCTTAACAAATATACAAGAGTCACCTTAAAAATGCATCCATTCAAAAAGTCTCAATTCACAGAAACTCATGTACGTCTGGCGATGGAATATACTTTATAGCCATAGTCCATTTGTTTTTGTAGAAAATCACACTTACAATCCCCAGAGTACACAGTTCTCCATCCCAATGAATTCTTGAACACGTTCGCCGTCATCGTTGTCTGAAAAACAATTTCACCGAAAATAAAAGAAAAAAAAAAGAAAAAAAAAGAAAGACAACCAAAGAGACTTCGAGAAAGGCAGAGAACAATAAAAAAGTTGGTGAACCTTCCCCAAGGTCCATGAAGGTCAGAGAGTTCTTGTTGCATTCGGCCAAGCATAAATGAGATGCAACTTGTATATACAGCTCTAAAACCTAAAGTACTGTGCGGTAAGAAGAGTGGTGGTGCTTGGTATTCGAAGTGCAATAAGCAAGGCCTCAAAGAGTCAGAGAACAGGAACAAAAAATAATAAAACAAAAACAACAACAAAAATAAAACGAAGAAAACTTATGCAACGGGTCACGCCGATGCACCACTGCACCGCAGGGCACAGACACATCATAGTATTTCTTTCTTCTTGCAGAAAAGACTTCTTACGGCCAAAGCTAAAGCCAATCTGCGCGCGCACCTTTCTTCAGCAGATTTCTCCTTTTTATTCTGTCTCCTTTTCAGTTCAGACATAATCGCGTAATACAACCAGACATACATACAAACATACATGCTGCAACAGCATAGGACGTTTAATTTGCCCGCGAACGAAGAAAATTTCCTGCCAGATGGTGGTCTGGGCGGTTTTTTAGTGCTTTTTGGTGTGCAAAAAGAGATCAAACGAAAACATCCTCTTAGCGTAGCCTGCTACTGGATTTGAACAAATGGATGCATCTTGTGGTACGTTGCACTTTCTTCTACGGTCTTTTCGAATGTATTCCGGGTATAGTATACTGTCAGACCTTGAAACTCCAGGAAGTTGTATCATTTTTACGATAGTGATGCTTACATACTATCAAAAGATATTTTGATCTTCTGTCGTTTTATTAATGACGGTTAAATAAAGTGCAGATTTTAACTAACTTATCGTAGAATAAAAATAATAAAATTCAGATTGGTTTTTGTTTTTCTTATTTTTATATAACGCGCATTTTAATTTCTATCACAACTCTAGTATCATTCTTTTTTCAAAAACTAATAATTCATACAATATGTACATAATTGAGGTAGACATTTTATGAATGAACATACATATGTATAGGTTGTAAAAATGTATCATACTATATGAAAGTGTAACCATTTGGAGATCAGGATATACCAGACTAAGAAAATCTCTATAATAACAGATCACTCAAAATGGGTTAACGTATATTTCAATTGAAATCCGGCTCGAAGGACCAAATTATTACATAGGTTAAAAAAAAACTTTCAAATGAACGTTGCTCACACTATTTTTGAAATTTGGGAAAGAGTTACTATTTTTCCTATAAATAGTTGACTCTTCTCAATACCATCATTCCTGAAAAGTAGTAGGTGTCAGTGGTATATTAGGTCAACCAAAACAATATTTCTATGGTATGAATCTAACCCAGGATATAGAAAATATAAGGTATTCTCATTAAATTTTGACAAATTGCAGCTGATGTCACTTCGCCTACTAATGTATAAGAAAACTAAGAATATGTCTGACATTTTAATAAAATTGCCACAGAGTGGAGAGAGAAATTTTCTTACTTTACTATACATTATTGGGCGAAGGACGTCACTTCGTCAATTCTCTCCACACAAAATGGTGGAATGTGGATTCGTACAGAGAATAACTTATATGTATTCTCTGTACCATGATGGGTTGACATCTGCCAATTGCAAATGGTGACAACACTGAACTCACTGAAAAGCCATTAGGATGATCTAATGTGTTCTCAACAGGGTAAGCTCAGACTACAAGGCCGTATATAAGGTAGGAGGGGGGGGTGTTCATTCCCCACCACCGATAAAACAGATTTAAATGTTTGCTTTCATTAATAGGTCTGTTCGCGTACTTCGCGTGGAAAAACTTTCTGGTAAAAACTTACTCGTATGGATGGTAGAAAATCTTAAAAGTATGGAAAAGTTCGGCAACGTTTTTCTTAGAACTTCGTTCAAAATAAGAAGAAGAAGTGTGGAATGCTATTTTACAATTAAGGTTATTCAAAGAACATATAACAGAAGCTAGGTAGGTTATATATTATTTGGTTTAGTTTGTACAAAGTTTTGGTGAAATGGGAAATTTCATGCATGATCTGATTTAGATTTTAATGAAGAGGCTGTAGAAATGGAAGTGAATCAGGGATATAATGTAGCACATGCTGAATTCACTCCAAATGCTGCAGCTAAGGCCTTACAGTGATTTACAAATGTTAAAGCGCCAAGCTGCTATTCCAAATCAAAATTCATCTAATTTTTGAAAATTATGATTATCTGCCAAAGCGATCAGTACTAGATTTAGTTTTAATTTTTTTTTATATGTTTTTTTTTTTGTAAAAACTTTGAAAGAAATTATAAAAGTAAAGAAAACTTTTCTTATGAGCTGTCAGTTTTGAAAAATGTAGCTGTTGCTGAGAACTTCTTCGAAATAATTCATGCAAAAGCAAAAACTGTGATATATGCAAAATTTATGCAATTTTTTTGGACGACACATTAAAGAAACAAAAAATGTGTAAATTCATGCAAATTCATTATATGTAACGCATTGTCCCAAAAATTAGTACACGAGCAGGCCCAATGTGTTGGAAGAAGTACATATGCCGTGTACAATGTAAATTGCAAAACAGGTTCAATAAAAATAACTTCTTGCCATTAGATTTTTTCTACTTTGTGACTCCCATCAAGTCTGAGCTTTGGACAGTGCCAGTAGTTGCTCTATTGAATTTTGCATCTTGACGAAAAAGCCATTAATAATGTACTCAATTTCAATTTCTTTATTATTTACACAACACGATTACCATTTTTTTTTTTATATAACATAAGAAAAAACAAATTTCATTTCTTATATAGTTGATAAGCCTACAAAATTACAAAACTAAATCTAGTAAGATGGGTACAAGTTACTCATCTAGGGAATGGCTCCTGAGCAGCTATCACTGATCGCCCGTACGATATAAATTGCTTGTAGTCTTTTTTCTTTTATTTCTTAGTTCGGAAAAAATATAAAACTTTAACAGAAAATGGACTCGAGAGTATGTATTGTTTCCCACATCGGAAATGTTTTAAACATATAATAATGTATTTATTGGAGTAAAAATTGTAATAGATATATGCATATTATTTCCTTGTTTTTTTATGATTCTTTAAAATCTGGAGCCCCCACCCCCTCCCCTTTTAACGGCACAAAATGACAAACGAATACATTTTCACTTGGAGGTAATCCAGTATACGTAACTTTTGTAAGGCTCTATCTTTTTGCGGCGGCGCTTCCTAGTAACCAGATCCTAATCGAAAAAGTGTTAATCTAACATTTAATAAGCTAATAATAAATATTGTCAAAAAAGAGAAATAATTGATTAAAATTGTCTATCAAATACATGCTTAGTTGTAGTGATTGCTCGGAAATTTGCATAAATAAGGTGAAAAGAAATACGAAAAGTAAGATTCAATGAACACATCAACTCAGCAAAACTAACCCCAGAGATTTCAGAATTTGTTAAACATTTAAAATTTACTGGACACATAAATGTAATATTGGTAATGTAAAATATTTTATACATAATATGGGCGGGACGAAAAGTACATAAGAAATTGATTCTATTACTAAACCAAAACCCACATTTTTTTTGTAATATATGAAGGCAGGGGGATTAAAGATCCCAAGTACAGAGGCCAAAGCGGCCCATTGCGCTAACAACCAAAATTTATAAAAAAACACAAATTAAATAAAAATTAAATATACAAACAGTACCTAATTTAACAAAAAAAATTTCTTGTACGTAGCTATGCAAAACTGTTAATTGTCACGGGTCACATAAAGTATGAAAAAATATCTGGTTTGGATTCAATGTAGGGCCTGATGATGTCCTTAACAGATAAAATGAAATTAAAAATATATTCCAACAACTGTTATCAAGCAAAACAATAAATGTAATATCGGCTATTTTAATGGCACCCAAAGATGTAAAGGAAGTAGTTTATTGCTGATATTCACGATTTTTATATAAGTACTTATTTCTTGTTCTATTTATTTATTTATTTCATTCCTACATCTCCTGCGTTATTAAAAGAAAGAAATTCACAAGATCGGTGTCTCCAGCATTCCCATTTTTTAGAATTGAAACAAAAAAAATAATGATCGATCATATTTCCATTAATAATTCCCACTTTGATAAATTTATTTTGAAAAAAAGGAAAACAACAAAATATATTTTTTGTTAATTAACACTAAAAAAAATATTCAGTAACTGCCTTTTAAACCTAGCATTCAATAATTTCTGTTCTTTCACAGAAAAGTAATTTGAATTTAACAATGTTTGATTGCCATCACTTTTAATTTAGTTTTTGTATTCACCTACAATTAATATTTCTAATTGTAATTGAACTTTGTTTCTTAAATATTTTGCCCATGTTTGTTTTGTGCAGCACCTCAAAAAAAATTGGATTGATTTGTTTCGCTGCACATTTTTATGAACATAGATTTTTCCTATGGCATAGACGACATTTCCGAAAACAGAAATTGGAAATAGAATTAAATTTGTTACCACATTTAAATAAGATTAAAATTAAAAATTGTTTTGCGAGAAATATATGTGTATAAAGTATAGCCATTAAATACTGAAAATATATTGTAAAAGACAAGCAGGTTTGCATTTTAAATTTAATTTTTTTACGTGTAAACTTATGCATAAATACATGATGTGAATTGTGCCTCTATAGCAAATTTTTACCATAAATTGGAAAATGATTTGTTATGTGTTTAGAAAAGTTATGACACCACGACGATTTATCAAAATAATTGTCAGTTCATGACACCAGAAAATTTGTAAGGATTGTCTACCTACCTTTCGTACTGATTCGCTACTTTAAACAGATTCATATGACAGATTCTATTTTATTCTATTCACTTCCCATAAAGACGTATTACAAAAAGTTAATTTGACAAACGGACATTTTACAAAAGGAATCTTTCCCAACTGAAATCAAAGACAAAAAAGTCGCAGGCCTGATAAAAGATTTTACCATTTTAAAAATGTGGGTGGTAAATTTAGTTGAAACTTTTGAGGATATGTACAGAGAGATAATAGGCACAGGTATTAAAAATAATTAAATTATTAAATTATTAAATTATAACCTCTCGATTTTATATAAAAAAATTCTTGACTTTACCAAAAAGGAATGCAGGTGCGGAGGGAGGTCTCATTAAGTCCTACCTACGATCTGCAATGGGTGAAGAAAGATTGTCTGGGCTAGATTTACTAATCGTTGAAAGACAGTTGGCTACTGAAGTGGATTATAATATGGTTATAGACAATTTTGCAAGAATGAAACCTAGACGAAGGAAGCTGTTGTAGTTGTCTCATTTGTTAATAATTCATAAGTGCATACATACTTATATATTATTTTATTTAGAAATAATAGATTTTCGATTTAATTTATGTTTCAACTACTTCTAGACATTTTTTTTTTCAAAATATGAAATAAAATTAATTTTTATGCTGTGGCGCCTTTCTTTAATATGCTCGCTCCCCCAAATGTTTAAACCTAGATACGCCCCTGCGGTGCTTGTGCGGCTACAAATAAACTTTTGTTATATCGAAATCGGACAGAATTATGCTTTATAATCAACAAATTGATACTACCACCATCACTATTACTATATGTGGATAAAAAATATATCTATCGAATATAAGGAATTAGTGAAAGTCTTAGAGACATAGTGACTCTAGGTTAAGATGGTATAAACATATTAATTCTACAGTTTCAAAAGTTTCCCAGAGATTGCAAAATCTCTGGTTTATTGCAATAATCATATAAGATGACTCATGTGGGAGAAAGCTTAATGCTGCATTTACGTATGTATTTGTTTCCTGTAGATCAGTTTTAGGTTGAGATATACCTAAATAGTTATAATAATTTATTACGCCTCTCGACGAGTTCGGATGAGCTAATATGTAGTTAATTATTTCACGAATTTTAAAATAGTTTTTCTAAATTGAAATAGTATGTATTATGGTGTCAAGCAATCTCCGTTTGAATAGCTTCATTAATTATTAATTAGTACATCTTAAAATAATCATATGATAACTATAAATTTGTAAGAGCATTATGGGATCAAGCAGTACCTGTCGAATTCTTCATCAGCTCTATACAGAATCTCTTTAAAGTTACTCCGAACATAATCAACTATTTTTTTTGCAAAAGAAAAGGTCAGAGAAAATGATGATAGTAGCTCTCCAATCTGATGTCTGAAGTATTCGTGCGCGCTAACTAAATTGGGAAGCGCTAAAAATGTCCATTTTAATAATTCAAAATTTTGACGAAAGCCGAATAAACTTCGATCAATTTTTGACGGCCTTGCGATCTATGACCCGGAAGTGGAAGACACGGCTTTTTTTTTAGAGCGCCCTTCGTTTTCAAGTTTGAGACCAGAGCACATTGGCAGCAGATATTTTGGTTGAGATGATTTATTTTGGTCGTAGACATTGAAGATTAAAAAGAGTTTCGATTATTTTGGGGAAGTCTACCTTCGTGGGACGGATTAAGAGCTGGGATAAAATAAAACAGATGATGTGTTATTATCATTTTTTTTCAGTCAAATCGTGGTTCTTTGATACGTATATTGATATATTCGACTTTGAGCGTGAATATTTTAAACAAAAAAATCTGGGATAAATTATGATCGTGGAATTTAGTGGAATATACCAAAAGATGTCTCGAGAAACCAGTTTCGATTCCTGTAAAGCTTTTGAAAACCTAACCTTTTTTTTTAAAAAAAAAATAAGCTGAAAAGGCTTATTATTTTTTTTTGGCAAGAATAAAAAGCCAGCTTGACTTTTTATTTTTTGAGCTTGATGTAAGAGGTTTTGAAGCCGGAAGTATAAAAAGCCAAGCTGGCTTATTTTTTCAGGCATCGAATCTGTTATGAATTTTTACGAGAAAAACTTAATTTACTTGTTATTCCTGGCCGGTAATAGCTTTGAAGCTAGAAAAACAAGCGCAACGGCTTGATATTTTTTTTCGGTAAAAATATAAAAGCGAGCCCGGCTTTTTATTTTTTCTAGCCAATCTGGCTTTTTATTTTTGCCAGAAAATATAATAAGCCTTTCCAGATTTGTTTGTTTTTAGCTTCAATATATTATCGGTCAGGAATAACAAGTGAAGTAAGCTTTTTTCGTAAAAAGTCATAACTTATTCGGTCACTGGTATTTTTCTCCCAGTTAAATAAATCGAATTACTTAAATAATTGTTGAGTGTTATGGTTTTCCTCTTAATTAGAAAAAAAATCATGTGGCGCCCATACTGAATACCCCTGAGCTACAGAACAGGCCAGTATAGCCTATTGTTACGTCTTGATCGGCAACGTAACAAATGTTAAGATAAAATATTAAATAATTTATTTCAAGTTTATACCCTCATGTTATCTCGTCGAACCCAATTACTACATCTTATAACAACTCTATTTAGCACTCTCTTGGTTTTCATTTATGGTCTGAGAGTTTTTGAAATAGTGAAAATAATTCTTGTTTTCTTCTAAATTTTTCGCTTTATATTTTTCTATACATTATGTAAATTTTACTATATAATTCATTTTTGTTTTATTTTTGCTTTTCCATACTTTTGTTTTATCACAAGTTTGATGATATCATGTTTGCTACCTAGAATATGTACATGTACATATGCCATCTACCGGCGGTATCTGACAACTAATTGACATGATACTTGCAGAATCAGTAATCTAAATACATATCTCCTGTATCTATGAGTTTTGTATGTCAATTATGCTATTTAAAAATTGTAAATAACACACAATTATTGAAATCTAGATTTTTAGTCTAAGAGGGCATGATAGTGAGAGATTCTCTCATAATACAGAAGGACAGTTGACGATTGGTGTAAGCTTAATTCCGGCTTTACGCGAAAAGGTAAAGGTTAGCGGAAAAAATGGGTAGCTTCCGCATTAAAAAAAAACGGTTGTTACCTTCATGTTCCAGAACAATGCTTATTTTAATTTAAATTAGAAATCACGATTTTTCCAAGCTGAAACATGAAAGGTTGGCAGGGCCATCTAACCGCAACCCGTCACCAGCAACATATAAAGATGTGTGGTTGGCGAAAAACATAGCGTAGATAATTGAAATAAATGGCAAATAAAAGGTTTAGACTTTTTCTTCATTTTGCGTTTGGTTAGCGATCAATTTTATTATAAACAAAAGTTTATTGCCGCGATAAGTTTATTTTTCTTATAGGAACTGAATTCTTTCTAAATAAAACATCAGCAAATAAATGTTGCGATTCAGATTTTTTCCTCACTTTCTGTGTATGCATTAGTTTCATTGAAAAACTGAAATAGATGTTTATCAATCCTCAATGATTAGTATATTAAAAATAAAACATTATATTAAATATAAAAGGCTATTTATGGATAGTGTAATAAAATTAAGACTTACATATATGCAGGAATATTGTAACATCTTTGCAGCGTGTAGGGTGATAAAAATACTTCTCACCAGCAAATTTTAAATCACCTTATTTAATATGTTTTACTCTTCGTAATGTGATAACATTTCGTTATAGTAGCATTTTTTAAGTCAGTGAACTTTCCACAGTCATCACAGAGAAAACGCTTTTTCAACTTGTTTTCTATGTCAAATATTATACTGAAATTTGTAATCTTATATTCATTCAAAATTAAATGACCAAGCCCCGACGTAGTAGCTGGAGCACCCACCGCAATGAAACCAATTAATTCTTAATTTTCTACTTTGAAATAATTCAGTTTTCCATGGCACTAGAAGAAAGTTACTTTAGAATAAAAATAGCCTCCAGATATCCGCCATTTAATCACACAAATCACGGAAAAGTGGAAATCATTCATTTGTCGTTTGTTTCAACTTTATGTGCGATGAGGGAGGGTTACCACCCGCATGAAATTGTGGCGACACATTCATTCCAGATGGTTCATCCGATGCCTTTAATAAAAAACGCTGCAACCGCGGTAAACAAATTGTATTAAAAAACACTTTGAGAAGCCTTGCTATTGACACACGGGAATCAGCTGTGTAGGCTTTTAAAAATGATTATGTAAAAAATATACAATTATTTTTTTTATTAAGCTCTGATTTTTCAAAAGTACGAGAATGTCATCTCCGCGAATCTTTAATGTTTTAATTATAAAAAAAAAAAATTTATATGATGAAAAAAATAGCCTGGAATACAATTAAATAAACAAAAAATCATACAAGCTTCGTTCTAAATATTGTTCCCTCCATGACTCTGTATTTAATTGCTTCCAAATTCAATAGATAAATATTAACAAATTGGCAAACCTCCAAAGTGTTCCCAGATTCTTCCCAACGGAAATCCCTCATTTTGGATATAAAAATCCCTTAAAATCCCTTAATACCATATTTCAAAGAAATCTTTTAAAATACCTTAAGAATGGGTTTGTAAAGTGACATAATCAATTTTGAACAAAATCATTTATTTCAGAACGAAATTATCACATCGAACAAATCTATGGTAAATAAAAAAGTATCAAGAATAAGTAAATAAATATTTTTTGCATTTATGTAAAAGCCTTCACTTTTTGGGACACTCATAATTTTAAAATTTTCTTGATCCATTTTTCTGGTAGAATATATGTTTAGTTCAGATGTGCCGCAAATTAGAATTATATTGCAAGCCTATAAATTCCTTGAAGATTTCAATGATAAACAAATTCCAATACCGCAAACCTTGTAATTAGCTTCTGTCGGTCATTGAGCCTTTGAATCCAGGCTTTAAATTTACGTTCATTTTCCAACCAGCAATCGGAAAATTTCTTGACATATTTTTATGTCTTCAACTTTTTGAAGCTGTGTTATTTTTAATTTTTGAGGTGTTGAAATTTAGAATTCCCCATTTCCTTTAATGATGAAATATGTCATATTAATATCTAATATATTTTATATTCCGCAAAATAGACCAAGGGTAAACTAAGAACACGGACACGTACAAATATAACATAGTATAGAATAGTGGTAGTACACAAGTCCATAACAATCTAATAGAAATAATCACTAGGCTCAGAGAATATTTTGCACATGTGATATTAATAAAGAAAAACTCTAAATTTTCTTCCTCCGTCAAAAATCCCTTAATTTCAACCAAATTTGAAAGTTTTGCCCCTCAACGAACTTTCAAGGAAAAATCCCTTAAAAAAGGGATTAATCGCTCGGATCTGGGAACACTGAACCTCCGTTACAACGCGACAGATCTCTGAGTCGTGTCAATGACGAATGATCAAGATCGCTTCATTAGCTCTTCGACTACTTTCCTCTAGGCAGAAACACATACAAGCAAGCCTCAGGCCTGGCCTCTCTCAGGTCCTCGCAGCTTGCCTCAGAGAAATGAAAACAAAATGATACAACCGGGCTCGGTGCTATTATTGTAATTTTGATAATACATCTGTTGACAGAAGTAGGCCTGAAAGAGAAAAATTTCTTACATTGAGCAAAGCGCACTTTGCGACTAGGCCTTGAGGCTAACTGATGGATTGGTTTTGTGTTGCATAATTTAAAAACCCCTGTTGGAAATTCTGACAATACTTCAAGGAAGCCTCAAAGCCTGGATGTATTTCTGCCATCTGGTACTAAACAAGCTTACTCTACCATTTCACCGTCATTCTCTTGCAGCCATTGGGTCCAGTTTACTGCACACTTTTTGTTCAATAATTCGTACTTATATTTCAACCTTTCTGCCTCACGCCAACTGTCATCGGGACAGCGTGGCTATTAGTTTCAGGTATTATCCATCGATAATACCAGATACCAACTACGCAAGTCAATTGCAAGAAAAGCAAGCCTTCAAGAACCGCCATCATACAGGGTGTCTATGATTGCACACCCGAAGAGAGTTCCTGCAACTACGTCTATTCCACCGTGAGTGGGTAACGAAACGTGCGTACTTGTGCTCGAACACAACCACTCCACCTTGCTGTCGTACTAGAAGTTCGGATTTATTAACCCCCAAAAATTCACTTTATGCGAGCCTAAAGAGGTGTTATGCCGGGAAGGACCCTCAATCTTTCGTGTTTAGGAAAAGTGGCGATTTTTAAAATAAAAAGAATTCTCTGCTTCGGAATATGCAGGTAACAAACTTTGTTTTTTTTTTGCGTAAGTTACCCTTTTTTCCAGACTTTGCAATATTTTGTTGCCAACCTTTGTCTTTTTGGGTTGTGCCGGGCTTAGGTTTACACAAAACTCGCCAACTCTCCTGCTGTTACTAAACTGTATGCTGCTACCCAATTAATCAAGGCACTGATGCTCAATTAACGGATCCCTTTCAAATTTCCTCAATAATATTTTTATTAGAAATTTCATTCTGTTAGCAGTAGCCTCTTCAAATGAAATTATATTGTCAAATGTCTTTTTTACTCCCATCTTTCTATACTATAGAATATCCTTGACCCCATTCATAAAACTTGTTATTATCATTTTGACGCGTTATCACGCCATATACATTTTTTTAATTCGACGATTGAATGTATCTCAATTAACACAATAAACATCACGCGCTCATCTATAATTACATATACAAAAAAAAAAAAAATAAAAAAATAAAAAATGTAAATCGTTGCATTATTTCTGGAGAAGGCGGACGGAAATTGGTGCAAACAGTTTCAAATTTTCCGATTACAACCAACCAACAGCAAAACGAAATTTTTGTTTACTAAAATTCAAAGAAGTCCGCGCACATTGTTAGTATCACTATCGATTTTTATTGACATTTTGTTCATGTCAAATTTCAATCAGTCAGTTTTTATTTAAGATCGCCTGTTGGACATGACAGACATAATAAACATTTCGGGATCGATGTCAGACGATACCCGTATTTCTAGTCTGCGCAGCTTAAAACAAACACACGGAAAAAACGTCCGACACAACAAGTATATCTGGTATCAACGTAAGCTACCACGTTGGCAGGAACTGCATTTTATTTACGTTAGAAATCGCAAACTTAATTACAGACACATGCCCGCCTGAAGTCATGCTCCAAATAGCCCATTGAGCAATAGTGCAGAACCAAATGCAATTTAATCTTTTGCCAGGTAAATTAAGTACTTGGAATTTTCGTACAAAGCTGTTAACAATCGTTTTAAAAGGTGCGCGACTTTCCTTAAACACCGAATATTGATTGGCTTTCTGAGCAGTTGTTGCTATTAAAAAAACTTTGCATGAATTTATAAAGTGAATGGAGAGTAATTTGCACATGATTTAATCAAGAATTTAAATTAATAAATATATTTAGTTGTTGCGCTGATGTGACTCATATAGGCCTTGTATAGGTTTATCGATTGATTGGATTAGTTCTTGAAGAATTTTGGAAATGTGCAAATAATTTCAGGAATTTGAAAAGCTAATTCCTTAGAATTTTTTGTGCCAGTAGTTCATCATTAAATCGGAATACTTTACCTTTTCAGTTTTAGGGACCAATAAATCAACTGTTTCTAAACTATTCTTTAGAGAATTGTTAAATGGGAGGGATTCATATAAGTTATCCTTATTCTTCAACTCTCTCACATTCCGTACTGGGTAGATGAGAAAATGCATCTGTTACTATTAGACCTACAATAAGCTCCAGATCACCTACAGAAACATCATTCACACCTTACGGGATACTCCTTTAAGTCGAGGCAATATTTTGAAACAATTTTTAGTAGGTTATTTTTTAGACTGCATCAACAGTATTTCCCAGTCTCTATTCAATAAAACTCCCATGCTTAATTTATTTCTTGGAAAAAGTGAAGTCAAACCGTGGAAGTTATTTGCACTGCGTTTATACAGGGTGTCTCAGAAATAATGGTAAATATTCTAATAGGTGAAATTATTGACAATTTACAGTAAAAATGAATATAATCTCTTTTTTTGTCAAATTCAGCATAGTCTCTGAGTTATTCCAGATAGTACCTACGTTTTAAACTTAATTTAGTACCCTTATAAATCAATTTAGCTGTATTTTCTAAACCGTTTATCTGATGAAAGGGTTTGGGATTTTGATTTTAATTTCCATTAAAAAATAAGCTCAATTTTTTTTTTATTTTGTGTATTGGGGAATTTTAAAGAAAGGTCTCTAATTGTAAACGATTTGTAGGGTCTTATTTTCATTTGTAAAATCGGAAATTTTGTGCTCATAATCCTCTTCTTTCAAATTATCAAAAATCATGCGGAAAACAGAAAAAAAAACAATTTCAGATAACAATTTAATCATAACAATAGGTTACAATTACGGTTATAATTAAAACAGTATTTCTTCTATTTATTCGTGATAAATTTCCAGTAAAATTAAATCTTCTTGGGAACTTCAAGGTCGTCTTTTACTTTTCCTTTTATAAAAGTTTTAAATAGTTATCTAAATATTTTTCTTGTTTTGGTGAAGTTACAATGGCTTTCATTAATGCCAAGAAGTCTACAAAAAGATCAGCTAAAGTTTTTTTATTTGGTAAACTAACAGAAATATTTTTAACGGCAAGACTTTTTTAAAAATAGGTTACCATTAAAAAATGTTTTCCACCATCTAGAGTTTCCAAACCAAACTAGTGATGAAAGGAAACTCCATAAGTTCATAAAGAGTTAATATGAAAATATATTCATAGAGAATTTAGTCAATACGAAATTGACCGAGATTGCAGCCAAGTCTGCAGTTCGAGAAATTTCATCGAGAAATAGGACGTTTTTTTATCGGCAGGAACCCAGACATACTGAAGTGTATACGGTTCCAGCACTTATTTTCGTAGAAATTTTAGTTTTTTAAAAGATTTGTTTCGTTTTTGATAGAGTTTTTATCACTAAACCTCCATAGATTATGGATGAGTAATTTCATTTAAAAGAAAACGACCGAATGGAAGAGAACATATTAGAAGCAGATGTAGAAGACGTCTTCGATATAGTAAGCAAAAATGTATTGAAATTGATAAAAAAAAATTTGCAAGGATAAAACGTCCCTGTTAATGTAAAGGGAATATAATCTAAGCTGCAATATGGGAGATATAGACGAAAGTCTTAGTAATAAAAAATCTCGAAAACGAAAATGTAAAACTCAAACAACGGCGGAGTTTTGGTGATAAAAATACGGACAAAAACATTGTTTCATCAATTTCTGTATTCATAGGGGGGAAAAATGAAACTACGTTCAACATTTAGGTTTTAACCATGAATGCGAATAATCTTAAATGGGAATTCTCAGTAGCTCTTTGAGGTAGAAGTCAATGCGATTCTGAGCCCTGTACACTCATTCACGAATCTAATTTGATAAAATAACTTCACCACTTGATGAAGAGTTTCAATTGCTGACTACTTCAACTACCTACAAAATCCACAATAAAAAAAAATATAGTTCTTAGCAAGGATTCCCTGCATTAAAACAATAAGGATATCGTTGTTTCCATAAATCGCAAAAGCATTTTTTTTTGTTCTAGCTCACACTTCAGAAAAAGACAAAGCCTCATTCAATTTTCCGGATCCACTTATTCTTCACTGGCATAATAAATTGATGGAAGACATTATTGATGGGAAGAAAAAATGTAGATAGCGTGACTGTTTTCGGAGGTGATATTAAAAAGTGTTTGGTCATTCCAGAAGTCACAAGAAGCACGGAGGAGAAATAGGATAATGTTAGCTTGTATGTTCTTGATAATTAGCAAGTAATAACACAAGAAGTAACCGGGGAATGATTTTTGATACCACAGCTTTCAAGACTGGGTTGCAGATATGTACGTGTTCGTTAATCTTATCTAAATTACCTGCGAACATAAATACATTTTTGAAGATAAATTAAGAGCAATTTCAATCACTAGATAAAAACAACTTCATAACCTCGAACGATATGCTTTTCAATATTGCCGACCTGAAAGAATCCAGAAAGAACACCTTAAAAATCTGTTAGCTAGCAATGGACATGGAAAGGAGGAAGCATTTTTTCCAAGGATCCTACCGGGTGGTATATATGTAGATCTTAACAACTATACATTAGCTTAATTTCTAATGAGAATATGTGTGATATAAAGTAATTGCAAATGCATTGTTTGTAATGTGCTAATCGTTGTCGTATTAAACTTTTAAAGAAAATGAATTAAAAATTGTGTTGAATTGGCATGCGGAATCAGTCACTTAAATATAATACCGGTCAAGAGCAAGCCGACCTCACGTCATCAGAGTTTCGTAGCAAGAAAATTGGGTAAGTGGAAAAGTAAATAAATTTGATACAAACCAAGCGAGAGGAGTAAAGTGTCAAGCGCTCATCTATGGAGAGTTGTTTTATTGATACTCAAAATAAAAAAAAACCCTAAAAATGATATAAAATGTTCGTCCACACTTAAAAATATTTATTTGTAGATTATTTAAATGAAAAAAACTCTTTTTGCAAATGAAAAATCTTTAAAAAAAGAAAATTGTTTGCAAAAGAGGACGTTTCGAATCAGCAGAAACCGTATTACTCATCAGTACGGCTTGATTTCTGCCTGGCGTATACGCACAAGATAATAGCCAAGCTCACCTCATATAAGGACTTATAAATAATAGTTAAGTGTGAATTATATATGAGGCGAAATACTACAACTTGAAAAACTCTTTTTATAAATGAAAACTCTTTAAAAAAAGAAATTTCTTTGCTAAAGAGGGCATTTTGAATCAGCAGAAACCGTAAACCGTTGTAAAAAGAATTGTTTTTACTCTATTCTCGTGCTGAATTTAGCAGCAAACTCGGTCAATTTCATTTGACTGAATTAGCTATGAACTCTCTAAATTATTTAAACTTTATAAAAATATTTAGTATTGCATCCCCTTTTCCTACATCCTTATCTCAATCTTCAGCTTTAGATGCATGCGTTGATAGTAGAATTGTTTGCACAATTTCATCCTAGGTCAAAATTGGAGCAGTATCAATATGGTCATCCAGGTTCTTCGAGAGTAATATCCGTGGCTAATTCAGAGTTATAGCGTAAATTACACCGTGTTACAAAAAAAGATAAACTCGACATACTTTTGACGAGACATAGTGTAGGTTGTAGGTCTAGTGGAACTAAAAGTAGTGGCATACAAGAAATTTTTCATACACTCTCAAAATCGCATTTTAGACCACAAAAACCGTTACTCGTTAGGTCCATGTATATAATAATTTATAACTTCGCCAGTTATTATTCGATGTCAAATTTTTATGTGGTGTTTGTAAGAAAAATGATAAGCCTTTCTAACCGTATGTTCCTTATTTCGTTGCGACGAAAAGTCACGTAGTTACAGTCGATAACATTTCGAAATTTACCAAACACATTTTTAAATTTTTACAATTATTTGATGGGTTATTTTGCTCTATAATATTTTTTTCTGTTCATATTACTAATAGCAAATTTAATTCCGCGTTTAATGAGCATTTGTTAACTGAAATTGGTTGAAATTTCAATGAGTTATCGAGTTTTGCTCATTAAGCAGCTATATTTCCGTATAATATTGAACTACAGAGAAAGTTGAAGAAGCACTGGGCTTTAACCGCGAAAACTGTGAAATCGTAAAAAAATGCAACAAAAAAAATAACAACAAATGCAACAAATACAACAACAATAATAACAGTAGTTTTAATGACAATTTAGTTTGGAATGTAAGGCGGTAAGAATCCTTTTATTTGTTGCATTTTTTCACGATTTCACAGTTTTCGCGGTTAAAGCCCAGTGCTTCTTCAACTTTCTCTGTAGTTCAATATTATACGGAAATATAGCTGCTTAATGAGCAAAACTCGATAACTCATTGAAATTTCAACCGATTTCAGTTAACAAATGCTCATTAAACGCGCAATTAAATTCGCTATTAGCAACATGAACAGAAAAAAATATTGTAGAGCAAAATAACCCATCAAATTATTGTAAAAATTGAAAAATGTATAAAAAATGGTAAATTTCTAAATGTTTCGACTGTAAATTCGTGAATTTTCAACGCAATGAAATAAGGAATATATGGTAAGAAAGGCCTATCTCTCTTCTTTCATATACCACAAAAAAAGATCGACATCGAATAAAAATTGGCTGAGTTATAAATTATTATATATATGGACTTAACGAGTAACGGTTTTTGTGGTCTAAAATGAGATTTTGAGAATGTATGAGAAATTTCTAATATGTCACTACTTTTAGTTCCAATAGACCTACAACCTACACTATGTCTCGTCAAAAGTATATTTTCGCTTTAACACAGTGTTACTGTGTAATTTAACGTCATCCGGACAGGGAGCCCTTAGTGAGTGAAAATAGAAAATTTAGCATAATTAAAACAATTTTTTATTGTTGCTGGTGTTATACATAGCCAGGAAGTATATGGAAGGAGTCCAAAAATTTCCCTCCATTAGTATCTTCCTTAGATTCAGCACTCCCTATAAATTTCCTGAACGGAAACTTGCTCTAGGAGGCTTTCAGGTTCGTAATGATGCCCTACAACCATTATTTCGTGGTAATAGAAACATTTTCAGCAACATAAGCAAGTAAGCATTTCAAATGTTTTCGTATTAAGTGATATTTCGTGTTATTCATTTTGTGATATCAGAATTAACTCACAATCATTTTAAGAAACGGATACTGGACGTTTGTTTTATATTATCCAATATTTCGTGTTAAGTGAATTCTACTGTGTAATCAATATTTTAGGTTTAAAATCCTAGAAGATCGGCAGGAAGGCGATGATTTTTTCCCATATTTTGGGCTATATTTTTATAACCAAATTCACCAAAAATTTTGGAAAAACAAAATATATATCCTTCAGAGTAGCCCTTTTAGAAAATACCCCACATGATACAAAAAAAATTTTTGATTAGGATCCCCGAGTCACCCCCATTAATAGAAGAAAACCTAACATTCTTGCTACGTCATTTTCGAGAAAATCGTCAATACAAAAGTGATCTTATAAGGATTACATTTTTCCCATGTAAGTTACGGAAATCTAAAAATTAGCAGGACTATTTTATCATTTAAGCACAATCATAGATGTCGAAACATATGTAAAACTTTTTTTTTTGCATCGCTTCCCGGCCTCAATATTATTTAATCGCATTTGGAGAAAATTTCGAAAAAAATCGACAGAATAATAATGCTTCGGCAGGCCATTTCTTGACCAACAAATCTGTCACTACAAACATAGGTAACTTCTTCCTCTTATTCTTTCAACACAGTTGTTGGCCTGATTTGGCAACGAAACATAGCACCAATGAAACTCTTAAGTCGTATGTACAAAGTTCATGAATTATTTGTTGAAATACATTGCATCAAATGTGCTGAAACTCGATCGCCAAGAGATAATCAATTTTAATTATCTTCGTCGGCGTTCACAATAAGGGTAAGATACATCTTCCGCTGTATGCAGGGTTATGACTCTCAGTAAGTGCTTTTTCCCCTTATCACCTTGCAACTTTTTTATCACCTTATGAAAGATAGCTTGGATATGATATGGTAGACGTCTAAGAATCTCTATTTCTTTTCAGAAGTTATAAGATGACAAAATCAAAAAGAGGAACTTTTTTTACCCAATCTTATGTTAGAGATGATATTCAAATTTCTAATATGATAATTCGAAAAACTCTGTAATAGCAATACTACAGCATTTTGAACTTTTCTGTTTAAACAATAGTGGCCGCCTTCGGGTACATCTAAAAATTAACTTTGACTAAATATAATTAACAACAAAACCCTTATTTTATCTAGTAAAGGTAAAGAAATCCAACTTATTATTTATCTCGTATAGAAATTAATCAAAAATATTTACTACAAAATGAACCCATTGTCAATATGAAACCATTAAATAAGATTTATATCTCCATATTAAAGTACAATTTCTACAGCAATAACCCTCCATCTGTAGATCGCTTGAGTGTGCTAATAGTCTGCTACTGCAGTAGCTCCTTGATAAAACGATCGAATGAAACATATTTCGATGTACACTAAATAGGTATATATATGTATGTATTTCCATGTCAGTCAATAATTGCTGTAACTCGTCGAAAACGTGTTATTATATTCCATGATAAATACCTTTCCATTTTGCAGTTTTTACTGAATTAAAAAAGTCGCTTCAGACCAATTATCCGCCCTAGCATTTCTTTAAGGTAAAGCAGTAGATCAATTTGGGTCCGCCCATCACACTCATCCGGAATGTTGGATAGACGACACCGAACTTGGTTTACTTCGAAGCCTATAATTACGTTGGATCTACCATTCGGGACTCTTCGAGTGGCTTAGCCGTCACAACTAATAATTAAATAAAGTCATAAATTTTGCCATGATATTCGCGGCCTTAGCAAAATCCACATTATAATTAACACGTAATATGATTAGCATAAGCGCCTTCATATACACATACACACACACACACATATACATCTTTGTCTCTTTCGGTTTGCCTGTACCTACTTTGATTAATTCATTTAGAGTGGTCTCGGGCGGTACTTATAGTAGATTTTTGCGCCTCGGGTTAGCCCATTTGGAATTGAAATGAGATATCTTGAGATGAGATGCATATACATATGTATTAATATATATATATATATATATATATATAGGTATATATATAATAGCGCCGCACTATTCGCCGTCGGTGTTGCAGTTGACTGATGAGGAGGCCTCCTGATGGCACCTGATCATCTAGAGCCACTCAACTTCCTCGTTATATGAATTAACATAAGCGCGATGCTCCCAGTTTTCTCATAATAAATGTCATCATAATGAATCACTTAGCACCGACAACGATGAGGACCGGCACCAGCACCAGCGCCCAGGCGGAGCACCATGATCATAATGGCCTTCGAGCGCAGAGACAACTTAAAATGCAATAAATCATTTTGCATAATTTGTATCTTTTAGCTGCTTACGCATTTGCATAATCTCCACCATCAACAGCATCCCAGCCGTGTCTTGGACCAGAAGAATAGTATGCTCTGATCATTTGATGCAAGATCATCAGAGCCAGACAGAGATCAGCCGCCTGTATGTACATAGTATGTATGTACATTATATTGATTCAACATCCGCAACACTGTGGCTTAGCTTAGCTTAACTTGCGGGTATCATGTGTAACTACATATTATAGTGTGCGATTGCATTACACTCGTGTACTACCTGTGTTGTTGCGCAACAGACTTTTGTCGAATGTTTAATCGATATTGACTGGAGCTGAATCAGAATGATGTTTTCGAGTGAAAAAGCTAATAATAATACGAAAGCCAATTATACTTTACTCGATGAAGGTGTGTCTTGAAGGAGTGGACTTACTGAAAGTGATCTTTACGTTCCTCTTTCAAAAGGTGATGCATTCCTTTGATATGTTTTAAAGGTTAATTTATTTCTTAATAAAATTCTCGTAAAATTCATTTACTATTGGTACGTGAACCACCCTTTAAAATTATGAATCAGAAGCTGTTTTATACAATTTTTTAGTTATTTGTAGGCCACTGTATAAAAATAAATATTCTCAGGTAAATCACAACAATGTATGCATTATTCCACTTCTTATCAGAATTAGAGAGAAATATCGATTCCAAGGAGGTTTCTGGATATGGAGCGAGTATTCGACAACAACTCATACCACTTCATTCATTAGGTCATCCAAAAACGGGGTAATAACCTAGGCACACGGGACATATCAATGATCACTGACGGATCAATGATCACTGCGTAGATCGTATGTTATTGCATCATTGGCGCAATGATCATTCGTTTCGTCATTGCACCAATTACGCTCGTACAAGCTCATTCGTTTGTAATTATCCATTGCTCATCATTCCTCTTGCCAATAAATGCTCTTTCAGTGATGAGAAACTGGAAGTTATTGGAAAACCAAGCTGATTTTCCACCCATCACTGTCAGATGTCATTTGTAAAATCATTGCAAGTTGTGTTAAGATTTTTAATTTTCACTTATAACTATGTATTTTATTTATAATATTTATACTATCGAATACAAGGCTCAATTCCATTTTTCACAAATTACTTCACAATTCAAAGTTTTTAATTTACAAAATTGACAAATGCCATCTGTCAAATCGAATTACCGTCAATATTTCTAGAGCTTGACTTACCAAGCAATGATCATTCGATCAATTACGTAATTAGATCAATGATCATTCTAGCACGTCATGTGCCTAGGGTATTACGTAATGAAGCTCATGTCAGAAAATGAAAACCTAAGCGAGCTCTCACACCGGATGAAACATGTAGCATACAACATACATGATGCATGGTACTAAAACATAATCTTCACACAAAATGGCACATATTCTTATTTCAGTTGAAATGAATACATTAAGTAGTGATGATGCCTTGAAAGAAAGAAGGGACAATATTGGGCACATACAATGCTGCCTGAATATTGAGGATTTTGTTCAGGATGCGAAAAAATGTTTTTTCATCTTTTTCATCCCCCACAAATTTCAAATAATTTATCGTTTATCAGAGTAAAAGCTAGTACTGCACTTCCCAACAATTATTTTTACATCTCGTGGCATATGCAGGGACGGATTTGATCACTTGGCCGCCCTAGGCCTATGGAAGATTGCCGCCCCCCTACTCCCTGTAAAACACGAAAAATTGAATGATCTATATCCAGTGAAGGGACCCCAGGCTAGAATTAGCGGAGTAGGCTGCCTCATAAATCGGAGTAGATTTGAAAAAAATGGAGTAGAATTAAAAATAACACTTTCCAACGAATTATTTTATTTAAAAAAACGAAAAAGTATAAAAATGTAATGAAATACCCACAACTACAAGAAAAAACGTTGACGTGTGGGTTCACAGAGGGCGCGTCTACTAAAAAAAAAATATTCCCACCAAGTTTTGCCGCCCCTAAATCTGCCGCCCTAGGCCCGGGCCTACTCGGCCTATAGGGAAATCCGCCCCTGGGCATATGACATAAATAATAAACATGTTCAATCTTAACTACCAAGTATGAAACATGTTGCAAACTGCATGTGCCCAGTATCATTCGGTATGAAGGCTTCCATTCCATTTCAATTCAAGTGTTCTTTCACCGATTGCGCATGTTTCATGTTGCAATTTCCATTCACCAAGTGTCTAAGTGTCTAGTTCGTCCGGTATGAAAGCTGCCTAATTCTACTGACACATGATGATAGACACTCGAGACTAGACACGACGTAGCATATTTCATTATGTATTAAGGGACTAACAGCCGTGGGTTCTAAAAGGTTCCCACAAGGCGGATTTGGGCTAAGGGTTATTTAAAAAGAAAGCACACAATAATTGCGACACAAATCATCTAAAATGTCAAACAAAATAGTCGTACAAAACCCATTTACCCTCGTGTGCGATTTTTTGTCATTTTGTATTACAAGACATCTCTGCTCAAAACTAAAATTCGCCTATTGAACTTAAAATTCAATCAAATAATGTCTTGATCCAACAAATCATTTGCCTTCAAATTAAGTATAATTTTCTCTCTCAGTTTAGTGCAGTCGTGTTTGAAAAAAAAAACTGTACACCTATTTTAGCAATTCAAAAATAATATTAACAAGATTCTAAGAAAAAAAAACTTCTAGTGTTCAATCGACAATCCCGACATTAAAGAAGAGAAGAAAATACATGGACGATGATGCAATTATAATTACAAAGATCATTTTTTTTTTATAAAATCCTCGTTAAAGAATTCATTTTTGAGAACTAAACAAAATCAAAGGATCTTGTACTGTATGTACTCTAAACTGTCGGCCAATTTAAGAACTGTAAGTAAATTTAAAAAATATTAGAGAACTGATAACAAGAAACAATAGATTATACAAAAATTACATAAAAGATGAAAATTAGATAGACAGAAAAAAAAATAAACAATAAGAATTAGTTAATTGTAGAAATGTAATTACATTGCAATTAGCGCGGAGTATATTTGCAAATTGTGATGACCGAAGTAAGTAAATGCCGGCAAAGCATTCCACACGCGGGCGTTCTAAACGACGAGGGCGAGTTGAAGAATTGAGTGTTTGAAATGGGGATCAAAATTTACCTATACTTTGTGAAGTTAAAAAATGTCACTAAAAGTCAGTCAGGTATTGCAGTAATTTGAATAAAAATATATAAGTGATCTGCGTTGAAGATAGGATTCTGAAATACATCCATAGTGTTCTATATGTAGAAATCTGGTAAAATTTTCGTAGCCCATAAATAAATCCGATTTTATAGAAAGGGGACTGAGTTTTTACTCTTTCGAGACCCATATAGAGTTTGCAAGCAATTTTTCAACCTACTGCATTAAGCACAGAATTAAAAGACAAGTACCGAGGTACTGTGAGTTTGTTGGCTTGCAGCCGTAAATCAGAGTTTCATCAAGAAAATCTGAGAGTATTCTGCGTATGTATATGTTTCTATCAGAAGTACAGGGCGATATCATCAGGACATCAATAAAACCCTGAACTGCCTGCTGTCTACACTACAGTGAACTCGAAAATCTAATTTCCATAGACAAAAACAAAAAAAAATTATAATTAGGCTTTGAACTAGTTTGAGATATGTTGATATCGTTAGAAATGCTGCAGACAGCCATAGCCAATGGAGATTGCTATATATTTTCCCCACAGTCTCCGAAATGTAACCACAGCATTTCATTCGTCTATCGATTTTGATCCCTAGACACTTAATTTTATCTATGTAGCGTAATGCAATCCCGTTAAGGACAATTGGAAGTAATTCAGTAAAAAAGCAGTCCCTTTGTCTTTCGTTATAGAGGACATTCACAAGATCAATTATAAATAATGTGAAAAGAAGAGGTCTTTGTGTTGAATCTTGGATGCCACGAATTGGATAAGACAGACGATCCCATCCCAAGCACGGAGGCCAGAGCGGCCCATTGTGCTATCCTTCTGGAGTTCCTTTCACCGAAACATTCCAAAACACAAAGAGTGTTCATTTGTCTCATTCTTGTTAGATGAGCGTGAAGTGAGCTGTGGCCGGTGATGATGCCAATCACAGTTCTACATTATCTCCTTCTCAGCCCCATAACAAAATCGAAGATATTCCTATTGGGCCCATCAAGAAACAGTTTTGTGCACCTACAAATACTCGGGTTCTCCTATCTTAGCTGATGCTTGCAATGAACATCCGCTTTGAAGAGAGACCCGATACTCGAGATGGCAACACCTATGGGTTCTAGTCCAAGACATGGAGAATCAAAGCCAGCCCGAGCTAAAAGGTCAGTCCTTACATTCCCCATGATCTTCATCTACAGATCTTAGATGATATCCGAGGGCCACACAGAGCCATCAAGGCTGCCTAACTATCCGAAAGGATAGCAATGTCCTTCCCTTTGCGATAGCCGTTGGATAAGATTAGTCCAAAGCTGAACCGCCCGCCTCTACCTGTTCATAGAAGAACGATTGCGTTAATGTTATAGGAGCCGCTGAGAATGAAAATTCCATGATGAACTTGTTCAAAAGTATCTCATGATTTACGCTGTCAAATGCCTGGGACAAATCAAGTGAAGTAAGGATAATAAGGTCATCATCATTAATGGCCACTCTGGTACCGACTGTGATTTTTAATAGCGAAATTTCACAAATTCGGAATGAACAGAAAACTAATTGCCATGTTTCCTCTCGAAGGCGCTGAAGGATTTTATCTAGTGGCAGATAGTGAATTACATGACAACATATAATCTTATTACTATTACTATTAATATTTATTACTATAAGTATACATACTTATCACTAAGTATATAACTTATTACTATAAGCATGTATTAGTAATAATAGTAATAAGATTATATGTGGTCATGTAATTCACTATCTGCCAGTAGATAAAATCCTCCAGCAGCTTCGAGAGGAAACATAGAATGCTTATCGGTCAGAAATCAGACAAAACATTGAGGAGAGCTTTTTGGTGATAGTGGATATAGTTTATTGGGGCCGACGGCATCAGGCTTGATCGAAAAGACTGTATTATAGAGATTAACTAGTGTGATCTCATAGAAATTGAACATTTACGATTATTAGCAGTATGCGGCAAAAAATTGAGGCTGTCATTAAAAATATGGGAGGGTATACAAAATATTAGTTGACATTTTTAATGTAATATTTTATTATGAGAAGGGGAATGCCCCTTTTAGGCCCTACATGAACAGACAGGACAGATATCTTAAACGATACATTATGATCTCTGAACAAACTTTATTAAGAATGTTCATTTAAATTAAGCGGAGGAAAGCTTGGGAGGGGCAAAGTTTGATCGAGTATATTTTGGTAAATCTAGTATAGAATCGAATTCCTTAGGTCCTGAGAAGAAGTTTGAGTACCCACACTCCTATACATGAAGGCTTAAATAGCCATCCCCATACTAACCTTTATAGCATTTCCCTCTTTTTTAACTCGAACTGAGGTACTAGATTTTTCGTAGCTTAGATCGGCTCTAACTCGTTAGGGTTATGTGCGATCGGAAAACGAGTTTTACTGTTCGTCTTAGCTCATTGCCAGCAACAATTCCTAGAAGACAATTTTTCTCTGGATACGGGTAGGATTTGGGGAAGGCACCCCGGTGGGCTGGGTGGGGGGGGGGGGGGGGGGTGGGGGGGGGGGGGGGGGGTCAGGGGCGTGGTTCTAATACTGCATGTTGCAAATCAAAGGAAAGGTCTCGTCGAGCACATTTTCCCGATTCAGAAAACTTTGAGGTAGTAGGTCGGCCCACAAACAAAAACCTCAAAAGTCAAAGAACGCTGGCCACTATGAATACAAAAAATAAAAATTAACAAAATATGACCTTCTCGAGTTGTCAATTCACAGTCACTCCATTTGGTGGACATTTGCTTGTTTCCATATTTCAATCGTTCTCAGTAAGGTGCAGAGGGAATATTTTAGCTGAATCAAATTAAAGAATTTCTTTGCTTTTCAAGAAACATTTTTTCACTCTTTCCAATGCGACTTAAATTCTTCTTTTTTTTCGTGGCAGCGGGATGAAAAATTTCAAACACATTGGACAAAGCGTCCCATTGTGCTAGCTTACTAAGTAGGAGAAGATATAAAACTAGCTTGCAGGACAGGCAAAGGACCGTGTTGAGGTGGAACTCGAGCCCACGACCCCTGGGATGATAGCCAGCTTGCTTGCCAACTGAGCTACCGAGATCATCATAAGTTTAAACTTAAGAAAGCGGAAGGAATATATATTTTTATTCGGATTTTGCTTTTGCAAATGCACAATTCACCAATCTTTAGCCCTAGAATAAAATCTCAAAACAAATTCGCTTGAAAAAAGCTACTAAGTGATGACCCGAACAGATAAGCAAATGGCGCTGATTACATTTGCGAAGGCCGGACCTTGTTAATACATAGTGTACCACAAATAGACGTCAATTATCAGTCAACAAAAAACCATAATCTACAATAGAAGTAATTAGAACTTTAATGCCCGTCTAGAGAGTAATTTAATAGGCAATTTCCATAAATTTGCAATTGTTTTCTTCTTACTTTTCACCGTCTTCGTGCTGGAAGTGTTCAACTTATAAATTTCCTGAAAACTGTTCACTCTTTTGAGCATTCCAAAAATGACTGATCACTCTGCAGAATAGTTCTGGTAAAATTTTGTCTGTTCACTTAACGGAATGTTCACTCTAGCGCGACTCTATTGTATGTCATCCATGGTATGATCTAATTATTTGAGATAAATTTATTTCTAAAAGATCTCATACCTACATAAAAAAGTATGTCTCCGTGAATTTATTTTTTTGGCGCGCGCACACAGACACAAACTAATAATAAATAATTACGACCAATCTAAGCACATTGACGAGATCTTAAAATTGTAGTGAGGATGAAATTCATGCACAGATCTGAGGCACAAATTTCCTCATTAATCAAGAGCTCGGGCTCTTTCTAAGATTAATGACGCTGCATTAATTCCAATGAAGATATTCGCTTGAATCGAAATACTTAAACGAAAAAGCAAAACCAAAAAATAAAAAAAAATCTCCAAAAAGACAGTAATTTCCGATGATATCAGCAGCATACCAGACTACCAGTAACAGCAACTAACTATTGATTATTGTCTGACCCAGTGCCGACCGGACTGGACGGAAAATCGCATCGTCGTCATCATCATCATCATCATCATAACATTTTCAACTTCCAAGCTCCAAATTCAGTTCGGGTTTCATTAGCGACACGGTGCGGCAGCTAAAGATTGATTCCGTCGATACTGCAAGTCATATCGAATTACAATTTTGGAAATGCTTTAATTAGTGTTCAATTACGGACCTTTCGCGGTAAAGTAGGTTAGGTAGTTAGGTTTAGTGTGTATGGCGAGCATGTACGATGCAAGTGTAATTCCAAGGAAATTTCTAGTTTTAATGGGTTTCAATTCAGGTGATATTTTATCGCTTGTTTATCGATTTCCATGAGCTTAATAATTTCTTGACTGTTTCTGGTTTCAAATGTCCATCTATGATCGATCGAGCGAGCAATTAATTTTCTAATGATTAATGCAAAAATTTTATCTTTTGAATATATATTTTCTGTAGTGGATACCCTAGCTTGACGGGATGATTTTTTTTTTTTTTTAATTATATATCTTAATAATTATTTTTTGCTTCGATAATTCGAAATGCATAAGTGTTTTGGTCTGTGAGACTATTAAAAAAAAATTGTTCATTTGGGAAATTCCCAAAATCTTATACAGCAATGATTCATTAATCTGTGCTGATTATGATGATTTATATCCGCAATTTATGAAAAGAGTCGCACTAGAAATCATAACGGTTCTGACTTATATAATAAATTTCGATTTTACACATATGTTAAACAGCAGTAGTTCCTATTCCTAAAATATCCACACTCTCTAAGCCATGTGATTTCCAACCAATCAGTCTTATATGCCTCTAGCTAAGGTTTTTGAGAAGTTGTGGAATACGTAATTGAATACAAGCTTTTATATGATTGGCAATCTACGTTTAACACGAATCAGAGCTGACTTGATTTTAATAAGACTTTTGATACTATAAATCCTAAAGAAATTCTCTCAGATTATCTTATTTTCATCCTCAGCAGCAGAGCTGTAAAATTCAAGTACCATTACCATTACCATTACCAGTACCGAGTATTTAAGAATTGGCAATTCCCAGTACTAAGCCTCCTGTACTGGAATTAATATTTTACAGTCCCATTCCCGGAATGGCAAGTAATACTGTAAAATACCGGAAAGTAATTGAATTTGCGAATCCATTACAAAAATACCTACAAATTCCCAAAAGTATTTAAAAAGTATTTGGCATTACTATATAATTCCTTTCAATTCTTTTCAAATGCATTCAATTACTTTTAATTACTTTGACAACTTCAGTATTAAACATGAATTATGAAATGAACTGGATCAATTGTCTTTTTAATTTTATTGTAATAAAAGCTTTTCCCTGTTTTCGTTGCAATAAAATTAAGTAGTTTGGACAAGTACGTTTGCTTTAAAAAAATTGTAGGCCAAGAGGTTAAAAAATACAAAGTCACACTCTAGAAAAATATTTACTGTCTGCTATTTCTTCATATTTAAATTTACAATTATATAAAAAACAATAGTTAAACTTAGTTAAATGCACTTTATTTAAGCAGAAATGGCTGATCAAGTAGTTATTTTCAGTTATTAAACCTAATTTTTTTGGTAGTGATTTCTACTTTTACAAGTAAAATTTACAAATCCAGTTTACCCTTTCAATTAATTTTTAATTTTCCCAAAATTCCAGTTTGCCTTAGTTAAGACTACTTTTTCAAAACAGAAATCACTAAGAGCATGTCTTTTCGGATGGTTGATTAAGCCTGCTAAGGAAAATAACCGCTCTACTGCGCCTGATGAAGGCAATGGTGTATTGTACTTCAGTGCACCTTGTTTAAGTCGCAGATACTTGTTCCAAATACCCACTTCAGTGTCAGGATCGTTTATGTATTGGTAGAAATCCGCAGCGATCGTTCTGGAATTAAAATTTGTACATGGCGGTGCTGTGGGTGTGTGTGTTTCAACTGTAGTAGATTGACTGCACTTTTCGCATAAATCACCTAAAGCTTGGATTAAATTAGGTATTAAAATAATAATTTAGAATTGGCAACATTTATCATTACCAATATCGTCAAAATCGAAAATCCGTATTCATTGCTGGAATTGCATGTTTCGTCAAAGGTTTCACCTACAGCGGCTGCCATTTCTGTTACTTTTTGAATCACTAAATTCTGAATTTCTTCACAAGAGCGGTTGACGTTGGTTTTCAAAGCGTTGAACCACCTCATTTTGATTTTCGGTCACAGGACGGATGCCACTATTGCATCGTCTGCTTCTGAAGACCACGTGAAATAAGGGGAGAATCTTTTGGCCAACTTATCTCTTATTGCAATTGTCATAATCTTTAAATATTTTATGTTGTTATACATGCTAACTTTTGAAATTTTTACATTCAGTGTCACTAAAGACGGGATGAGACATCCGAATAGCAAATTTTCTTCGCCTTGAAGAAAATCAAGTGCCGCGGCAATTGGACCCTTCAATACACAATATTCTTCTAAATACTGTATATATGTGGGAGAGAGTTTAGAAATACGTAGTCTCTCGCACATATCGCACAGCTTTTCCTTATGCGTCAGAAGTCGGGAAACTGCGTCAAACCTCTTGGCCTACAATTTTTTTAAAGCAACTTGAGAACATCGAAAACAGGGAGAAGCTTTTATTACAATAAAATTAAAGAGACAATTGAGCCAGTTCATTTCATAATTCATGTTTAATACTGAAGTTGTCAAAGTAATTAAAAGTAATTGAAAGCATTTGAAAGAATTGAAAGGAATTATATAGTAATGCCAAATACGTTTTAAATACTTTTGGGAATTTGTAGGTATTTTTGTAATGGAATCGCAAATTCAATTACTTTCCGGTATTTTAAAGTATTACTTGCCATTCCGGGAATGGGACTGTAAAATTTTAATTCCAGTACAGGAGGCTTAGTACTGGGAATTGCCAAATCTTAAATACTCGGTATTGGTAATTAAGAGGTATTAAATCCATTAAGTAATGAGTATTTTACAGCTCTGCTCAGCAGTCTCACTACTCAAGTTGAAGTTAGTCAGTGAAGGTGGGAAAACCTACAAGATCTTATTCGTGGTGTACCTCAAGGTTCCATCCTTGGATTATCATTGTTTATCCTATATATGAGTGAGCTCACAGATGTGATATCAGATGCTAGCATTCATCTGTATGCTGATAACGTACGGTTGTATCTCTGTAGATCTATAGGATTAATGGAAGACTGTGCATACAGACTAAATGGAGACATTCAGCATGTTCAAAATTGGTTTATAGAAAATAACTTAGAATTAAATTCCAATAAGTCTAACTGCCTGGTAGTCTATAGAAATGATATCGATCATCATAAAGTTTACCACCAATTCTCAACAACGGCATCAGATTTCCCTACGTTGAAACCGCCGAGAGTTTGGAGATTCAAGTAAAATTCCAAGTTCTTCTCTTGCAGCCATCTTACAGCTACAGGAAAATTCATGGCTGACTCCGAAAATTATGGCTTTATTGAAGATTTCTTTCTCTTCATATGCGAAAAACATTAGTCAAAGCCCTGGTTATTCCCCAATTTATTTACAGTATAATTTTTTTCGGCTTTCGACTCCATTTGTCGAAGAAACCTGGTAGCATGTAATAATATGATTCGTTTTGTATTTAAGTTAACCAGATATAGTTTTACATACCACCTAATCACCTAATCTTCGTCTTTGCTTGGTTGCTTCCTTGAAAACTATTTAACTCGGCATAGAGTAACATTTCTTTAAAAGTAATATATAATAGCCAACAGCTGGAATGCCTCCAATCAGCTAGACATGCAAATCTTTTGGTTTCGTATTGGGTAACGTTCTTACTTTTGATGATGATTTAGTATCACAACGGTAATTACTTGAATTAATATAAGGAATGAACAAGCCGCATATGTAGGTAGGACATAGAAGTTCAAAACAGAGAATCAAGGTTCGAATTTCAATCGCCGGTGTGTACTAGATAATTAAATTTCATCATCTGCCTCTTATTTCACAATGGATTTCAGAAATATAATAAAAGCGGCCAATTGCGAGTTGGATTCGCACACGAAGGGTTCCGTACTATCGTACAAAATTTAACACTATGTATACGCCAAAAAACACGTTTCTTATATGGGGCCCCCTTTAATTTTTAATTTTGTTTTTATTATTTTTTGTTATAGCGGCAGGATGTACTTGTTTAATTCCAGAGCCGATAATTGTTTTCCCCGTGTAGTCTTAGTGGACGACAATGAGTTCGCAGGTGCAGACACTCATTTTCTAAAGTCCCGTCTAAATCTCCTGGATAGAAGGCTTTCAAGTTCCGTGCGCCCTCACGGATATCTTGAGTTTCCAAGGTATGTAGCTTCATGAGAAAGTCAAACTTTTTACTCAAATTCATTCTCGTAAGGAGAACCACGTCATTGCAATCAACCTGTCGATAATGATGTTGAAAACAGTAACTCTGAATCCTTTCGTACCATATAGTGCTACTTCAATCTCGTTTCCTTTTGCTTTATCAATTGAGAATTTACCACCCCCCCAAAAATATCAACCCTGCTCTGCCTATTGGTAAATCTACCCTGTATGCAAGAACAATAAAGTGAATTAATAAATTTTTTTTAATACGCGGGTCGTATGACCTGCATGTACACCATATCGCTCCTAGGGGGGGGGGGGCTACAAGGTTGGGCCCCTAGGCAACTGCCTAGTTTGTTCGACGTTTGTTATCAGCACTTTGACCATTTTTTAAGCACATACTTAAGTGAGCAGATGCCACTTAGAAATGCATGATCTGGTGGTGCTTACTTAGACAGTTGCTGACTTTTCAGAGAATTTATATGGTCGATGTTGAATTGTTGATGAACTTCTTCTTAGTCTCTCTTAGGAAAGTTGGTGAGTCTTTTCTATTTTAGCCATTATCTCTCTTGCCAAGTCGCAATTTTAAGAGAACAGAATGATTACTGTGGTAGCAAGGCCTATGGAAATTTATGACAAAGAAATTATTTGAACCTCACAAGCGAGTCCACTCGTTCATTCCCCACTATTCCAATTCCTCCTTACAGTCAATCAGAAAATTGAAAATTATTCAAAGGCTGTTGCTAGAGCGAAATTTTTGCTTTGGTAGGTAGCGGTGTACCAGCACCGGCTCATTCTATATGACAGAATTGTCCATGGTAATCCAGACACCTTTCCGTCCTTATAGTTAACTGAATGTATATCTCCGACTTTTAATTCTACAAGTCAAAAGAGCAGCGATTTCCAGTATACTGGACTCTGATTTCATATAGATAAAGATTAAAAATGGACACTGCCGTCGAATTTGACGTAAAGCATTTGTATTAAAGCAAACCTGTGAAACAATTTGTACCGTTTCTAAAAACTTCTTGAAATCTTTTAGCAGCTGCCCCTTGGAAAAAGAAAATTGTTCTTATGTTTTTTTCATTGTATACGATGATTGGCAAAGAAAGTGTTTCTTTCACCCATACACGTGACAGGGCACAAGAGCAAAACAATACCGCGATAACCTTACCGGAACTGTATACTGATCAGAACAACTTTTAGTCATGCATATTCTTCTTTCCTAGCGAAAACTGATCTAATTTCAGTAATGTAATCCACAGGGATCACTTCTCGGTCCTTAGCTATTTTAAATTTTCATAAATAATATTTCTTGAGCGGTTTTGATTTGTAAATTTTATTTATATTTTGATGGTTGCCAGAGTTTGATTCCTTGTCACAGAAAAAGCTCACTATCACTGTTTGCTACGTGTACGGTCTGAGACGATATGATCATTGTTTCTAGTTATGTTAAATCTATCTTTGGATGCACGCACCTTAGAAGCGTATCTTGATTTCAGGGTAATTTTGTTTTTGCATAACTTAATTGTAAAAAAAGGTGCATACATAGATATCAACTTGAGCTGTGATATTGAATGTGCCAAGCTTTAATTATTCACTGACTGAGAGTAAATATTTTATTTGTGCTACCAGGATGTGGAATAATCTGCCTTTAGAGATCAGGAAATGTATTAGCGGTGATTTCAGGTGTGAAATACTTAACTATTTTTCTTATAATAGGTTTTCCAACAAGGACGGGTCAATGTTGACAGGCTGTGCCGGCCATTTTGCTTTGGCGGCGTTAGTTAAATCTGTTGTTTATTATTCAGTCATTGATGCCAAATCACCATGGCGAGTTATACGATTGAGCAGCACATCTAAACGATAAAACTTTAATATCAAGATGAGTGTTCGTTAGTGCAAACTTTGCGCGCGTTTCACCCATTTTACGACAGTCACGGTGGTCATTCAAAGTCGACTCTTCAATCAATGGTGGGCAAATTTTAGACGACCGGCTCGGTAAACAATCAGCCTTTACTCGTACGTCAAAGGAGCGCCAGATCGGCAGAGAATATCGCCGCTGTCCGTGAAGGTGTGTAGAAGAACCCAATGCAGTCAATTCCTTGCCGTGCACAAGAACTCAGCCTTTCGCAGACTTCAACTAGGCGAATTTTGCGTCGAGACTTGGGCCTGTATACGTACAAGATCTAACTAAACTAGGAGCTCAAACTTATTCACCACAGACAACGCCATTTGTTCGCCGACTGGTCTTGGGAGCGTTTGGAAGAGGTCCCCAATTTTGGCCGAAAAATCATCGTTAGCGACAAGCCGCAGTTTTGGATGGATAGCTATGTTAACGAGAAAAATTGTCATATAAGAGACGACACCAACTCACACGATGATCACCAGATGGCAATGCATCCACAAAAGTCACAGTTTGGTGCGGATTTTGGAGCGGCGGCGTCATTGGTGGGTACTTTTCGAAAACGACGTTGGTGAGGCCATCACCGTTAACAGCGACCGGTACAGATCGATGATAACTAATTTCTGTTGGCCCGAATTGTACGATATGGATGTGAACGACATGCGATTTCACCAGGACGGCGCTACGTGCCACACAGCGAATGCCACGATGGATATTCTGCATGAACGATTTGAGGGTATGGATATGTCTCATATAGGTGACGTGAATTGGCCACCAAGATCGTGCGATTTGACTCCGCTAGACTTTTTCTTGTGGAGCCAGGTCACTTCCAATAAGTCGCAATCGACCGATGCCCTCAAAGTTAACATAGCCCAGACCATCGCTCAAATTTAGCCGGATCTATGCGCAGAGTGATTGAAAATTGGACTTCTCGCATCCATGCTTCCGTGAGAAGCATTTGAACAATGTCATATTCCATACCTACATAATGGCATACATGGTCCTTTCATATAAATAAAGAATTTGGTTAATACCTGACAGACAGCTTGTCTTATTCCATTTCAACATCGACCCGCCCTGATTGGAAAACCCATTAGATGAGTATATTTTCAACAACAGTCTTATTACCTTTCGTACTATTAGATATTATTAACACATATTTAGCTTAGTTTCCTTTATTTTATCATTATGGACATCTATATATAATTATTGCAATTTTACTCTTTTTTATTTATTTCTTTCTCTCGTTATTTTTTTCTTACTCTAACTTATAGTGCAGAAGCAGTTTTTGTAAATTGTATTTAGACATTAGTAAAGTAAGCTAGGCTTTAAGGCTGTAGATATTAATAATAAATTAATTTGAATTATTACACCTGCAATATTATGGAACACATATTCCAGGAAAATAATATACGAATGCTCAGAGAATTTTAAGGCAGAAGATCTATTTAATTGCTTTAAATTGGGTACTCTTTTTCCCTTTAGGGAGGAGGATGGTTGTGGAATAATTTTTGCACATATTGATATCCCATGCTGCCTTTTCAGAATTGATCAAAGAGCACGTGTATTCAGGAAAATGCTCTCAGTTATTTTTTGTGATATTTTAACTTCCTCTAAACTTGATAATGGTAAACTTGGTAATGGGCTTAACTTCTCATCTACAGCTGTTAAGCTGATTACCTGTTTTCTAACGAATCGCAGTCAAATGGTGAAGGTAGAAGAAACTATCTCTAATCCGGCGTATCTGTCCTCAGGTGTTCCCCAAAGATCAATCCTTGGGCCACTTTTATTTAGCCTGTACATAAACGACCTACCAAATTCTATTAAAAATTGCTCTATAGGACTAATGGAGGATTGTGTCGATCGGATCAATGAGGATCTACAGGACCTACTATATAATTGGTTTTCAATTAATGAGCTTTCACTGAACTCGTCCAAATCAAACTGTTTAGCAATTTATAGGCGTGCCATAGAGAAATCCGAACTTCCCCAAGTGGTCTTGAACAACAGTCTTGCGGTAATTGAGGATTAACTCAAGCTCCATGTCAGTGGATTATAAACTTAAGTTAGCTAAATCAGTAATTGTACCCCATTTTACATATGGCAGTTTAATATTCGGCAAACTTAATTCTGTTCGTCAAAGGAAATTGAAAGTTGCTTTCAATGATGTTACTCGATACATTTATAAGCTCCCTCGTAGCGCTCACATATCAGTGTATGTAATATGTATCATCAATTTTGGGCACATCCCTTGAGACATATCTAGCTAGACGTCAACTTATTTTCTTACAAACATTAATAATTCATAAAAGCCCAGCTTACTTTCTAGAACTCTATCTTGACTAAAGTCAATTATGCAGCTACACAAATTAAACTGCCGAATAGAACGAAATGGACTACTGAGGCCATAATTTGTTCTATGGAATGTTTCAAAAAGAATGGGACGCAGTCTTATCTGCTTAGACGGCACATTTAAATGTATAAGCCTTAAAATATCAGGAGAAATAATCCTGTTTTCAATAACATCTCTAATAAATATAGTATTATAAATTTTTCGTCTAAGAGACAGTTTCTGTAAGCCAATCAACTGGCATCTGGAAATTATAAGGAGGTAAATCACCGGTCCAGTTAAGTCTCCTAAGAGCAAAGCTGGTAAATCTCCTTTGCACATTTTCAATTCTGTTAGAATGCGTCACATAGTACAGATCCCTTACAATCGTGCAATATTCCAAAATAGGCCTAACGAAAGCTGAAAATAATGCCTTAAGCGTGTATGGATCAGTGAATTCACTAGCCCGACGTTTAACAAAACCAAGCCGAGAATTAGCTTGACTTACTACGTAATCAATATGGTAGAAGAAAGTAAATTTACTATCTAGAATAACACCAAGGTCCGAAACTATACTACATTTAGGAATATTAATCCCATCGATAAACACTTCAAAATTAATTGGTGATACTTTTTTAGTAGCCATAAAGTGTTTACATTTAGAAGAATTTATCAACAAATGATTAAGATGACACCATTTCGCAAATTTATCGACTTCTGATTTGAAATTGGATACTTGAGACATATCAACAATTCCCATGAAAATTTTTAGATCATCAGCAAAACCTAGAACAGAGGAAAATTCAAAGATATTAAAGACATCGTTGATAAATATAATAAAAAGAAGGGGCCCTAGATGGCTCCCCTGAGGCACACCGGAATGTACCAAAATCGACCGAGAGTACACCTCGTTAATTTTGATAATTTGTATGCGATTAGTCAAGTAGGAAGCGAACCATGCAAGAAGAGCAGAATGGAATCCAAACGCCTCAAGTTTGTGTAAAAGCAGGCGAATATTGACCTTATCGAATGCTTTTGCGAAATCAGTATATAGTGTTACAACCTGACCACCTTGCTCTAGGACTTTAAGCAAAATTTGACATAGGAAACTAAATTGGTTGCTGTAGAGCGTCCTTTTACAAACCCATGTTGGTGAATAGAAATATACTCCTTAACTAGAAAAGAAATTTTTTCAGAGATAATACTTTCAAATAGCTTCGGAATTGCAGAGATTTTACAAATAGGACGGTAATTACTGGCATATTTTTTAACATCCGCCTTATGTATAGGACGAACGAATGAAATTTTCCACTCATTGAGGAACAGTCCCGAGGATAACGACAAATTAAAAATATATGAAAGAGGCACCGATATAGAATCACGGCATTGACTTAGAAATATCGCTGGAATATTGTCAGGACCAGAAGAATAGCTGCACTTAGCATTGGCCAATGCTAAGTTTACATCCTCCGTAGACACATACATTGAACCCAAGCTAACCCGTGAGAAGATATGTGTGGTAATCTCAGTGTCAATGGGAACGCCTAGGACCTCCACATATACAGACTCAAAGTATTCCGCAAAAAGGTTACATGAATCTGTAATATTATCCGCCGTTTTATTCTTAAAGCCAATAGTTAGAAGAAGGAATTCCATACGAATTACGCTTACTGTCTAGAAATGACCAAAAAGCTTTTGGATTTATCTTTATACTAGCCTCCACCCATGCCAAATATTGACTATACAGAAACTTATTTAAGAAATCATATTCTTTCCGCAACCTTTTAAAAAATGTGATCCTCAATCACACCAGACAGTTTGAATCTCTTATGAGCCTTGTTCCGTGTATTCCTCAGTCTCTTCAACAGTTCATCCACGGGAAACCAGAATTATTTCTCCTTCTAGTGAGAGGACCATACAACAACAAGTAAAGAACTTCCAGAAAATAAGAATAAGCAGCATTTACAGTATTCAAGGAAAACAAAGATTCCCAATTATGCGCATTTAAGGCTTCATTGATAGCAGCATAATTGGCTTTCCTAAAATCAATAGTCAATAGCATTAGAGGAAGAGCTCGAAAATTCAATAAAGTTAAAATTTAAATCGATAGCTATATGATTAACAGTATTTTTTGATAATAAATAACAAGCCTCAGCTACAGTATAATTCAAATTATCACTAATAAAAACTAAATAAAGAAGCCTACCTATGGAGTTTGTAACATTATTAACTTCGACTAGATTCAAAGACAAGAGACCATCAATCAGGCAAAATTCAAAATCCTTTTTTGCGTTCAGCGGAACCGGGACCTTATCATCTTTATTCCAAGACCACTGTAAGTTTCCAGCATTAAAATCACCAAAGACGCAGACCTGATCATTCTCCAGCAGCATATATTCAGTCCACCAGTTGATATTATCAATATGTTTTTCATATATTTCTACTGACGAATTAGGAGGAATATAGGAAAAAAAGGCAATAAAGAACCCTTCCTCCCATAGAAATACGGACACAAATCTGCTCAACTTCGAACGAAGAATATGGCAAAGATACCTCACGAGAATGAAGAGAAGAATTTAGAAATTAGTACTGTAATAAAATCTATTAATCTTGGGTACATTGCCAAATAAATTATTATTTATTACCTTGTCTTAAGAAAGTAACGAACCTTACTTACTTACATATTTCAAATTATAAGGGCTTTAAGTCTGATTTTTTTTTTACAATTTCTGAATAATCTGTATTATAAAGAGTAAAGTTTTTCACAGATCTAAAAAACATAATCCAAAATTACTTAAGAATAATTGTCACCGGAAGGGTTTCAATGAACAAATAAATCTGCCTTCAAGTATTTCGCATTCATTGATACGATACAATTGTCCGATTGCTTATTATTTTTACTATATCAAGTAGAGATAGGTATCTATTTTGATTCGTATTCTCCTACTCAGGTATATACATATATCCAGGAGATACAGGACCCTTATCAAATTTATGTGAAATACTATATCTATACCAAAGATGCTAGATACATTTCTGTTTATGATGATAATATACGAAACAATATCCCCTCTGAGATGATTGCGCAGACTAATTCAGAACTACAGGAGAGGCATAAGAAAAATCAGAGCAATAAATCTTTCATGGGTGGTGTGATCTCAGCTGGACATAATGTCTTCGTGGCTGTGTTATGTCTAATAGAATGATAATGACCTTACAACAATGCTAAACAAAACGCATAATTGCCCTCATATATGAGCATGAGGCCACATAATAAGTCTGCTTCTGGCTTCTGTTCACTCACTTATACCTTTCCTGCTAATTACTAGCGCGAAAGTTAATTGTTGTGTCTGCTGATTTTGCTTATTTACCCTTCTGGCAACAGCAGACTTAAGTGAGAGGGTTCAAGCGTAGTACGGTTGGCGGTTTATGTCTGCGAAGAATCACATTTTACATTCCACGATGTGCAAGTCTGGTTGATATTCTTCTTCTTTTGCTAACAGTCACACCATAAGAAGGAATGGAAATGAGCTTACGCCGCGCTTACTTATTATGACGTGTAGGGGCTAAACATGATTGCGAAAAATTGAAATTTTGTTGTTTTTAGCAAATTCCTGGTAGTTTTGCTGGGAGACTTGTTCTTTTGTTTTTGTTTTTGTAAAATCAATAATCGAATTTTTGATAGAGATAAAAAAGGACAACAACAAAACAGATTTATCAGATTTAGCACTAATTTTTATTTAGAATAAATATTCAAGGGCTAAGTATTAAGAAAAGGCTGAGCGGCAAGAATAACTCCTGAGAACATTCGGACCATCCGTTTATGTATATTACAACCGATTACACAAACTTATTTGCAAATTCTGTCTGTATAATTTGCAAATGATGATTTAATTCTGGAGGCATTTGGTACTATTTGCAATGCATACCCAAAGAACTATTCAATTTGGGCACACTGTATGAAGGCAACGGGAACCACTTTATAGAACCTTAATACGATACTTAAGTTCTTTCGGGAAACGCTCTAGGCCTCCAAGTAACAATTTAAATCACTATTTAGTTTTACTCAGGTTTTATACTTGTTTTATTAAGGTTTTGAACTTACTAAATAGTTTTATGGAGATTGTAAGTCATGTCAATTGTTCTTCTAGACCAACTGATTTTATTGTGATGTTTTAAAAACCTCCATTTGTACTTATAGAAGTTTTATTGCTGTCATCAATTCAACTATAGGATTAGATTTCGATTTAGATTTGTGAAGGGATGTGTAAGCGTTAGGCTCGCTATTAATGCGACCTGAAAGATGTATTGTTAGTCCCCGTTGCATTTACTCCCTTTCTACGTTCAGACTGTTAATAAAGTCTAGAACCATTTTGGGATTGAGGGTCCACACGTAGGTTGGTGGAGGAAAAGTCTGTTCGAGGTGGAGTAGTCTCCGCCTAGCCAATGCTTCGCAGTTGCAGAGCAAGTGGTCCGAGGTTTCATGAGCACCCCGACAAAACGGCAGGATGAAGTCTGAGTCAAGTCCAGAAGAGCTCAGTAATCATTTTTAGCTCTGTTCTTCTAAGGAGTGAGAGTTCTTTTGTTTTTCCGCCAGAGTTGTCGATAAACTTTTTTGCCTGACGAAGTCCTTGTAGGCTTTCTCAATACAGGGATTTTTGTTTATTCTCCCAGTCGTTTAGGGCAGCTCTGAGGTAATACTCTGAAGTGCCAAAAAATGGCTCTGGTCCGACAAACTGAGTTTCCGATCTCCTCTTTTGGCTAGGCCATGAGCAATTTCATTGCCGTTGTGGCCCTCATATCCAGGTGCCCACATGATGATAATTTTGTTTCTCTTTGATAGGTTTTTGATGGTTTTTAGACATTTTTAGCTATAGTCTTGACAGTGTAAGACTTTAAGGCCTTGAGGGCAGCTTGACTGTTCGAAAGGATATTAATGGTTGAGCCATTTATGGCTCTTTTAATGCAGATATTGGCACATTCTATTACGGCCAATACCTCGGCTTGGACTACGGTAGGAGTAGAGCCCAGAGACTTTGGGGCCGTATACACCCAGTCCAATTCCACTGTTCGTTTTTGAACCGTCTATATACCACACCATCGATCCTTGTTGGAAGGACAGTTTAGTGGAACGCCATTGCTGTCGGTCTCCCAGAACCACTTGGAATGGTCTTATAAAATTCACCCTGGATGTGATTATATCAGATATTGTTGTTATTTGCTCAAAACATATCTGTATTAAGATACTTAAATGACCAACCAAATCGCCTGGCTTTAACTGTTTCTCCTTTTGCACTCTAATAGCACTAGTGATCGCTTCCTTTTTCTCCTGCAAATGTAGACGAGGAAGGTTTAGTAAGGCTTCCATGGCTGTTGTAGGACAGGTTCTCATGGCACTAGTTATTCCTAGACAGGCAAGCCGCTGGGTTTTTTGAAGCAGAGCCTCAGCCGTTTTTTGATTTGTTTTTGGCCACCATGCGATCGCCGCATAGGTGACCATGGGTCTAACAACCGTGGTGTACATCCAATACATCATTTTTGGCTTCAGACCCCATGTTCTGCCAATGAAGGGATGACACGTGTAGAGAGGTCGAACCGTTCTATCCGTCACTCTGGATAGATGCGAATTCCAGATAAGTTTCTTATCTAGAGTTACACCCAGATATTTGACTTCGTCTGAGAATATCAATTCCGTGTTGTCAAGAAGAGGAGCCATTAGTGAGAGCTTCGAATTTCTTGAAAACGGAACGATAATCGTCTTATTGGGGTTTATGCTAAGTCTTTTGTTTAAACACAACGTGCGGATTTTGGAGAGGGCATTTTGCATGAGGTCGGATATGACTTGCTTCCCCCGTATTGTGACTACTAGGTTAGCCGCGTAGCCTTCTACATTAAAACCTGAACTGGTAAGTTTCTCTCGCAGGTCATCAATTACGATCGACCACAGGAGTGGAGAGAGAACTCCTTCATGTGGGCAGCCTTTTGCTGTAGTGATCGTGATGGAACACTTCCCGACAGTTGTGTTTATCCTCCTGCATCTAAGCATGGAGTCTATCCAGATTACCGTGGAGGGATTAAAGCCCTTATCCTCAGCAGCTGATTTAATTGTAACGAAGGAGGTATTATCGAAGCTCCTTCTATGTCCGCAAATGCACATAAGGCCACTTCTTTTGCTTCAAGAGCTTTTTTGAGATCTTTGACTAATGTGTGAATGGCAGTCTCGGTAAACTTGCCAGCTTGATAAGCGAACTGCTTAGAATGAAGTGGTGATTTAATCAAAATTTCACTTCGAATGTGTAGGTCTAGGATATTTTCCATGGACTTAAGTAAGACTGAGGAGATACTGATGGGTCGGAACGATTTGGCTAGACAACTAGCCCTTTTTCCTGCTTTCGGTATAAATACCACCCTGACGTCTCTCCAACATTGGGGAACGTACCCTAGAGCGTAGCTGGCTCGAAAAATTTTTTGTAGTGGAAGGGCTATTCCTTCAAAACCTTACTGTAGTAGGATAAAACCATTAAGCAGCCAAATAGGAATTAAATACCGCTTGATTCTATTATTATTTTATGGCATCCTCCAAGACTATTCCATTAATTTTTGATAAAACTTAAAAATAAGACTCATGAAGGTTATATTAAGAAGCACGGAGGGCTACTTTAAATCCAATTTAAGGGACAATTTTGTCTAGAGAGCTACTGGGCTATGTATGTAGGCATCTATCATAAAACTATTATACGCAGAAATTTTAAGAAAGCATTTCAAAATTCTTTTACAAAATCATTTTAATATTAAGAGGCTTAGGCAAAATCCCTACAAACCTAGTACATCTTTCCAAGTGTCTTGCCATGTGATATGCAAGAATATTGTATTCCATTCTAGGTAAGACTGATGTAAGACTTGTAGCGCTAGATTGGACGGCTTATACCTTTTAAGAAATCCAAGATATTTTCATGCTTATTTGACAACAGAAAAGTTGTGATCTGTCCAGCTAAACTTACTGCCAATATTAATGCCAAGTAACGGTGAATCGGAAAATAATGGTCCATAAAAAGAAATGGAAGTGGTTAAGTGATGATCTTGCTTTGGGATGATAGATTACAAATTATAAATTAGATTATAAATGATCAGACGTAGAGAAGAAATCAACAAGTCGAAATAAGTTTCATCGCGGATATATATAAAACTAACTTTGTTGAATTTTCGAGCTCTTCCTCTAATGCTATTGACCAAAACAAATTGTCTTATTTTTATGATTTTAGGAAAGCCAATTATGCTGCTATCAATGATGCCTTAAATGCGCATCATTGCGAATCTTTGTTTTCCCTGAATACTGTAAATGCTGCTTATTCATATTTTCTGAAAGCTCTTTACAGCTTGTTTGTTTTGTATGTTCCTCTCACTAGAAGAAGAAATAATTCTGGTTTCCCGTGGATGAACTGTTGAAGAGACTGAGGAATGCACGGAACAAGGCTCATAAGAGATTCAAACTGTCTGGTGTTATTGGGGATTACATGCTTTTCAAAAGGTTGCGAAAAGAATATGATTTCTTAAATAAGTTTCTGTATAGTCAATATTTGGCATCGGTGGAGGCTAGTATAAAGATAAATCCAAAAGCTTTTTGGTCATTTCTAGACAGTAAGCGTAATTTGTATGGAATTCCTTCTTCTATTGGCTTTAAGAATAAAACTGCGGATAATATTTCAGATTCATGTAACCTTTTTGCGGAATACTTTGAGTTTGTATATGTGGAGGACCTAGGCGTTCCCATTGACACTGAGATTACCGCACATATCTTCTAAAGGGTCAGCTTGGGTTCAATGTATGTGTCTACGGAGGATGTAAACTTAGCATTGGCCAATGCTAAGTGGCAGCCACTCTTCTGGTCCTGACAATATTCCAACGATATTTCTAAGTCAATGGCGTGATCCTATTTCGATGCCTCTTTCATATATTTTTAATTTGCCGTTATCCTCGGGACTGTTCCTCAGTGAGTGGAAAATTTCATTCGTTCGTCCTATACATAAGGCGGATGTTAACAAATGTGCCAGTAATTACCGTCCTATTTGTAAAATCTCTGCAATTCCGAAGCTATTTGAAAGTATTATCTCTGAAAAAATTTCTTTTCTAGTTAAGGAGTACATTTCTATTCACCAACATGTGTTTGTAAAAGGACGCTCTACAGCAACCAATTTAGTTTCCTATGTCAAATTTTGCTTAAATGTCCTAGAACAAGGTGGTCAGGTTGTAACACTATATACTGATTTCGCTAAAGCATTCGATAAGGTCAATATTCACCTGCTTTTACACAAACTTGAGGCGTTTGGATTCCATTCTGCTCTTCTTGCATGGTTCGCTTCCTACTTGACTAATCGCATACAAATTATCAAAATTAACGAGGTGTACTCTCGGCCGATTTTGGTACATTCCGGTGTGCCTCAGGGGAGCCATATAGGGCCCCTTCTTGTTATTATATTTATCAACGATGTCTTTAATATCTTTGAATTTTCCTCTATTCTAGGTTTTGCTGATGATCTAAAAATTTTCATGGGAATTGTTGATATGTCTCAAGTATCCAATTTCAAATCAGAAGTCGATAAATTTGCGAAATGGTGTCATCTTAATCATTTGTTGATAAATTCTGGTAAATGTAAACACTTTATGGCTACTAAAAAAGTATCACCAATTAATTTTGAAGTGTTTATCGATGGGATTAATATTCCTTAATGTAGTATAGTTTCGGACCTTGGTGTTATTCTAGATAGTAAATTTACTTTCTCCTACCACATTGATTACGTAGTAAGTCAAGCTAATTCTCGGCTTGGTTTTGTTAATCGTCGGGCTAGTGAATGCTCTGATCCATATACGCTTAAGGCATTATTTTCAGCTTTCGTTAGGCCTATATTGGAATATTGCACGGTTATATGGGATCTGTACTATGTGACGCATTCTAACAGAATTGAAAATGTGCAAAGGAGATTTACCAGGTTTGCTCTTAGGAGACTGACTGGATCGGTGATTTACCTCCTATGATTCCAGATGCCAGTTGATTGGCTTACAGAAACTGTCTCTCATACGAGAAATTTATAATACTATGTTTATTAGAGATATAATTGAATACAGGATTATTTCTCCTGATATGTATCTTAAAGCTTATCCATTTATATGTGCGGTTTAAGCAGATAAGACTGCGCCCTATTCTTTTTGAAGCTTTTCTTAGGACAAATTATGGCGTCAGTAGTCCATTAAGTCGTTGTATTCGGCAGTTTAATTTGTGTAGCAGCATAATTGATTGACTTTAGTCAAGATAGAGTTTCTTTTAAAGCCTTTGTTTCGGACTTTCTAGAAAGCTTGCTATGACTATAATATTAGATACCTATGTTCATATTTTTATATTACATAGTTAGGTTAGTTTTAGTTGAAGTTCTTACCAAAACATAATTTTAGTTTTAGTAAATGCATGGTCTGTTGATTTGTAATCTGTACACTAAGAATAACAAATAAATAAATAAACAGATTTATGCAAGAATAAGTAACATTATTTGAGTATCAATAGACCTAGAACGGTTTTAACTGTGATCAAATAGATTTGAAAAAGAGCAACGGTATTATTAGCAACTAAATGAAAGTCAAAACAAATTTATTTTGCCTTTATATGTTAAAAAGACTATAAAAAAACTAAAAATTCTCCGAAATGTATGGATGTAAATGTATACTATAAGCGTTGTAAATAGTATAAAAGCACGGTAAAGTTCAGAAACAAGATTTATGCTCGACTGCAGATACATATACAAACATATAATTGTCATAAGTGCACTAAGTTTTATAATGCGTTTATACAAAGCTAAATCGTTTTATTTAATAGCAAATAGCATTATATCAGTCTGGGAGCACTCAGAAAGGTTTTACTTAAAACCAAATTTAGAATGAATTCTTTTAACCGCAGTCATCCCAAGATGAAACGGTTTTATTACGGTTGTACAAGTAAATAGAGCTTTAATGTGAAATCGCCATTTTATGCATAAAATTCAATCTTTTTAAATTAATTATTTTCAGACGTTTCAGAACGAAGAGATATCATTTTCAAATTTTTTTTCAGTTCCGAAAGTATTTCAAATAATATCAAAATTAAATACAGTGTAAATAAAAAAAAAAATTTATTATACAAATATTTATAAACCTTTCCTAATTTTAATTATTTCTGAGGCGCGTTATTATTTTTCGAGCTATCCTATGTGATATAATCAGTAAATTTTCAATCGGCGTAAAATTTGCTACATTAAATTTTTAAAACTACACTTATAATTTACATTTGTACCTACCTACATCAAGTTGAATTACATTTCAACATTTTATTGAATTATTGTAAAGTGGACCATATAAATCTATTTGACTCTATTAAGGTAAGTATGTAATTATGGATTTAAAGATCATTTTTATTTTGAAGTTTGAAGCCTAAAAACTTTGCTGAAATAGTATTTTCAATGCTCTTTTATCTTAAAAAAGGATTGAGGAGTAGTTTTATGATGGTTTTAATAACGTTATGCGGACAGGTTGATGAGTTGAAATTACGCTTTTAGTTTTATGAAAGGTTTTATAGAGGACTGCAAATCAGCGCAAAGAGTAATCCAGATAAGATCCATAAAAATTTTATATAGTTTTAAAAATAGGCCCTCACAGCTTATTTTAGCGTGGGCCCTTTTAGTTTTATACGAGGATTTTACCGTCATATTATTGTTGGCTTAACTAGATAGCTTTATTACAAGTTTTATGAAATAGTATAGACAACGTTATGTAGGCTATGTTAAAACTAAAATTGTTACATGGGGGAGTACATATAAAACATCTTATAAAACGAGTTTTTTTGTAAAAGCGTGTTTCATAAACATTCTAGCAGCGTTTATAAAACTGATTTATTATTGCTGTGAAAATGTTCTCCGAATTTACATATACATATATTTCAGAGGTTTGAATGTATCTGTTATACGTAGTTAATGTACTTTTTACAATATATGTGATTCTTTTCTCCCCATTTAAAATGTGTAAACAAGTAATTTTGCTGTTGTGCGATATCATCCTATAAATGAAAAATTATTTATCTTTATAAGTTTTATCATATATGGCAAATATATTAAAATGTATTGAAATTGTCGAAAATAAAATTTACGCCAAATATTTGCAATTAAATTAATTTCCAATCAAATTTTTCCGTAAAAGTTTTAAATATAGCTCGAAATAGTACAACGTGCCTGTAAATTTGTGAAAATTTATAACATTGCTTTAAAATCCGGTGATACTTTTGTTTATTTGATATTTTACTCTAAAAGTATTTTTGAAATTATCAGAATACACCGTTAATTTCTTTTTTTTAGCATAAAATGAATATATGCGCCAAATATACAGATTAAGAAAATAATAAATTTGTGCTTTCGCATAATGGTGGCATTCGCAGCTCTATAATTTATAAAACAAACTATAGTTTAGCTTTTTCCAGAGCTCTAATAAAATAAAATAGTTTTTTCTAAAACTTCTATAAAACCATTAAATCAGATTTTCATGCTTGAGAACTTTATAAAACTATTTAGTTAATAAAACCACGCAGCTCTTTTGCTTTTTTTAGAACCTTTATAAAATACTTCAGCTTCCTTCATAACCTCTATAAAACGTTACAGCGATTTCGTTTCTTTCAGAACTATTATAGAACTCCTAAAAACATAGATACTAATCCCGCCGTGTGATTTATATATTGATTTAAATCTATATTCTATTACATTGTAATAGTTTTAATAAGACAACGTTTATTTTTCTTTCTATTAATATCAATGCGATTTTCCATAATTTCCTTCAATTCATCAACAAATGGAAACAGAAATTCCTTTAAATCACCAGGCTTGTTCTTTCCACTGTAAATAGCAATTTCTCTAGGATGAAAAAGGAATATTTCATGGATATTAAAAGAATCCCTAATAACCACAATTCCGATGTCCTCACATTTTCCAAACTATACTACAAAAATATTGGACGGAATTCCAATATTTATTCAAAAAAGTATTCCAACACAGAACGATGTTTTTACTTCTTCCGAAGTTTTACCCTGCTCTATTTTGCTATTCCTAGGAAAATCTAGCGAATTTCCGCAGAAATTTTATATGAAATAAAAACTGGAAAAACAGTGGACAATTGTGGACAATATTTAAAATTGTTCTTTGATTTGTCAATTATTTTTCTGGAGAATTCCCTATATAAAAATATATGGAGAAATTGTGGCCATACTGCAGAAAGAGCAGGAATTGCAATTTTCACTTTGTCGAAAGAAATCTCCATAAGTACTCTTTCCTTCATTGGAAAAACAGCGGATAACTACTGGACAAATCTTTGATAAATTTGTATCTATTTAATACAATTACCACGACGAATAGTCTACAGTCTCCATACCTTTCCATGTAGGGATGAATCCAAAATCTTATTTTCTTACGTATCCTGTATTGATATTAATAAGAAAGGACGAAAGTCTCTTCGTCAATTGATTCACTCGACATACAGTGGTGGAAATTTACATAAAAACAACATAATTTGAAATTGTATTATTGTTGGCAAGCAACACCTTAAGTTTTTTTTTTCTTATTTAGATAATCCATCAGACTCTTACCAAGAATTCCGTTATGACTTTTTCTCTCTCTCATATCATTGTTCATTTCCACATTTACTATTTGAACGCGCTAATGAATATTTGTATAATTTTGGTGGAAATTTATATAAAAACAGTTGTATTTAGTGTTTTCTTGGTTTTTAGTATCGAAAAAATTCCTGGAATTACTTTTAAAAAGTAGTAATATTATCTCTGATTATATATAGATTTAAATATATAAAAAAAAATCTAATTTTACTGAAGATTTAGTTGAAAAAATCAAAAAACATTAGTGTTTTTATGTAAATTTCCACCACTGTATACAGGCAGGTATATGTGATGTAACCGTAAATTTATCCGGTAAGGTATATTGGAAAGATCAGCCATATTGCTATCGTATACTCCCCCAAAACCACAATAAATTAACCTGACGTTGTCCTCTCGAGTGCCCTCTGAAGCATTACGGACTAACAGACATATCCTATGCCATAACAGAAGATCCACTTCTTCTTGAGGCAGAGACCGAAAATAATTGGTATTTTGAAAATTTTAAACAAAAAAAGGTGGGATAAATCATGATCGTGGAATTTAGTGGAATATACCAAAAGATGTCTCGCGAAACCCGTTTCGATTCCTTTAAAGCTTTTGAAAACTTAACTTTTTTAAAAAAAAAAGTTAAAAAAACCAAACCTGGAAAGGCGTATTATTTTTTCCGGTAAAAATAAAAAGCCAGCTTGACTTTTTATTTTTTCGAGCTGGATGTAACAGGTTTTGGAGCCGGAAATATAAAAAGTCAAGCTGGCTTATTATTTTCAGGGACCGAACCAGTTATAATTTTTTATGAAACAGACTTAATTTACTTGTTATTCCTGGCCGGTAATAGTTTTGAAGCTAGAAAAGCAAGTGCAACGGATTAATATTTTTTTCGGTAAAAATATAAATAGGGAGCTCGGCTTTTTATTTTTTCTAGCCAAGTTGGCTTTTTTAGAAAAAATAATAAGCTTTTCCAGCCTTTCAAACTATTATCGTTCAGGAATAACAACTAAAGTAAGCTTTTTTCGTAAAAAGTCATAACTAATTCGGTCCCTACTTGAGGTGTTGCGCAATATTCGCTTCTACACCGGCAAGTTCTTCGTTTATCATGTTAGGACCGTCGCACTAGGGTCGAATAACTTCCTCTTATGGCAGTCTCGATTGCGTTTTGAATCAGTCCTAGTTCTTCAGTATGTGCATGCATATACTAGATCTAAAGCAGTCCGTAAAATATGAATGTGCCTATGGTCTTAAAAGGATGATTCCAATCCGAATCAAAATGTAGTGCTTGCGTTACTTAAGTTTGTAAAATTCAAATTTATGAATATGATAATCGATATCTCAATTCCAAGTCAAAATACACAAAACTCTTTATTCATCATCTCATCATAAATAATGAAATGTTCATAAAAGAAGCTATCACTTTCTAGAAAAGAGGAAACAAAAGAGAAGAGACTACATACATATGTAAATATACATACTTCTCCCTAGAATGCTTACTTACCTCTAGTTTATCAGATTGTTTTTTTTTTTTTTATTAAAAATATATAAATTGAAATCAAAATGTAAAACGTGTATAACCGCGAAAGTGAGTATTTGCCTACCAACCGCTTAATGCCTGAAAAGCTATTCAATTACTCATGAAAACCTCAGATTAACCTATACAAGAGGAGCGATTACGCTGAACCTGGAATGGAAAAGCGCACTGCTTTGTAGTACTCTATTCAGTAGTGATAGTGCCATCATTATGCCCAGAGCATATAATAATCCTCAAGTATAATATTATTGCTTTAGCTACTGTAGCTATAGGCTCTAATATCCCAGAAGCATCCATTCAAAATACAAAGTTGCTGATAACTCGCGAATTATATTTGAAAGACTAATTTACTAGTTGAATATTAACATAATAATATCATTAGTAACTTGAGCCTTGAGGCAAGCGATGTCATTGCGGTTTCTACATACGACTGGATATAGTCTGCCCCGAATCCGACATGCATCTAGGTGTGCTCTTTTTGCATCATCAAGTTTTATTAGCATTTCTGAGACGCATGACAAGTCTACCGCAATAAGATTTTGCTTTTTATTGAGGCTCAGTTCTGGTATTATATTTTCTCTCTGATATTATGGAGTCGAGTGGAAACAAAGTTTTAAAAACTGCAAAACACTTCAGACTTATCTACTACTTAGGAGGTATATGTAGTACCTATATAGATGGTATGGTACAAGTATATAATTATATGTATGTAGGTATATAGCTGAAATATTACACAAAAGCAAGGTTAACTTACCTTGACACGGACCATTGTAAGCCACTGCAATGGAACGGCCGGTAGTGCATATCACTCGATTTATGTCGCAAACACTTTTGTATGTTTGTCCATCAACGCCGCATACTGCTCGGGCTGGATCAATTACGGAAGATGCATCATCCTGAGGGCAATTTATTTTACATGAAATGCAGTGCGGTATCCCATATTGATCTTCGACACATGTTAATCCATGCAAACAATGAATATGTTTGCATGACGCTGTAAAAAAAAATGAAAAAAAAAACACACAAAAATGAGAACTTGAAGAAAAAAGAATTCTTACACAATTTAATTTTGCACTTTCATTAATTAACAAAAAACTAAAACAAAAAAAAAAAGTTAATAAGATTGAGGTTGACATAGTTATAAAATCCAATTAAAACTGGAAATTTTAATAAATTCGAATGAGGCCAATAAAATCGGATAATTGGCGACAAACTGAAATAAATATTATAAAAGTAGAAAGTCTAAGGAGTTCTTCGTGGCTCTAGTATAGTAAAAAAGCCCGATGTGTCGGGGCGATGCAAACCTTCATTTAAAGCATATTGCGCATGAAATATAATTCAAAAGATTTCCTCCCAAAATGTGGCTAGAGATGCAAGAAAGTGCCAAAAGTAATTAACATTCGTTTTAGTTGATAAATAATAAATTTTGGCAAGTGAGGTAAGTCCATTAATCATCTTACTTCATAATTTTTTGAAGGTTTTATTTAAAGTTGGTGTGGCGAGCATCATGTCATCGTCGGTCGCCAGCAAACACGAAAAATATTAAATTAAAGCGATCGTCGGTCATCATATTTGGCGCCATTTTTCACACGACATTTAGATGCTAAATGTATCTATCTACCTACGTATATATACCTACCTATCTACAAATCTTTTACGCCCGCTTGGAATGATGCACACATGTTGTAGGCATTTGTCATGCAAATCGACTAATATGAGTAGCGTGAAAATTTTCAGCAAGCAATTAATTAGGCGGGAACAAGATCATAACAAGATCGGAACCATGTTAACACTGCTGCACAGCAGAAACCTTGTGCAGGAGCGGTGGCAGTGTGAGATTTCTTGTCTCTTTATCTATCTAAAGATCAGGTTTGTTTCACATCTATCGAGAGATTTTTGTCGTTTAACAGAAGGTAGAATATGAGACCAAATTATGTCAAACTGGATAAAAATAAAATTGATTTGAGATCACTTTGTACTGCCTGCACAAGGTAGGTATTATATCTTTGGTGTAAGCTTATTGGAGGCTTTGAATTAAAAAATATTATGGCGGTTATAGGTATGTATAGTATGTCGTAGGTATTTGATGTAATTTAGCATTTCATAAAAAATCTAGACACTTCATGATGTGCTGCAGGCAAATAGTGTAACAGCTTGTGCTTGACGATTTTTTACACTAAGTGGCTGAAATTTTCAGATAGACACTGCAGAAAGTGGTACGATCCTTTACGCCGATATTGTAATACCAACCGATATAACCGAATATAAGGAGAAGGAGGTAATTGATAAAAGGGGGGGGGGGGCGGCAACGTTTTGTGACACACGCATACTCGCAAACACGCGCGACTCGAACACACAGCACAAACATGCGGTGTGTATGTGTGTGTGCTCCAGATTTCTGCGCGATCCCTCCATTCACCTATCATATCTCCTAGTATTCGGGTATATCGATTGGTATTACAATTCCATTCAAATTTCAGCCACTTAGTGTAAAAAGTCGTTAAGAGCAAACTGGAACTGGTTACAATCCAAGTAACAATTTTTCCAATTTTCGGTGACTGAAGGTGATGGGTAGTTTTATAAGGGGTATATAATGGTAACTCGGTTATATAAGGATTGGAGTGGCTATATAAGTGTTTTATAATATTACCAATTGGTGACGTAGTTATATTAGAGTTTTTTACGGTTACTAGGGGTTGTCGTGGAAGTAAGTTACTAAAGGTTTTATAAGTTGGTGATGGAAATGTTTCAATCACCAATCTATATAGCTTAGAGTAACCATTACTACAAGGTATATAAGAAAGTTTTATAACTGTTTTCATCACCACGTTATATAACAACTTATTGGTAATAAGTATTTATTGCGGTATCCGTGGTTACCCTTATATAACTCGACAACATTCAGTAATTTAGGTGACTTTAATAAAAATTGGGAGCTTTCGGTAATACTTATACCCACTATAAAATATCGTAAAATTTTTTGGTGGCGCTTTAGTAACTACGGTGATCGTTATAAAAACAAATAACTTTTAGGTTCGAATGGAGCCATTATAAAACTGTTTTTATTTATTTTCCACAATATAACCAAATTTTATATAAGAACACTAACGTCTGTTTTTTGTCCCTATAAGATATATAACATTACCAAAGGTACATATTAAGACCATTTTGGAGGCATGGTAGTTCCGATAGTTTATATAATATTTCTAGAAGTTTTATAAGAGTCGTTAAATTTACATAATAGAGCCAGAGCTTATATAAAACTGCTTGAAGTTTTATAATAGTAATTTGTTCATTTAAGTACAAGCTGCCATTTTTCCATCTGTGCATTACAGATAAAAAGAAAATGTCGGTTAAGCCAATTCTTTAAATTGCAGAGATATGGCTTCCATTTTATTATTATATGAAGAATAAACATCAATTTATGTATATAACATTTCTAAATTATGTAATGTTACCTTTATGAATTAATATCACCTAAGTGAAAATTTAAATTTTTTAAATATTGCTTATTTTTGGAGCGGTCTGTGTTTTTTAGAAGTATTTATGATGATATTCACAACAAAATTTTAATTGCAGCTGAATTTCACCACATATATGCCGAAAAATTAATGTAAAGGTATTAAACTCTTACATTATAGAAATGCAATACAAAAAAATTTCGAGATTCTATGACAAGATAGGTTTCGTAAATATTTGCATTATATTGTTTTATAAAGGTAACGAAAAGTAATTTCCCTAACATTTCAATCACTAAAAGTAATCAGTTTGAGAAAACTCCAAGCGTTGTGGAAACGTTACCATCACCATTATAAACAAAGTTTATAAAGGTAACCGAAATGTTACTGTAACCACTGCTATGACCAAAATAAAATAATCGAGAGCACCCTAGGTTATATAAGGGTTATATAAGAAGTTATATTACGGTAACCAGAATATTTTTGTTACTCAGTTTATAAAACCTTTAGTTATATAACGTTACATAAATGAAGTCACGGTAACCTTTATATAATCCTCCATTTAAGCTCTATAAGTGGTTTATAGTGGTTACAAAGAGGTTTTGAGTACTAGTCTATATAACTCAAGTTATATAATTTGGTAATGGAAACCTTACGGTTACTACTATAGAAAAAAAATTGTTTCTTGGGAATTGCAGAGTAGAAGGGAGTCATCACTCACCAGATTGCATTTTCTCTCCTTTTCTCAAGCTTTTACTCTCATATAAGACGTCGTATGGAAGTTATGATATCCTCTTATTTTTTTTTTATTTTTTTTTTTTCACTGAGCCAAATCCACACTTTTACCTGCATAAAATTCGTGGTACGTCGATCGATTAATAACTCATCTGTAAAGCGTTGGAGTGTGAGAATTCCGTCACTTTTTTAGCTGATTTGAGAAGACTTGGATATCCCTACCAATTTAGTATTTAAATATAACGGAAAAGATCTGGAATTCTGTTAGATTTCCTTAAATAAAAAATGCAGAAAAAACATTGGAATCCTTGGGAATTCCATGCAGAAATCCCATGGAAAAGTCTTACAGTTCTCTTTAATTTTATGGCCGTAGCATATTGCATGTAGCAATATGCTACACTGAGCTAGGTACACGTCTACGCGACCCGTAGCAGCATGAGGTGTGTGCAGACTGTGTCCTATATGGATGAAGAGCTATACGCGCCGAACGCACCCCAAAAAGTGAAGGAAGGTTGTGAGGTGTAAAAAAGAAGAAGAAGAAGTTTTTGGGGGAGGACGGTTGTCAAAGACAAGAAAAAGTTTTAAAATTGGAAAAAGCAGTGAAAAAGTAAGAAAATTAAGCGAAGGCTCTATAATATTGTGACTGAAGGGGACCCGAGGAAAAGGGAGTTCGTATTACCGAAATAAATACGGAAGAAAAAAACCATGTTTGGTGAAATAGATAACTTAAGGAATCCACCAGCATCAGGTACCGTATCAATCAGAACCTAATTTTTAATATTTCGGAAGAAAAAGCTTCGCATGTGCCAAGCGAGAAGCCTCATATGCATACAGCGTGAGCGCTATACAGTGGTAACTCACAGTTTTCAATTAAATGAACTTAGGCGGCATCAAAGCTATATACAAGTGGGCATCAGAATCTTCTGGTGCATTCTAGATCATGGGAGACAAACCAGCTACGGAATACCCATATAAGCGTCGTAATAAGTATTTCTGCTGCGCATCTAAATCGTAGCTAGTGACCTCCACTCCACTAGTCATGAGGACTTGTCTGTGAGTGCATCCTTGGAGTCAGGCGTCGTGTCCGATGCATTACACCATATTCACATAGTTGACTTTTGGGACGCAATCCACACTTTCATCACGTACGGACCTCAGTGCTAGACATTTATTACCAAAATTAATTCGAGAAGAAGCTCAAAAGTATGTCAATTTGATACCACTGGCAATTATGATAATTAATATTTGAGTATTTTAGGAAAAAGGGCATAAGATCTATTTCTATTATCTTTATACATATATACACATATACAATATTTAAGATTTGCTTTTTTTAAGAAGTGCAGTATATCTCTATTTCGTATATGTATATATTATTTAAGGTTTGATTTTCAGAGAAAAATGCACAAAATGTTTCTATTACGTTTATATACAATATTTAGCTTAAGATCCGATTTTTCATGATTTTCTTTCGATTTTCTTCTTGCCTTTCGATTAGTTCATATCGGACCTAATTTCCTTGTTTTTGAAAAAAAAATCCCATTGCTTGTAACCGTTTTTCAATAGTTGATCGTTCAAGATTTAAGGCTGATACCAATTCTTTCAAGTGTTCATCTTTAAACTTTTTGGGTCTACCTTCATGTTCAGCGTTTTCAACATATAAAATACCTTCTTTGAATTATCTGAACCATCTTCTGCATATACCACCGGAATATGCATACTCACCGTACGTTTCTGCAAGTAAACGATGACACTTTAGCAGCGGATTTCTTTAAATTACAAAAGTATAACTAAACTTCCAGCAAAATCCGATTAATTGCGAGAAAACTATCCATTTTCAATGAAACAAAAATAAATGTTGTAAAAATGTTTAACTGTTTGACAGATAGTGCATTCTGACATTGACATTAAGACGACCTGCCAAATTCATATTAAGCCGGTTCACACGTAATACATACAGTAGAATATTATACTATTAGAAAACGGAACTTTATTTTTCTCATACCCAATATTTATGCACAACAATCAGGAAAAAAAAGTGTTTTGGAATTAATTTTTGATGGAAATAGAAACGCAATTGAGCTATGGTCACTATTGGTCTTCTCGTCCGGATCTACATGACGATATTATTTCGAAGTTGTTACCAGTAAAATATCTTAGGTGGCTTCTAAGTCATATATATTTGGCCGATACCTGTCTGAAAACGGCTAATTTTAATAAACTTTATAAAGTTGCCATTTTTGGATATGTTTCTGAGAAGATTTCACGACAACTTTTATTCTAGTAGTCTATGATGAAAATCAAACAAAATCAAATGTCGTTGCACGGTAAAACAATAAACCTAGACCTATAAAAAAAATAGGGGGAGGGGGGAAAAGTTTAGATTTCGTACGGCAAGAGTGGTTATATATGCAATTTCGAAATATATAAAGCAAAGAAAATTGAAGTAGTACCTACAGTATTAATTATTTGATAAGAATTAAATCTTAAACTAATTAACATCATACAATTTTTTTGGTTGAACTAAAAAGAAAGGATAACTATGCTTTTGAAACTGTTCAAACAAATCGAAAGTTCATGCCCAGGGACACAAAATGTGGCTGTAGGTGTTTTTGATTAGAGATATAGTGATGATACCGGACTACTATTTCTGAAGAAAATTCTATTACATTATACTGTAAAATTTTCATAATCCTATCTTCATAACAACCTATCTTATCTACTGATTGATGAATTCATCAATGTGCATGATTGTGGAAATCATTGATGAAAAAAATATTAGATTCGGCATTCAATTTACATATATAAAATATATAATCGTTACTACAAAATAAGCCTAACAGAAACAAAGTGTTGGTGAAAGTGTACCTGTAATCAGGCGCGTATATAGGGGGAGGGTCACGGGGTCATGATCGAATGATTGAATTCGACGCGATTCACTTTGCCCCAAGCGAGAATATTGTCAAGATCGTTATTCAATGATCTAATCATGCAGTCTCGTTTAACACATGTGGCGTTCCCTCTGGAATCCGCAAGGGTGTCAAAGGAGTATGCGAAATCAAGGGTACTGTCATCAGCAAAGCTATGGATAGGATTGAAAGTAAGGGAAAGCAGATCATTAATAAAGATTAGAAATAGAGCCGGAGAAATAACAGAGCCCTGGGGGACACCGGCATTAATAGAATGAGGTTCAGTAATAACGCCAACACGTATTTGGCGACTAGATAAAAAAATTTCAATCCATAATAGAAGAGGAGGGGAAAGACCAAGTGCTTTGAGTTTGGCTAAAAGGGCTGGATACCAGACTCTATCAAAGGTCTTTGAAATATCTACTGCAACGATTTTGGACTCACCAAAATTGTGAAGACTACGATTCCAACGTTCCGTAAGAAAAGTCAGCAAGACTCCAGATGAGCGTCCGTGCCGGAAGCCGTATTGGCGATCGTTGATGAGCTGATTGGTTTCCAGATACTTCATTAATTTGGAGTTAATGATAGATTCAAAAACCTTTGAAAGAATCGAAGTGATTGCAATTGGTCGATAATTTGAGGGATCGCTACCCTCTCCTTTCTTGGGAATAGGCTGAACGTGAGCTAGTTTCCAAGCAGTTGGAAATTTTCCTGTCGAATAGGACAGGTAGAATAGTTTGCGCAGAGGTTTAGCCAAGGATGAGGCACAGCTTTTAATTAATAGGGGCGAGAAACCATCAGGGCCTGCGGCTTTAGAGACGTTGATTCCTTTAAGGACCTTGAACACATCTCTCGTACGGATGTGCATTGGCTCTTGTACACATCCGCACGTCAAAAACCACGTTTCTTGTATGGAACCTACTTTAATTTAATTATTTTTATTATTTGTTGTTATAGCGGCAATAGAAATACACACTCCGTGAAAATTTCAGCTGTCCACCGGTGACGGACGGACGCATGTCAGAAGCTTAGCAATAAGGTTCCTGTGTTTACTCTATGGGTACGGTACCCTAAAAGTGAAGTATGATAATACATAATTAAAGTAGAATACTTGCTAAAGGTTTATGAAAAAACTATTACCATAAAAGTGACATTTTTAATTTCAAACTTGTCAATACATTTGTTCTCTTAAAATGAAACAAGGAATAAACGTAGAAAGAAATAACGCGCTACAAAGTTTACAGTTTAATTAAACCTTGTGGCGGCACAAAGCGGCGTGGCTTATATTTGATCAAGCTACATATGTATGTATATGAAAACTATTGATTCAAAGTCATCTTGTGGCGCGTAAAAAACGCGTAACGCGAATTTATATTTAGGGTTAGAGCGACGGCTAGCTCTGTGCTTGGCGTTTGTTTGCTTTCTTATGAGTAGTAATAGTGGGTATAATAGTCATTCGCTCGTAAATCTTTGGCTTTGAAACATATACGAATTTTTTACGATTTTCTTTTGTTTTTAAATAGTGTCGAAAAATTATCTATCATGACAGGATCGTAAGTAATTTTGGAATACATAGTTATTTTAGTATTTGATTGTTTAGAAAATGGCACGAAATGCTTAACAGGCCAGTGTTAGTGTTTCTAAGAAATTGGTCAGCGATCATAAATTATTTTTACCTATCTGATTTTCCGACATAAAGTCGATGACAGGATAACTTGGTAGGGAGCTCACAACAGGAGCAAACAAACTAAAGGCACTGAGGAAATGAGTGAAATGCTGTTGCAAAGACAACACAGGAGATGAAAAATGGATTCACTGTGAGAATCCTAAACGTAAAAAAGCTTGGGAAATGTCTGGTGAACCTGGTCCATCGTAACCAAAGCGAAATATTCATTGAAACAAACTTATGCTATGTATCCGGTGGGATATGAAAGGTGTTGTATATCATGAGTTGCTGAAACCTTCTGAAACCATTACTGGCGATGCCTACATACGACGACTCATCTGTTTAAAGCGAGCTATTGCAGAAAACATAACCTGAATGGGAGAATCGACTCAACAAGATAATTCTGCAACATGAAAATGCTAGATCACATACAAATTGCTGAATCAGTTACAAACTACTTAGAAGGGCAGAGCTGGGAAGCGTTACAGTACCTGCCGTATTCACCAGACATTGGTCAATCAAAGTATTATCTATTCCGGTCGATGCAGTTTGGTCTTAGTGAAGAACGATTCCATTCTGATTAAAATATCCTAAATTGGCGCCTCCATGGACGAGTACTTCTTCAGAAATAGACTCCAGAAATTTCCTGTACAGATGGGCAAACGATGTAACTTCCGATGGAACATACTTTGAGTAATGTAGGTAAACATAATATAATATAGTTGCTAAATAAAGGTTTGTTTTTACCAAAAAAACGGAACCTTCCTTTTTCATACAATTTCTGAAATAAGAAATTCATTGAAAATGCTAAAAGGAAAAAGAAATTTCAGTAAGGTTATAATCAATTGACACAAAGTGTAGTGTATTAAAAATAAACTCAGAACAATACATAAAATTTCATCTGTCCTCTAAATAATTAATATACAAAGCCGAGCATATTTAATTACCGGAAAGTAATTAGAAGTCACACATGAACATTTCCTACCTTTCCATTACATAATTATACTGATAAATTCTAAAAACTTTTTTTGTAACTTTGTTTCGAAACCCGCTTGGCATTAGTGGATCAATTAAAAGCAATAAAATTGTGAAAATTCCGCAATTAAAATTCGATTAAAATCGTAAAACTCATTTAGCAGGGTGATTCTTAAGTCCATTCAGCACAACACTTTTGTCAGCACACGGAATGCAACATCATAATACGAATTTATTAGTAATTTTACAATCATCTGCAATTTTGATGGAACAATCTCTCGAAGTTCATTGGTTTCCAACCGTAAATGAAGGTAATCGCGTTGCTGGCTCTTAAATAACGACAACTGAACATGGCTTGAATATTTCCCTTTTCCGAAATGATAAACGAAGTAAATATAAACATCAGGTAAAACCTAGAAACATTATGAAGCGATTCTCGTTTTGCTTTTATTCTCCAGTAATTCTACAAATAATATATGCAGTTCTCTAACGTATAGCATCATTCGCATCCATGCGACCTGTTTACATTTCCGGCTGGCATAATTCTACACACTTAAGATGAGACTAAATCTAGCTTGACGCCAAAGCAGAACAGGTCCAGGGAAAAATTTATGAGTGTTTACATAATTTTCACAACCATCTCACCAGGATCACCACTAACTTGATGTGGGCAATTGAGCGTATGAACTGAACATCTTGCAGAATCCGCAAGCATATAATCTAAGTATGTATGCATGTTATGTATGTTACATGTTGACGCATCTCTTGAGACTCTACTAAACACTCTCTAAACACCGTGAAATCATTCATATTTTCACTAATTTAAGGTGGTGCTTATTTTAGAATTTTTGGCGAACGATTTGAGAGCGGCAAAAACAAAGCCGTTGGTATAATTGCACCCACGCATACTCTGCACTTTATCTTCTTCCGTCACCCACGCAGGAAGTAAATTACACGTTTCAAAGGCTCTGCTGCTTCTTCGAACACCCTTAAAAATGTGAAATTTATCTTTGGGAGCAGTGTTGTTGCTTTTGCAACGAAACATAAATATTTTGGAATCTAAAAGTGCGCATCGATTGAACGATTTTGGCACGGTTTTCTGGGCGCAAAATTTTTCATTGATAGATTTATGGTAATTTTATGCGCATTCTCTGAATTTTGGCCAACATTATATGCTCTTAAGATTCTACAAAATTTGCATCCTAACGACGACCGAGATGCAGTTTTGAACTGAGACTCAGTCTGAAGAGGAGTTTTATTGTGCCAATGAACAGATTTTGGCATTTCCCGGATATAGTTTTATTTTTATTTATTTATTTATTTTTATTTATTTTTTGGAACAGATATATTTGTTTTTTAAGTAGTGATTCATTCTGTCAACATTTTTATCATCATTTTTAAATGAAGAGAACATGTTATAACAAGTTAAATGTGATCTTTTAAGCACAAATTCCACAAATCATTTAGAATCTATTTTTTTTTTCTATATATTATTAAACTAAGCTCACAAATCTAAGCCTTTTCGATAATTCTTTGGCAACAGAGTAAATGTGATCTGTCCAGCTTAATTTACTGGAACTGCTAAAATCGTGACAGTATATCGAAAAATAATCCTCTACCAAAAGAAACGGGAGTGGAAAAATTATGATGTTTTTTTTTTTAAAAAGATGAGGCATCTTGTAGTTTTAGACTCATTGAAATCGATGCGATTCGCCGCCTTGCCCCAAGCGCGTATTATTCACAAGGTCGGTTCATGCAAATTCGATTGACACATGCTGCATTCTCCCTGGAGTCTGCAAGAGTTTCAAAGGAGTAAGCGAAATCAAGGGTACTGTCATCGGCAAAGCTATGGATGGAACTGATAGCAAATTAGTTTAGGGTGCAAACTGGAGTCATTCAAACCAATCTTTTCTCAGTTTTACACACTGGCATATACAGGGTGTCCCGTATGTGCTCTGGCACCCGAAGGCTACGGATAGGTCATGCTTAGACAAAGAAAAAATGGGGGGAGGGCATCGTTGCGGTTCCCGAGATAACGGGACTTAAGATATTTGGGTATGTTTTATAGATAAGCCTATAACATCTGAACGTTACATCCTATGATGATCATTCCAACTTTAATAGATAGATAATCGTTTGATCTTTCCAATTGTCTATACAAATTTCCCGCAGCCTTTCCGTTTTAAAGTTATGGCACAAAAAAGTTAAATTTTCGGAATTTTTACTCGTTTTTTTTATTTTTATTTAACTACTATTTTTATCATAAAACACGTCATCAATATCAATTTTTCATATTGAATTTAAAAAGGTAAAAAGCTTAGATTTAAAATGACCTATCACACTCTGTACCCAAAATGTAACAATTTCTGCGTTTTTTGCACCTTTTCTTAAGCATCTCCAGCGAAAATGGCTGAAAAAGGTCACTTCCAAAAGATAATTGTCTACTTTCTGGCTGAACTTGAACTTTTTCAGCCCTTTTCGCTGGATATGCTTAAGAAAAAGGGTGTAACGTTCAGAAGTTACAGGGTGATCTACAAAAATATACCGAAATATCTTAAAATCCCGTTATCTCGGAAAACGTTACGATTTCCTACCCCTCCCTAAGCATGATCTATCCGTAGCCTTCGGGTACCAGTTTGTCAAAGCGTGATCTATCCGTATCCTTCGGATGCCAGACCACATACGGGACACCCTGTATATATGGACTGCTCGATATTATATTGCATGCGGCTACAAGTTTTTGTCTCAAAAATAGTTCTTCCGTAGGTGCCAACATTGAAAAAACCATTGGCGGGAACTAAGTTAGGACTAAGTTAGTCCTCTGATAAGGTAGTGAGGGAGTCTGTTTCGTGGCTTGGGAAGTGTTTCTCGAGGGTTTTAGATCATCCAAAATTGGGGTCCCAAATTCAAAAACTGAGAAAAACTTATACACATACATCGCATGCATACAATATTCATCCAAATAAATTTTTATTTGTTTTAATTTTGGAATAAAAATATTTTGTATAATTTTTTGAAGTTGAAATAAATAAAAAAATATCTTTTCTAATAACTCAATTAATTAAATATTTTTAGTATTTTAGCCCCCACGATTTTCGGATCACTAAAGGGAGGGGGGGGGGGGTGTCATGACCTCGTAACCAGCCCCTTACGATTTTCGGATCACTAAAATTGTGGAAACTATACCGTTCCAACGTCCCGTAAGAAAAGTTAGCAAATCACCAGATGAGCATCCCGACCGAAAGCATTTATATTGGTGATCGTTAATAAATTAATTACAAAAAAGGTTGTTAGAAAAAAATCACATAAAAGTGTTCAGCAGAAGTAAGGCTCGGTATTAATAACGGGAATTTTTTCTTTCTTTCATAAGCTTAACAAGGCGCAATTATTCAATATTTTAAACGCTGTACGTCACCAGCTAATCTTATTGAAATTTATCAGATTTAGCCCAGTTTACATTTGTATCAAACTTGAAGACAGTGCTATACAGTTGACAAACACGGGTAATCGTACAGGTCTCTACTACTACTACTACTCTACCCCTGATGAAGCAAATATTCTTTACGAAATATATATGCAAAAACCAAGTAAAAATTAAAAAGTATTTCAGAAAAAATAAACGTATCAAAAATTTTATTAATTTATAAAATAAAAAATAAACTTGTTTTGATAGAAAAAAAAAAGTACCAACATGGAAATAGACAGCTCTTTTTTGGAGTCACAATATTTCTAACCATGGATAAATAAAGTTCTAAGCTGATGTTAATGGAAAAGCCAAATATTTGTTCGCTAGGCAAGCTTTATCAGGATATTTCATCTCACGTGAACTCCTTCATTCGTATGGATTCAAATCGAATCTAATTTATGGTTCTGAAAGATATCCCTTGAACTGAATTGAAGGATCACTTCCATTACGCGTATTTTCTAGGAAAATAAATCCAAAAGTACTGGTTTGGTAAAAAGTCTTGTTCAATCTCGAACTTAAAAGACAAGATATTTTCTGTTTTCCGCTTGTCCAAACTGTATTATCGAAATAATAAACGAGGTAAACGCTTGCTTTATATAGAATGTAAGTAAGCAACTATGGCGCTGACAAAAAAAACTGCAGGATTCTTGTTTTCTATGACCCAATACTTACTAACTTTGATAGTATCGAAATTTTAGCTTTAGATACCTAGATAATCAAGGGGGGGGGGGGTGCATTATTTTTGGAACATTGTAGGCTAATAAAAGATTTGCCAAAAGCTTTGAAAACAATATTTCTGCAATTCTTCAAAGTAGCTTTTTCAAACGATAACCAAACAGAAAAAAACTTTAGGGGCCCCACGTCACCCCCATTAAAAATTAAAAGAAAAATCATAATCAATGACTGTCGACATCACGCCGTTGTCGAGAAAAACATATGTGACAGACAAACGGTCGGACACATTAACGATCTTATAAGGGTTCCATTTCTCATTTTGTTGTATGAATCCTAAAAGTTACTCGACCGTCGAATTTAAGATCTCATTACTGTCAGGCTTTCCTATCTTATTAAGTGTGGGCTAAATGCTCTCACAACATACTAAACAAATATCGCAATCATTGTCGTAATCGCACAAGTAGCATTTCGATTCTTTTGGAGCAAATATGACATCCGCTTTTATAGTATTCTTCTTCGAAACAGTTTTCCATTTACCCTGCTTTTTTTCATTTTAGGCAAGTCCTTGATGAGAACCGCACTTATCCTGTCTTTATGCCTTTATTCCGAGGTGGAGCTAGGCCACCATTCCACTTTAAGTGGAATGCTCTACAGTACGAACAACTCCCTTCAATTCCGATCAGGTTCGAACCTGAACTAACATATTCAGTGTTTAGTAATGCTCGAGGATTTGAAGCTAGCACACATCTACTGATAGTTCTCGAAGATATTATTGATATCTCCGGAAACTATCGAGTATATACGAATATTTCATAACCATAAAATCTGGTTACGTCTACGTGGGAAATATTTTGCCAACTTGTGACCAGTGACTCTGGCTATGAATTGGAAGATGTTTTGCGTTTGAACAGACCACTTCACACACCTGTCAGGATACTAATAACATGTTCGTTTTGTGACGTTCGTATGTCCATAAAACACCCTGAACTCGCACAAATCAACAGATGGCGTACATACTTAGGGGTGGATATGAACGCGATGAGAGGGACCGTAATCAACACTTATCCATCTAATTACAAAGGTGCTGATATGGCATTAAAATTGTTGATTCACAATCTTATGAATTCTATTCGGTTCTCACATATTGACCGGAGAGTTTAGAGGATCTGCACAGTATGTACTGGTGAAGGCGCCCTGTTTGCAAAACCTATGTAATGAAACTCGCGCGACATGTATTAGTTGATCTTCCCGAATTTTGGCATTGCTAGAACATCATTTCAATGAGGACCAAGAATTTGTAGTCAGGTGAAATGTTTGATTAGTTTCGTTTTGACGTTGGCTTAATCCGCAATTCATTTATACTACATGAGAGTTAAAAATGGGAATCAGAGTACTGACCCCAACACTATGCACAAAATATTAAAAGCCACTTCGTTGTCAGATCACAGAGACGTTTTCGTCTTGAATATCTGGCAATGAAAGCTTAAAGATTGTGTACTACAGGATTGAGACTAATGGTGAATTCTTTTCACCTGAACTAAACCGTAACTCATTCAGTTCCTAATGTACTTTCTTAATCAATGAAAATTTGTAGTTACAATTCGAAGGTAAACGTCAAATCGGATTTATTTGTAATTAAAGTGAGGATGTGTGGAATTTTTGTGAAAATACAATTATTTTATTGAAGTGGTTTATTTTTTATTCTGGTTCAGTTGAGTGCCAGTTCGGTTCTATTGAATTCTCCATACGAGATCAGGCCACAGCAGTGGCGAATTTCTCTATAGGCCGAGTAGGCCCAGGCCTGGGGCCCAAATTTATGGGGGCGGCTAATCTTGGTGAGATTTGTTTTAGTAGTCGAGCCCTCTGTGAATCCACACGTCAACGTTTAAAAATTCAAAATGAGACCATAGCACCCCGAAAAAGAAATTTACACGTATGGAGATTACAATTATGAAAATTTTGGATCATCGAACTGGATCTTTGCTTTACTCCAAGTTCAAGCGCATCATTTCAATTTTGCTCCACTATAGACTACATATATTAGTACTGGGTTATTTGGTATTTTCGGTGTTTTACAGGGAGTAGAGGGGCGGTAATCTTCCATAGGCCTAGGGGGCCCAAGTTATCAAATCTTCCCCTGGGCCACAGCATTTGCAAAACTAGTCCACGGGTTTTTTCCCTGCTTTGGAACAGTTACAAGTGCTGTGGGAATGACAAGTACCTCGTTAGAGATGGGGCAGTTTGGAGAGCTCTATGATACTAGAGTAACGGCGATATTTAACAAAACTATTTGTTTAAAAAATCAAAATTTCTCATTAGGTAGTTAAAAAAAAAAACTTGTTGGAATTGCTACTTATCTGCAAATGTAGGCACATTACTTAATTTTAGCATAGCCTTTCACTTCGGATTTTCAAAATTATGGAAAATTTTGCACTTATATTTTACCTTTGTTACCCCAACTTTATATAATCTTATGTGTCTTATTTAGCCTTTGTACTATTTGCACCCCCCCCCCCTTCTTTTAAGATTTAGCCTTTTTCTTATTTACAGAGCCACACTTTATATGTTTTTTTTTATATTTAAGAGTAACTTTATAACGTTTTTATTGAAGAATTTATTTACGTAAAATAAAATAAAAAATATTATTATAATAAGTAGAGGAGTGGGTCCGATGGACTGACTTCTAAGCACTGCGACCTAAAAGATCTTTTATACTATACGCCTGCCATGTTAGGTCCAGTCTATACTTTCACCCTTTTTAAGAGAGTTATTACTTCATCAGGGCCAGTTTTCCGGACGTCTGCTGGGATTACAAAATCCTTACCCAGACAGTGGGATCTTTCCTACATCTTCGCTGCAGAATGAGCAGTTGTCGTCTATGGTCTTGCCCATTTCTTTTAGAATGCACCCAAGTGGGCAATTGACAGACATTATGCCAGTAAGTAGCCTGATCTGGTGCTTACCACAGTTGATGACTTTGTTAAAGTCATTTTATATGAAGCTATTGAACTTCTAGGCCGCGTGCTGAGATTCAGCGCACTGCAGATTGGGCGCTAGAGAATTCCAGCAGAGGATCACCTGCACACCTGATAAGGTTCTGAAGCTTTGCAATAGGATGTTTCGATGTCGGGCCAATCCTAGAAATGTAACTTGGTTCCTTTACGTGGATTAAAGAATACATGAATAGTAATCGTCTTCGTGACAAGTATGTTTCAAGTGAGCATCCCACAAAGGAGTCCACATAGGAAGAGATATGAGCAAATCTACGCAACCCATGAACAAACCTGATAGTATCGTTGGAAGCGACATTCAATTTTCTTTAGCAACCAAATCGAGTTTGGAAAAAATTAAGCTGCCAAAAGTTAAGTGAAGTAGTACCAAAGATTTAGCGAGTTTCATACGCATATGAGTCGATAGTATGCTAACGGACGTTCTTAGCTGATGTAAGCAACCATACACTTTCCCTAAAACAGAAGAGATATGATTGCAGCATGTTAACCGCTGATTTATTTCTATGCCTAATCTTTTGACTGAGTTTGAGCATGGTATGGTGTGGTAGTGCTGTTGATCATTATCGGAGGCAATTCACTAAGATCTAAATTTCCCTTGTAAAATGCTATACAGTTAGATTTGAACGGATTTAGCGTTAGATAGTTTTTTTCTTTGCAGATCGTCACTTAGCCGAGAAACGCAATCTTCAACAAGCCCTATTGGTCGATCAAAAGAAATCTGCACGTCATCAGCGTAAAGGTGGACCGTTGAATCCTGTAGTATCATTGGGAGATCATTGATATAGCAACAAAAGAGAAGCGGGCCTAATATTGATCCCTAGAGGATTCCACAGATAAGGAAAAGGGGTGACGAAGTGGTATTATTCAATTTTACAGACTGACTGCGACATTCCAGAAAGCTTCGATGAAATTAATTGCCGTACTCGAAAACCCAAAATGTTGCTGGAGCCTTATTAAGCAGCCTAATGTGATTCACTGAATCAAAGGCCTTGCTAAAGTCCAGAAGAACCAGTATTGCTATGTGGTCATTGTCAATCGAGTCAGTTATGTCAGATACTACTTTAAGGAAGGCAGTTTCGGAACTATGATGCGCTCTAAGGACGGACTGCCAACGTGATAAGAGGTTGTTTTGTTTTAGATAAGAAGCCATGTGGACATGCATAAGCTCTTTGAGAACCTTTCCAAAGAAACAGAGCAAGCTAATGGGTCTATAGTCGGCCAGTTCGGAGGACTTACAAGACTTAGGGATAAGCAAGACATTCGCTTTTTTCTACATCAAAGGAAAGTAAGAAGTGGTGAGGTAAGCGTTAAATATACGGACGAGAATGCGGACGATATGCGGTAAGATTATTTTTTTGAATCGTGGCCAGTGTTTGAAGATTTAATGCTATTAATCGCATATATAATCTCGTCTGCATCTACGCACCTAAAGGCAAATTCAGAATGATGTGTGTTGCAAAGGAAGGTTCTGCCATTATAATTAGTGATACTTTTCTGTTTTGGGCATTATTTCTTCTTTTAGGTGCCCTTTGGTAATTTCGGGGCTTGCTGTACTGAATAAAACCATGAAAAAATCAGCAAAAAAACTTCATTTCATTTAGGCGAATATTTTGACATCAAAGTATGACAAAAGCAGAATCGCCCTGCTGGGGGGTGATTTTGATCTGATAAAAATAACTTTTACTATTGAAAAACATTCAGTTTAAATGGCAATACTCCGCTGCATTCGAAACCAGAGTCGATATGTCGTTGCGTTGCGGCTAATAGCAATGATAATCATAATGCGTATTCACGACTTTTTTCAATGGTACTTTTAAAAAAAAAAAGATAAGTGGTAAACCATACGATTTTTTGATTAGCCAAGAAATTTTCTGGACAAGTTACCTAGTGGTCACCTATTAAGAGAGAGAGAGGTAGCAAAGGAGGTCACCACCACCAAAATCACCATCAACTAAATATTAAGGTTGTTAGTTTTTCTGTTTTTTTTTAATACTTTTTACCTATTAACTATTTTATATTTTTTGAGATTTTTATTTGTACCATTCTAAATTAAATTACTAAAATACAAGAATCCAGCTTTTGAAACTGGGACGGTCCGGTTTCTTGGCTACAGTAACTTGATCTGGAATCGTAAAAATAAAAATAAAAAAAAATAATTTTTTTTCATTTATAACCAATTCTAAAAATAGTGAGTTCGAGTCCCGTATATAGCATGATATAAATAAAACTTTTATTTCAATTATTCAATGGTCAGGGACTATGTTATAACTTTCCCAGCATTTACAATTATTTATTTCAGAAATAGTACAATAAGACAAAAGTCTTTACCTAAGTACATTAAACAAAACAAGCTATAATTCTATAATAAGAGAGTTAGGCACTAGAGAGAGCCAATATGAAAAACATAAAATTACTACAAAGAAGGAAAAACAAAAAATTACAATGAAATAAGAAAAATAATAAGAGTAATAAGGTTCAAATGGGGAGCGAAGAGAAGTTTTTCATCGAAAGTAACTCCTGAATCTTTTATTTCTTTGACATATGATAAAGAAATATCGTTAATTTCATAGTGGAATAAGATTATGTCACGTTTTCTATAGAAAGTTATGCTTTTACATTTGTCTACGTTAAGATCCAACTGGTTGTTTTTACACCAAATTTCAAGTTTATTCTCAGTCGGTAAATCATTGATATAAATTAAAAAAATAAAGGGACCGAGTATTGTACCCTGGGGAACACCAGATGTCTGTTCAAAAGAACTAGATTGAGAGCCGTTGAAGACAACCAGACTCTCTCTTTCTTTCAAGTATGACTGGAAAAAAAAGACAGTGTCTATATTGAAGCCAATTTTTAACATTTTTATGAGACACTGGTTGTGGTGAATCTTATCAAAGGCCTTAGCAAAATCAGTGTGTATGGAATCAACTTGTTTATTTTTATCCAGAGCAGAAGCAATGGTATCAGTAAAGAGACCGAAGTTTGTAACCGTCGAGCGACAAGGTTGGAATTCATGCTGCGAGTTTGATATGAAAGGCATAGTTTGATGAAGAAGCTGATTGTACATAACTCTTTCGAATATTAAAGCCAGTGCATTGGAAATGGCTATTGAGCGACAGTTAGTGACTAATCTAGGATCGCCTGCTTTAAAAATTCGGGTATCGAACCCATTCTTTAATATTGGTGGAAAAACTTTTCTAAGTATTGATAAATTAAATAAAGTACTTAACGGCTTCGCTAAGTTAGTAGAAGACCGCTTGTAAAAAAGGTTAGGAATACCATCAGGTACGGGATTTTTATTACAATTAAGGTTATTTAATATATCAAGTACATTATCAGAAGAAATGAAACTTAAGTTATGCTAACAGAATTACTGTAAGACTGAAGAGATGTTAAATCAAGATTGGATTCCTTACCAGAATATACTGACAAAAAGTATTCAGAAAAAAATTCACAGATTTGCCTAGAAGATGACGAGGTAACTTCTTTGTAGACCATCTCTTTGGGAGAAGCACTTGAATTCCTGAAATGTTTATTAAGAGCCCAGAAAGCTTTGGGGTTCTCCTGAAGTGAGAGTTCAGTTGCATCCACATATTTCTTGAAACACTGATTTAGTAAGCCTTTAGATAATTTCCTAAGATAGGAGAAAGTTTTGTAGTGTTCCGGATGCTGGTGAACCTTATATTTACGACGATATCTTTCTATAATTTGAAGAACTTTAATCAGTTGGTGACTATACCAGGTCGGAAAATTGTTGGTTTTCCTTTTAGTTAATGGTATATATTCTCGAATACCGGTGTTGGCTATTTCGTAAAAATTCTCCAACGACTGTATAGGATCAGTCGAAATATCCGAGGAAAAGTCAATACCATTGAGGTAGTTACACAATCCAGTGTAATCTCCCAATGCGAAGTTCCTTTCCCTTATAAATTCATTACGAGATGGTTTTGGCATAGAGATATTCAAATTAATGTCCAGTAGAGGATGATGAGGGTCCAGCTGTGCGATATCTGTCCATACTAAATCCAGAATCCTATCATTAAAATTTTTGACGTTATTAAATTGGTTTAGGTGGAACAGAGACACATTGTTTATCAGGGAATGGGCTGCTTGACTGAAAACACCAGAAGGCAACATGCAATTTTCAGTTCCGTCTAAATACCAAGAAAGATATAGGAGATTGAAGTACCCTAAGAATAAAACACGAGAGTTTTTAGGTTATTGTAGAATTCTGTCACTTACTCTATAGAGAAGAGAGAATTGTAAGACTCACAGGTGCTATTAGGAGGTATATAAACACAGCACGCGTATAAAGTAAGATATTGTAGTTTAACAGTAACCCACAGAACGTCGTCAGTGATCTCCTGGTGATGTAAACAAAATGAGCTAAGGGATTTATTTACAGCGATTAGACAACCTCCAACATCCCTCATACCAGAAAGCTATAAGTTCCTATCCTTTCTGTATACCGTATATCGAGCATCGAAATGTTCAGGACTAGAGGCATAACCCTGTTAGAAAGTTTCAGTAAGGCATACAATATCATAATTACTGGAAAGTAATGACAAATTAGACTCAGTGGTTTTAGTTCTTATCGAGACACTGACAGATGCTGATAACAACGCTAGTTAATAACTTGAGTGACAAATTGGATGAGTTTAAGAATGATTTGCAACAACAAATAAATTCTATTCATGATAGATTTAATGAACTTGTTGAAGAAAGGCTTGGCACAGTTTCCGCATAAATTAAAGGTATTATTACTAAAATTGAAGATCGTGTGGACAATCTTGAGCGGCAACATCTTGCTAAGGATATTATAATAAATGGTATTCCGTGTGCTGAAAATGAAAATTTGACGGAGATTTTCAACAATATTTGCAGCTTTGTCAATACTCCCACTCCACAAATAAAAGATATTTTCCGAGTAAAACATAAAACAAATCATGACGGCTCTATCATTGTTAAACTTAATTCCACATCTGCTAAAAATAATCTCCTCATAGCGGTCAGTGCTAATGCAAAGCGACGTATGGCAGTTACACTTCGTAATGCTGGATTAAACTCTGATAGGCGAATTCATATTAATGAGAGCTTAACCAAACGAAACTATGTAATCTATCGAGAAGCCCAACGTCTTAAAAAACGTAATCAACTGGTATCGGTATACAGTCGGAATGGACGAGTTCTTGTTCGTCGTAAGCCAGGAGATAATAGCCAAATTGTCTCAGATTGCAATCTATTGGAGAAATTCGCAGCTACAACGGCTTTAAATATCGATATAAACAATGGCAATAAAAACCTACCTGCATGATGCCTTGTACATCTATGTGCTGTTATGTTTACAATTTTCGAATGAATTTTTTCGCGACCTTTTAGTTATAAATGATGATGAACTAGCTAGATATACACGAGTAAGCAATGTACTATTAATATTTTATGAATTTTTTCTCTTGTTACTATTAAGTGCTATCTGTGAATTGAACTCTTTAGTGTACTGCTTAAGTATTTTTTTTGAAACTTTTATTACTACTTACTCTCTTGCTAATATACTTGCTAAATATTGCTTAATGGATTTTGATCATTTATCTAGTTCTATGTGTATAGTTTTCTTTAATGAATATACAGAATGTAGTCAGTTCTTGACCCTTATTTCCGATGCTCACTCTTTTATGTATATTATATATATTTGTTTTTCAAACAGCAAGTAGTTGAGTTATAATGAATTATTCTAGTATTCCGGCTCCTGGTGGCATAAATAACTCTAGAATTTTGCTGGATATTTTGTGCAAAAGACACAATGGTTTACGGATATGTCACTTTAACGCCCAGAGCATATTGCCGAAGATCGATGAGTTTAAAGTGGTTTTCAATGCTTCCTTATTAGACGTGATATGCATATCAGAAACATGGTTAAAGGCTCATATTACCGATGAGATTATTGCTCTTACTGGTTATAAGTTTTTTCGCAACGATCGGTTTAATCGTACTGGTGGAGGAGTAGCTATCTTTTTGACAAATTCTTTGCGTGGCCGTATTGTTTCTCTTTCTAATCCCGGTGCTGAAATAGAATATATTTTTGTTGAAATGTTTGCCGGTAGTGATAAATGCTTGTTGGGTTCTGTGTACAGGCCTCCTCATTCAACGGAATTTAGTCCTCTTAACAATTTTCTTGCAGCTGTCTGTCATGCTTACAAACATATTATAATAGCAGGAGACTTTAATGTGGACATGTTGAATGACACAAATAGCAGCAATCCTGTTCATGAAGTAATTGAGTCTTATAGTTTATCTTTAATAAACTCTCTTCCTACTCATTTCACATCAACATCTTCCACTTTACTTGATCTTTTTCTTGTAGCCGACCAAAATCGGGTGATGTATCAAAATCAGCTGTCATTTTCAGCATTCTCAAAGCATGATTTGATATTTCTAACATATGATATTGATCTTAGTGGGAGTAGTGAATCCCATGTATTCACATATCGAAATTTCAGTGCCATAGATTGCGGCTCTCTTTTCGGTGAAGCATCTGAGCTCCAGTGGGAATGTCTCCGACGAACAACATCCGTGCATGAACAGATATATTATTTTGAATATCTCATTAATTATCTGTTTGAGAAATATGTCCCCCTAAAGACGCACTATATTGCTGACACTAACTGCCCCTGGTTTACATATCGGATTCGGACATTAATCCTACAGAGAAATATTGCTTACAGAAGGTGGAAACGTTTTCGAACACCAGAGTGCTGGGAGGCTTATCGTGTTTTGCGCAATGCGTAAATCTGGAGATTAAATATTCTAAAAGACGCTACTTTGCTTCCAAGTTTGATAGCAAGCTTCCTACTATGATATTATGGTGAAATCTTAAGAACTTTGGTCTCAATAGATCCTGCAATCCAGATATAGATATTGACCTTGATGATCTCAATAACATGTTCGTTGGTACAGTGCTGGATGCATCATCCGATCCACTTGAAATTCCTGTCTTTGATTCATCTTATGATGGATTTTCTTTTGCACAGGTTGATCAAGAGGAAGTTTTCAAAGCCGTTTTCTCGGTCACATCTAATGCTGTTGGTCCTGATAATATACATCCCAAATTTATTAAACTGTTATTGCCTATTATTCTATCTAATCTGACGTATATATTTAACACTATAATACTCACGTCTGTGTACCCTGAATCTTGGAAAATATCTAAGATCATCCCCATCCCTAAGAATCCTAAACAGAATCCCCAGGAGTACCGACCCATCTCCATTTTATCTTTCTTGTCCAAGGTTTTTGAGCGGCTTATATATCAGCAAATACTTACGTATATTGACACAAATAACCTAATGTCCAATTTACAATCTGGATATAGACCTAAACACAGTTGTACGACAGCCCTACTAAACATATCTGATGATATCCGCTTGTCTATGAATTCTGATATGATAACTGTTCTTTCTCTTTTAGATTTCTCCAAGGCTTTTGATAAAGTTAATCACTCACTACTCATATACAAGCTTAAAAGATTGTTTAATTTCTCTAGTGGTGCTGGCTTATTTGGTCATATTTGGAAAACCGCCAGCAAAAGGTCTGCTATGGTGAGTACTCCTCTGAATTTTTGCCGGTATGTAGTGGTGTTCCGCAGGGGTCAATCCTCGGGCCCTTGCTTTTTTCTGTGTTCATAAATGACATTTCTTCAGTCATTTTGAATTGTAAGTTTCACTTGTATGCTGATGATTGCCAGCTATATATTTCAAGACCACGTGAATTGATGGTGGATGCGGTATGTAGACTGAATGAAGACCTTAGATTAATATCTTTGTGGGCACTACAGAATAAGCTTCTTCTAAACCCGTTAAAATCTAAAGTAATTCTATTATATAGAAATAATCTCGACATCACTGACTTTCCTGATGTGATGTTAGATGAACCTCCTATTCCATACAGCAGGTCGGTAAGGAATCTTGGCATCATTTTTAACACTACACTTACGTGGTCTGACCATATCAACAGTATTGTGTCTAAGATTTACGCAACGCTTCGTAAGCTTTCCGTTCTTCCTCCGTTACTCCTCGAAATACAAGGCTCATGTTAGTAAAACAACTTATTGCTCCTTTGATTACCTACGGATATGAATTGTTTTGCCAGCTAGATTCCTTCTCGCAAAGAAAAATCACTGACGCGTTCAATTCGGCTGTTCGCTACGTGCACGGTCTGAGACGATATGACCATCTTTCTCCCTATGTAAAATCCGTCTTTGGATGCACCTTAAGAGCGTATCTTGATTTCAGGGTAATTCTATTTTTGTATAATTTAATTGTAAAGAAGGTGCCTAGCTATCTACATGAAAAATTATTGTTTTCTCGGTCCAATAGAACTGTGGCGTTGAATGTGCCGAGTTTTAGTTATCGTGTAACTGAGCGTCAATTTTTCATTTATCTACCAGGATGTGGAATACTTTACCTATGGAGATCAGAAAGAGTGGTGGCGGTGATTTCAGGGGCAAGATACTGGATTATTTCTCCTATCGATAATTATTTAATTAACACTTTTTCTAATTTTAGTGATTACCACATATCTACATATAAGTTTTTTTTTTGCCTCTTATTATTATTGTATAGATATAGTTTTAGCGGTTATAGTTTATCTTGTTTTATTATTTTTTTCCTTGTCTATTCTTTAGTTTACTCCAGCTCATAGTGCAGCAAATTTTTTTTGTTAAGTTTACTTACACATAAGTAGAAAGCCAGGCTTTAAGTGTGTAGATGTTGTCAATAAATAAATGAATGAATTGAATTGAATAATAATAATAGGACGTCATCATCTTTTTTTAGTTGCTCTATGCAGTAAGTAAATGTCCAGAGAGCAATCAATGATTTTATTCCTAAATGGAGTAATGTGGTCAAATCTCCGCAAACCGAATGCAAATCTAGTGCAATCATTGAAAGCGACTTCCAGTTTCCGCTTGCAGGCGGCATCTAGTCTAGGGAATATCAAGGATCCAAATGAAAAATGTGGTAATATCAAAGACTTTAAAATGATCGAGTGAAATATATCGGTAAACTCCTAACCAATGATTCAACAAATTTGTGCATTTAAGCATAACAACAAGAAATTTGCATCTTAGTTAAACGTTTGAGGTAATTTTTGCCATTCCTTGAATTTTCACTTTTTTTTTTGTATTTTATTCATCAAAATTCCATAGCCAAGCCATACATTCCTCAAGTCCTTGTATACGATTAATGGAAGTAAAGTTAAACAAGAAAAAAACAAACAAAATGTCTACGAAATTTGCATACAAGTGCGATAGTATCCAAGTCTACAGTGATCTCTGGTAAATATAACTAGATAAATTGAAACCTGGAAATGATAACTTACTTTGACAATGTCCCCGGTATGCAACTGTCAACGAAGTGGTCGACTGCCTGCAGGCTCTTTTCTTTAGCTGACATTCAGTCTTATAAGTCTTCCCGTCTGTTCCGCAAACTGGGTTGTAATAGCGTCCATGTACCATTTGCTATCCAACAGATCCCCGTTCAATTTACATAGAAAAAATATATGAAAAAGGAAAGGGGGCGCAGCAATGACGAGCCCACGGTTATCTAACAATGTAAATTGGAATTTTAATCAGATCTTACCGTCAGATCGTTTGGCGGATAAGGAAATCCATGATTGAAAAATCCGTTACGAATTTTTTCATCTAAAGTTAGTTCACCGGCCTGATGTATTCGCTGCAATGGCTTCTGTCTTCGGATGTTGATTGTTGCATTCTGAGATGTAGATGTAACCACTTTCTGCCCTTTAATTTTGCGATGCTTTTTGTACTGATGGCGGGTGTGATGTGGGATATTGATTTGATCATCTGAATTTTGACTATGTTGTACTACAACGGCATTCTTAGATGATACATTTTGTTTTTGTTTGTTAACCTTAAATGAATTCTCTGTGTTTCTTGGTGAATTTGTTCTGTTTTTATCTTTTTTTACAGTTTTTGAATTATTTTGAATTTGCCCGGATGGTAATTGAATACTTTCAATATCATCCTGATGATGTATCCTACTATTAGTCTTCTGCTTTCGCCTTTTGGGTGAGTTTGACTTTCTTTGGTTTTTCATCTTTTCAGCTAAGGTGGTGCTTTCAGTCTCTTTATCTAATATGCTATGTCCTATTTCACTTAAGCTACGAATTTCTCTAGTTTTCGGAATGCCTAATGTTAGTTGTGTTAATTTTTCACTCTTTCCTATATCAATTACTCGAATGGGATGCTTCTTTAGTTTTTTATCTTTGGATGCTTTACAAATAGGAGCACATATACATCTGGGACGTCCTTTACGTATGACGCATCGCTTTCCCGGACCGCATTTTGCAACATCACAGGAGTCTGGAAAAAAAGGAGAGAGAAAAAAATGTAATCTGTAGTACTTATAAATAAAATTGTTTTAAGAATAGTTTTAAATAAAAATAAAAAAGTTAGGAATATTTAGGTATTTTGATTAACCAATAGGCAGAAGTGCAGAAATATTGTTAAGAGCGTGGCCTTAGTTCATTATGCAACACATAATATTTAAAATATATATAATATATATCAAGTTCTTTTTAGGGGTCGGCAACCTATGACCCGCGGGTCACCATCTGATAATTTCAAGTGACCCACCTTAGTTCCGAAAATAAAGTATAATATATAAAAATAAATTATAAAACAAAAACAAACATTTTGAGAATAAAAAAAAATTAAAATAGATAATAAGAACAGCATCGAATCTTCACTTTCTTCAGCACTAACACAAGATTGATGCACTAATTTTAATTCTAAATATTGTCACACATCACTCGCATTCTCGTTAATGTGTCAGGCCAAGGTATTCCCATTACGATCCACGTTCCGCCATTATTGACGAAATATCGTGAAAATGTATGGGAAAGCATTGGTACACAATATACTCTCTCCTCTCTCTGTCTTTCCTATAAAAATGTATATACATTAGTCACAGAAATACGTCACAGGCTATCAGCTGCAATATGTCAACATTTTAATGGGAATGCTTGTCTTCTATATACCTTGGTATCAACCTACAGGTACCTACTTCAGAACTACTTTATAAGCCCTGAGGAGATGTAAGTCAGTTAGAATCAGACAAATCTATTAATTATCTTTCTCATCTAATGCTTCAGTCTAATACTAGACAAAACCGCTGCTGTGAGTACTGAATCAGCCCTGAAAAGATGCTAAAATAATGAGGGAGAAGGAACATATCTGGAGTTGCGTTTTGTTTCATTTTATGGACGGAACTTTTAGTGATTCAGTACATTTTGACGGGTTGAAGTATATGCAGTTTCACCGATAGAATCAAAGAATGATTGTAGTAACAACAGTGCAGCAACAATCATGCTACATCTGCCAGCTTTGTTGTAGCTCTTAGCATTGGTACCAACGGAAAACCATTTACATAGTGTGGTGTTCCGAACACTTGTTATGGTTGTAGTGTGATGTATGCAGCAGTGTTCATAGTACCACACAGCGAATGTGCTGCCATGAGTGACAGAACGACACGATTAAACTCTAGCTGGGACTGAGCACACTTTTTTTTTGGCGCGGAAGAAGAAGAAGTGACAGGTGACAGCCATTTTGGGTCTTCGTGTTGCTCTCGTCGGTGTGTAGTCCACGGAATAAAAGTTTGTTTTTTCCTTAGAAAAGCGTCCAACTGGGTACGAAAAAAAGATAAAAACTCTGAAATTCCAGCATCCTTGACGCGAGTGTGCTCAGCACTCTTTATATCAAACGAAATTATTGTTTCATACGAAGGTACTACCATAGCAAAATGACGCCATTTCGGTTCAACTTATAAATGTGAGCAAATATTTTCACAAATGAAATTTATATTAAGCAAGAACAGGAACGAAAATTTAGATTTTTGTATTCGTCCTAAAACGAGTAACTATAAACCAGACTTGACAAAATTGACGACACAAGTTCAACATTAGGGAACGCATTGATATCGTAGAGAACGTTTATTTATTTACTAAAAGAATGTTTTAATACAAAAATATGTCTGACCCAAACGTCTCTTTAATACTCACATTTCGGTTGATTTTGACCGGCGGCCAAAAAGGGTTGCCGCGTTTACTTTTATTAAATTCATAAACGACAAATCAGTTCTACTTTAATTATCGCTAGTACTGTATTTATCGCAATTGAATACTTTCGTCGGCTTACTACATTCAACACAAAACTTGCTCCTCGCAGTGATTGACAAGCGCTGAATTTATACTCAAGAAATTGTTCCCAAAGATTCCATTCTAGAAACATCGATTCTCTGAACCTAAAATTGCTTATGTCCGTACTTTACAGATGTCGCTTATCCTTTTTTATTGCACATAGCAATATATTATTGGAAAAATCGATCCTGTATTTTAATATAGCTGGTATTTATTATTATTAATATGGGGAATGCAAACAGTGATTCCGCCTTTTAACTTGTCACTGCGTCCTGTAAGATATTTTGTGACATAACGCCTAAGTATCTTAGGGCGCCCATTCGAACTTGACGAGTATATTCTCCTAAAGATTGACTTGTGCCAATAGGTGGCTCTTAGGGTGGTCAAAACTATGTTCACGGCCACTAAACAGAAATCTAGCTCCTTCCATTGTAAGGCGGTCTGCAATCTTGGTCTCATTAATGTCTTCATGTCTTGGCATCCAAATCGCTAGTTGCTTCAAGCTAGTATGACAGTCCGAGGAGCGCTCGGATTGAAAGAAAAACGAATTTAACGTGAGTGCTGCTTGGCTGTCTGATATCATGTATATATTTTCTCCGCGCATATTCTTATGAATGATATCGCTAGCTCAAAGCTTTATGGCATGGATTTCTATCTGTAAAATGATACGTGAGTCCTCTGTACGTTTACGAGTCGGAAATTCGACCACTATATTCCCACGCTTGCTCTATCGTCCAAAATTGGATCCATCCGTTGTGGGTTTTCAGCATAACGTCTGATATTAGGTTGTACATCAGACCCTGCAGAAATTCTTGAAGAACTTTCAGGTAGCCAACCAGATTGCCTGTGCTCAGCAGATTGGCCTTCTGCAGTTTTATTGCGCTGAGGATGGACACCTTCTTAGTATGTAGATGCAGAAGAAGGTGGCCATCCAGTATAGCCTCTAGCCTGCAGTTGGACAGGTACGTAGGGTACCGGTTACTCTAAGATATATATGCCATTGTAGTTTTTGTAAACTAGCTTGAGTTGCCTTTTGTTCGTTTCGAACGAGTAAAGGATAATGGATATACATATTCATATGACTACAGGGTCATTTTTGGTTTAATATCCCAGGTACTGCCAAAAAGCCTGCAGTATATCAATTTTATTGCTGTGGGCTTCTCCAGGACTTTTCCAATTTAGTCTGCTATTGAGGGTAGGTAATACCTAGATATTTGATCTCCTTTGAGGATTCCACTACTGTTCACTCAAAACAATGGGGCTTGTATATAAAGCTTCTTACTGGCATTGGACTGGACATTATCTGGCACCAGTTATGGATTATGTTAAGGGCGTTCTGTATAGATCAAAGATTACCCGATCATGTTTGTCCCTGATTTCCCTGATCAGGTCATTCGCATATCCTTGTGTCACGTTACCCGGCAACGCGAAATAATAAAAGGAACTAATTCGCCATGATTTGGAAAATATTTTGGGAATTGTAGCAGGCCTCGACGATTAAGATTAGATTGTTTTTTCGCCCGTGACACCGTAGACGTTTAATTGTTTTGCCGTGCCGATATTAAACGCTGTCGTGTTATTATTAGAATAAATTTAAACATTTTCAACCATTTTCGTTTTTCTTTTCACATCATATCCATTCGATCTCGACACTAGTTTATCATAACCAGAGTTGGTTAGTTCTTGTATGAGATTAACGATAACTAGAGACCAAAGCAGAGGGTACAGAAGCTCACCCTAGGGACATTCTTTGGCGGAAAAGACTCATCTCCCAACTTACCTGTGATTCTCCGACTTCCAAGTATTCTTTTATCCATTTTACCATAGAGGGTTCAACTTTTCATTCGATAGCTGCATTCCCTATGGATTCATAAAAGTATTTGTCAAATGATCCTTCAATATCCAGAAATGCATATAGGGATGTCCCTTTTTCCTCCAACGTCTTTTCTAGTCCTTATACTAAACTATTAATGACGGTTGTGGTAGACTAGTAGGAGAAATATGGGTGAGCAAAAAACAGAAGTCTTACTATTAGATAGTTATCATATCCACCATATATCCTTTGAGTTAACTAATCAATTAACTTTTAATTAAATTAACATCTCTGGATGAATGCACTTTATATATTTATAAAAGCTCTCTCGCAGCTCCTTGTATTTTGGATAGACCTTTCAGGTGAGTCACTTTCTCTAAAGCACTCTTCCCTACCGAAATTCTGTTGGTGAAGTTAGGTCTTACAATAGCGGTATACATTCATTGTACCATGCGATGGTAGATGCTCCATCTCTTGCCAAAAGTTTTTTTTTCTTACAGGCATAAAGCAGCATGCCACCTTTTTAATGGGCTCATTCACATTTATCCTCCAGTTTAATTTCGAGTCTGTTATTACTCCCAGGTATTTAACTTCAGTTTTCAATTCGAAGCTAATATTATCCAGCTTTGATTGAACAAAACCAAGCATAATAATTCTTTGTATAAAGAGAACTAATTCAGTCTTTGTAAAATTAAGTCCAGGACCACTGCTTATACCCAGTTAATTCACTGATCCTTAGATCACTTCTAAGTAGTTTCAAGTCTACTTCCACTAAGAATAAAGACAAGCTAAATTTAATACCTTGTTTTATAGTAAGTTGATGCAGGTAGTATATTTGCACCCGCTCCGACTTTTAGTAGATGGGGATGAAAAGACAGTATAATTTATGGAATGACTAATACTTTCTCCTTTTGATTGATTTCCCATAATCCTCTAATTTTTTTTATGATTTTCTTCAATGAGAAACTTCTGTTACTGGCTCCAATTTCTAAATGTTGTCCACCCATTCAATTAATTTATCAATCCAAAGTTCAGCAAGTAAGAAAGAAATGAATATAATAATAACAAAAGCTTACCAACCAGAAAGACACTAGTCACTGACAAGGTGGAACACATTGAAAACAGACCAGAAATATTACATATTCTAATTTTAATTAGCACATTTAAGAACGATTCAATCGAATTAATTTTTCAACAAAACGTGAGTAGTAAATTATGAAAATTATTTCCTATAGACGCCCTAAATGCATTACAAATTACAATGCAAAACAAGTATATAAATATTTTTTTTTCCCCTCTACTTATACATTAAATGTAGTAAGGAAGTTTACTGTTGTAGGTACTTTAGTTAAAGCTAAATCTATCAAAAGAGTCTCGCCATAAACTAATTCTAATGCAAGACTCAGCTCTAATTCAATACGTCTTCGTCAACTTGACGCACGTCAATTATAGTTGTCTACATAAGAGGAAAATTAGAAGGAGAAGAAAAAATGTAAATCAGACCTCCAGGTGACATCTAGCCCAGGTGTATCCTGAATAGAAATTATTTGTTTTTCTGATTAAACAAAAATATTGTGATCAATAATAAAGATTTGATTTTAGTTCAAAATGAATATTTTAAATTTATAGTGATGATGAGCAAAAATCTGACAAATGGATAATCAAAAAGACACAGGGATTAAAGGTAATAGAATTTTTGTGCAAAGGTTGTTTTTGCCAATTTAATTTTTTTCTAAGATCAAAAGTACATGGCCAAATTCATAATTCAATTGAACTCAACTGTTATCTGATAGAAAGATACTGGCATTAGTTTTCCGCATAATTCATCTGACAAGGTTTTTTACACTGATCTAAAATTTCAGGAAATTTATTTATTTATAATTTTTTAAGGGAAATTTGTGGTGGGAATGAAAACGTAAAATACTTGCGTAATTCGCAGGAGGAATTAACTATACGGTGAGCCTATACTGGGTACCTATCCATAGGAATATCCAATGTAATGAGATGGCTGATGACTTGACCAAAAAGGGGGCTCAGAAATGGATAGCTTCGCAGCACTATACAGCTTATTTCCGGATCCTGGGCATCTATAAAAAAGCAATCCTCCGGTTTGTCAATAGACGCAATTATGGCCTATACATATGAAAACAAATAAACTCGGTAGTAGAAGTGATACTAGGAATCTAGTAGGGGTCATTGCGGGTCATTGGGCCATAGGATATCATTCTAGTAGACTGGGAATAGCAGCGAACGATTTTTGTAGGAGCTCTAAAGATTCAGAAGAAATCAAATTCGTCCAACAGGTACTTTGCGTACATCTTTTATTCATCAGAGCGGGGCGATGAATAAAAGATGTAGACTAGAGGTAACTACTTTATTTCAAATCTGGAGGATCGGTAAAGTAAAGAGCTTAGATGTATCCTGAGATTCCTTAGAGAAGCAGGATGGTTCTAGGGCAGTTTCAAAAAGGTTAACCCATGAGGTCAAGTAGCAAATTGGACCCGTTGGCTGAATATCACCAGCAGTACCAACCTACATAATTCGAAAGGGCATTTAATTTTATGGCCCCTAAAAATATCACTTATTCAAATATTCTCCAGATTGTTGCTATACATAAATTTTGGTTTAGCTTTAACTTGTTTCCTTTTATCTTAAAATTTATCTTCTTTGCTATTTGGTACTGAACAATTTTACAGGGATTTGTTTTTTAAATATTTTATCTCAAGTATTATGAGGTTACGGGTGTAGATAATCCCACTTAATTTTAATAGGTTACTGTGGCGTAACTTCTATTTAAATTTTTTGGCTGAGATACTCGGTTTTGTTAGAGTTAAACAGGAATAATGTGTCTATCGAAATTGGATCAATAATGTGGATTTGGGAAAAAGAAAAACTCTGTTAACTGAAAGACTATAATTATGCCATATATAAAGACATTTATTTCTACCACTTTTCTAAATTTAAGTCACTACGTAAAATGGGAAAATTATTTTGAATAAGAAATTTCGATCTGATTCCGCTAGAATATGTTCTTTGAAACTTTGGTGAGCAATACGAATGAAATTAAAGGTTTGGATACGAAATCCAGAGTGACGAAATCCAAAAGAGACAATATCCAGAAAAGGTAAATCCCAGAAATGGCAAAATCCAAGAAAAAATTCGGAGGATACAAAATTTAGAGGAAATGCAGTATAAAATCCAGAAAAGATATTCGCGCGCACGAATATCTTTTCTGGATTTTTTTCTGGATTTCCACTTAGTTTGAGATCTTCATGGTGGTTGGTACATTGGAATTTGGTGAGGTGATGGTGTGATTAACATCTGATGGAAACCTGCGTCATCCAGGATAAAGTTCTGGTACAACCCAACTGTGCTCAGTTCATATGCATCAAGAAATGTGCGGCTCAAGGACTCTCTTAAATGTGTACGTAGCTAACGATTGCTAAGTTGTAAAAAATGATTTTTGAGCCACACCTTTCATCCTGCATGACACGGGTTTCCATCATATATAAATCGTCCATCACTAAATCATATTTCATATTTCATATTTCATATTTATTTATTCATATAATTGGTTTGTACAACAAGATTTACAATCTTTTATATATGTACAATATTAGACATATCCAATTGCATATTACAAAATAGAAGAGAGAATAGAGCAATTATGGTCTAATGCCGGGAAAACGATGCTTCCATAAGTGAAAAGCGGTATAAGCAGGGTTTTTACTATCCTAAGTTTAGCACTGATTGAGAGGAGATATCCCGAAAGCCAAAGTCTTCTCAAGGCACCATAAACATTATTTAATATTTTCTTAACATTGTCGCAGCATGACATCTGTGAGTTTAGCATCACACCAAGATTCCTAACACATTTAGAGTGTATTATATCAGATGAATTCATAACAACCGGGGGAAAGTCAGTAGGCTCCAACTCCCTCCTGTATATTATTGTGTAACTAGTTTTCCCGGTATTTAATAATAAATTGCTAGCAGCGGACCATTCACGTATACGTTCAAGGTCCATATTTAATCGACAAAAACCATCCTCCGACATACCAGTGGGGCAACTCAGGAAAACCTGCACATCATCGGCATACAGATGCACTTTAGCATCATGTACAACGTTAGGTAGGCCATTTATGTACAGACTGAATGATAACGGACCTAAGATTGATCCTTGCGGTACACCGCATCTAAGCTGTATCGGCTCAGAAACTCGATTTCCAAGTTTAACCTGCTGGGAACGTCCTATCAGGAAGCTCTTTAAAGTGTTGATAGCAGAGGTAGAGAAGCCAAATTCATTAGCTAACTTAGATTTTAGATTATTATGACTCACACTATCAAATGCTTTGGAGAAGTCTAGTAGAACAAGAATACTCATATCAACTTTATCAAGCGCCATACGTATATCTGAACTCACTTTTAATAAATCAGTTTCACAGCTGTGATTTCGACGAAAACCAGATTGCAAAGGTGATAGTAATGAATTTTCCTCAATATAGTTAAGCATTTGATAAGCCATAAGTTTTTCAATAGCTTTGGCAAGAAAACACAGCAAACTGATAGTACGGTAATCAGATAAACTGCTCGGAGAATTATTTTTAGGAATAGCAATAACAAAAGCTTTCCTCCAATTAATAGGGAAATTAGCAGATGTTATAATTGTATTAAAGATGTGAGTTATTACAGGAAGCACCACAGGTACGAGTAGCTTTAAAAAGTGAGGAGGAATGTCGTCTGGACTAATGGCACTCGACTTAATCGAATTAATGACAATCAACGTCTCATCGTCAGTAACACAGCGGAAGGTAAAACCATCAGATGGAAATAGTAGAATATCACTATTATTTCTATCAGCCGGCACAGATTCATGAGACATAGATGAAAAGTATGTATTCAGTTCATCAGGATCCAGATCACAGCCACGATTTTCCTTACTATGTATGCCCATCTGCCTTAGATTACCCCAAAATATTTTAGGAGGTAAGTCAGGATTAAGCTGTCTTCCGAGATATCTCCGTTTAGCCTTCCGTATTTTTAGTGTTATATCTCCGAAATAGAAACTCCCGTTTCGAAATTAGGTTTTCAATATCTTCAGAAAACCATGGAAATGACTGCACGCGTTTACGCGCCCTTCGGAAAGGTGCATGCTTATCACGAAGATAGTGGAATAGAGTCTCAAAAATTTCCACCTGATCATTAACATCAGTGCACTCATAAACCGTTGACCAAAGAAGCTCTGAGCAATCATTTAACAAAAGCTTATGATTTATACGACTATAATTGCGGTATGATTCTAGTATAATAACATTTGTTGTAGTTAATGAGAATCTGAATGTTAAAAATAATAAATCATGGTCCAGAAAACTTGGCGGACTCAGCTGGTTGAAAAATAAAACCTTATCTTCCTCTGTCACCAAAAACATGTCAAGAACGGAAGGATTCGCAACGCCAAAATATGTCGGCAGTGTATTGACCCTCTTCAAATCCAATGATTGAAACATATGTGAGAGATTATCAGTAACAGAATTATCAGCTAAGATATTTCCCAGTGTACCAACCAATAAATAGATATTTAAGAAATTTGTCTCACTCATCTGAATTTTAAATAATTTAGATCTTTGTAGAATATAATTATAACAATTTTTACAATTTCCGGATTTTGACATTTATGTATTTTGTCACTTCTGAATATTCTCATTCCGGATGTTTTCAATTTTTCTGAATTTATAAACTTCAGGATTTTGTAATGTTCCCGAAATTAAAACCAGCGAAATGTCCACCACATACAGCTCATAAGGTATAAAAAAAAAAAACTAACGTTCATAAGTCATTTTGAAAAACTCAATCGAAAAATTAGAAAAGTAAAAAAAAACGAAAAATCGACGAAATCAGGATTTAAAAGAGGACAAACGAGAATTTCTTTCGTTGTGCTTTGGAATATAGCAAGCAACTGTTATTATTTTGAGAATGTTTGTTGCTGAATAATCGAATCATACCAAATACAACTTAAAGTTTCTTTGAATTAAAAAAAAATGTTACTGCTAAAATAGGGAAAAGTGCTTCCAAATTGGAAACATAATGAAAAATAATATGGTAAATCAAATAGTGTGCCTAGAAGTGGATGTTCCCACTTGAATGGAAAGGCAAATAATGGGCATCAATATTCAGAACATAAAGGATTTTACGATTTGGATTAGCACAATCGTAAATAGATAGATGTTGATGTTATTATTAATCTTTTTCGAAAATTTTAAATGACTCCATGATTTTTTTTTTATTTCACACACATGATTCAATCAACAAAAAGGAACAACCTGCTGAAAGAAGAAATACTGAAATATTTGCGCAATGTTTTTACCTTGACATCCAGAAAAAAAACTATTAGAAAATAGGGCATATGTGGTTGCGTTGAGCATACATGGAGCTTCGACTACATTTTAACTGATCTTCATTTTGCTGACTAAAGAGCAGAAGCAGATTTTTTTTTGTGATCAGAGTAACTTAATCCATATCTTTTCTAATATTAACAGACTAGAAGGTGATATCTGGACAAAGTTGGAGAATAGTTCCACGAGTTTAGAGCAATCTAACTCGTTTGGACTTCGTAATATGCACGATCGTTTCGCGAAAATTTTAGAGATATTGGGAACCGCAGTTCTGCAATGACAATATCATCCGTCAGAAGGAACACATTTTCTCAGAGATCCTAATGGCCATTTGAAAAAAGTGTATTAAAATTATAAAGTAAAGTCAGAAAATCGCACAGGCTGGATACCTAAGAGACAAATAACAGAAAAAGGGATCGCAAAAGAAATAGTCTTCTCCTTTCATGGGTAATAATATCACTAAGGTAGTTACGGCAATTCTGAGATGATAGTACTGTTTGTTATAAGCGTGGCAACAGGTCGTCGTAAGTAGATTGATAGTCCAGATGTTTTACGTAAGCACCTGATTATTAAGTTTTAATCCCACGGTACTCTAAAAATGCACGGATTAGTTACAACGTGATAGTCAGAGCCCTCATGAGACAGAGTATATTTTGCCTTTATGAATACCAGTTATGCCAGTGCATACTTGACAGAAACCTACTGATCAAAGCCAGACCTATCTTAAATCTCTATCGATCTGTGAGTGACGGCACCTTTCTATTTTGGCGCAACTCCACGCCGAGAGAAAAATATCTGAGCATGCAATGCGTAAGCCACCAAAACTTCAAATCCTAAGTTGCAGTACGCATTTTATACAAGCGACATAGTCCTTCCATTATCTAGAGTATGTATGTATGCAAGCTAGACTCTGATACTCTCTGTCTCCCTCTTTCTCTGTCTCTCTCTCTGTCTGTCAGTCTGTCTCTCTCTCTCTCTCTCTCTCTCTCTCTCTCTCTCTGTGTCTCTCTCTCTCTCCAGAGCTCCTCAAACCCGTGCTACCATGTTAACAATAAATAAAAAGATTACTCTTTTGGACTTTTTACCGGGTTAAACTTAATTTTGTTCTGCTGACACGAAACGCTTCTTCTTCTGCCTTTTCTTCTTTATTTTTCAGACCACTGCGTGGCGTATACAGGTTCAATTCGCTTCGAATGAACCTGTTTCTTTAAAAAAATTTAAAATTTTTTTAATAAATAAAAAAAATTGTTTTTTCTATTTTTCTCAAACTTTTCATTTCTTTCTTCTTTTTTTCATTTTTTTCATTTGTTTTTCAAATCACCCAATTTCACTATTTGGGACCTGACTTGACCAAGACTTGAGACTTATCACCAAAAATTAATGGGTTGTGTGATGAAATAACAAATTAGAACATTTTTTAGCTTTTGCTATATACCGGAGAATCTCAAAAAATTCTTTCTTGAACAAAATCATGTTAACAATGTCGGCTATCTAATTGTTATGGCTACGTAATCTATGAATATAAGACCATGGTTACTTTCAGTGGTATTTTCATGCAGATATCATTTTATGAAACGGGACTGGTACTTCCATTCGGGCTTAAGAATTTATTGGAGCTCGGAGTGTCAGCGGGGACCACGTGAAGGTTATGATATGCCCATTGAAGTCTGGAGAGGTTAGAAACTACAGCCGGTAATCTTATAGCTGTCATGCATACACTAGACATATCAGAACTACTATCATGCATACTTGACTTCACAGTCCGTCAACTGCCAATGTCTTCGCCTCTTGCTTAGGGGTAATGTTTGAGATTTTATTATATTTGACATTACATGTGCACATAAATTCTTTGTACATGATTTATCATCAGGTCACCACCGTACATTACTACAGTACCCACGGAGTCAAAAGATGTCAAATTAATTTCGCTGTGGAATCGCGCATTTGAGCAGATGACTTTTTTGTACATGGCCTATCATCAGGTCAACACCGTACTCTACAACATTGCCCACGATAGGAGATCCAAAAGCGATCTTCAATACAACAATGTTTCTCCAGTTCAACAAATTTTGTGGTTATGCATGGATGATTTCCTCGTATATATCCTTCATCTTGGGAGTCCTGCGCGTCATAGACTCCTTTTCCACCGCCCTAGCAAGTAGACAATATGTAGTAAAGATTTAGGTGGCAGTTGCACTTTACCTAGGTAGACAGTACTTAAAAAAGTACTTTAATAATAATGATTTTCCCTAGAATAGCTACTATCTTCAGCTTGAGCTAGATTACTGTCGGGCGTGAAACGGAGTTGGCTCTATATAATATTTGCTTTTTGGTGTCTTTGTCTAATTGTTGCCGTAACTGAGTTGCGTTATTTGTGCGTAATTTCTTTACACAATACCGAAAGCCTTTTAAAAAATTGTTGAATTTGGCTTGGCAGTTCTGGCGACTAACGTTTCTGTGGAAAGAGTATTTAGTGTTCTTTCTATAGTTTTAAGAAAAAAAGTATACGCTCTAGGGTTTCTACAGAAATTCTGTACTATTTGAAGCACTTGTAGAGGGACGCCTACGAAATTAAAAACTGAAAATTATATTAAATACTTATAGTAAATATAATACATTTAATTTATTTTTATTTTTAAAGGGCCGTTTTTAAATTATAAGCTCATAAGCGCTCTTGGAACACTATGTGCGTTCATGAACTTCGTAAAGTTAATGCACCAATTCGCGTCCATTTAAGGAAATGTCATCCCTACAAGAAGGGTTTTTAGTAGAATTTACTTAATGTTGGTGTTTAAGCTTTTGTAGTAAAATAGCAAACTGTAAATGTATTTTTTAAATAGTTTAAATTACAAATTCAAAACATTTTTCTTGTCTGCATAATATTTGAAAATATCCGTGTACATATTCGGAAAATACCACTTTGCGTCCAGTCTAAGCCAGCTCACGTACACCAAAAGGCCAATTTACGCCCAGGCTAAAAAGTTATAAAAACTTCGTTTATAAGTGACTGTTAAATAAATGTCGTTTTGAAAGATACGACTTTATTAATTTTTTCGTTATTCCTGATTTAAAAACTCATTAGATCCATTGTTAAGACATTGAACACAGCACAGTATAGAAAATTTGACAGTGAAAAAGTAAAACTGTTCCTCTGCTGCGATTTTTTTTTCGAATGGCATTTGGCATATTGAACACAGGAAAACTATTTCTCTACTTCGCCTCTTTTGATAAACTGGTAGATAGTAAATTTGTCTCAATCGAACCATTTGACTGTTCGGTAGTACTACACTGTGAGGTAGGCTCGACAGAGGAATAAATAAACTGTACATCCATCAAAGCGTATACAGGCGAGACAGAGGCCTCTGCCTCTGCTGCATCTCTGCTATGTGCAATATTATTATACACTACCCTGTCCTACGCTATACTGTACTGCGCTACGTTCAATATTTGGGCCTAAATGGGACTGATGACCGTCAACAAAAATAATGACATGTTTTTGAATTTGTTCATTAATTAACCATGTATTTACCCCATCCATAATATATTCTCATGCAGCCTAACTCAGTAAAAACTAGTATTCTAGCATGGCTATTGACTACATCCTTAGATGTTCGCACGTAGCGGAAAACAACTATATCCTCAAATACGTCTCCTGCATTCATCTCCTTTATATAGTTTTGCAGCTCATCAACCCATTTTCGAATAACCTTTTCAGAAACCGAATCTCTGGTTTCAGTTAGGCCTTCGAGAGTTCGATGTGCGGGCTCTGGATTACATTTAAGGAAAAGGTTATACCATTTTCGCCCTGATCGGTAATTTTTGAAGGATGTAGTAATGCCATCATTTCGCTTAATTTATTGATCTGTGTTTAAAAGACATTCAGGAGTTAATAATAATAATAATTTGGCTTCATACCACTTAACTAGTTTTTTCTTCGGTTTTCGCTAAAATTCTTTGTGGTTCTGACTTTCCTACTCCTTCAGTATGTTTTCCAAACAATTTATTCTGCAATGATGTTTTTGGAATAGTTTATTTGATGCTAGCTGCTTTCGAAAGTCCGTCATTTAGAGTTGTAGCAGTATATCCTTCCATATTTCCTTATTTGCAATGCATTAAATCAGACTAATTAATAAGGTGCTGCTTGTGAGCCGACTCCTAATGAATTGAGCTCTAGCGACACAAAACTTTAACTCAACAATCCTGATGATCACTTAAGGGGTAGCAGAAACATACGCGAACTTAAGGATATAGAAATAATTATATTTTGAGGAAAATACGTCGTTTGATGGCATGTTATGAAATGAACTGAATGCTAATTTGGTAGTGGACGCGAATTGGTGCACTTACCCAACCATTGTAAATTATTCAAACGGGCACTCATGAGCAAGTGCTTTTGTCTAAGCATTATGCACATCTGCACATGACCATACGTTCCCGAATCCTGCTCCAAGATGACAATTTGGGAATGCCATACCTTGTTAATTAAAATACCATCAACTTCTTCAATTCAAACCATATAAGTCCACTTAAGATGAGCTAAATTAAAACCGCCTTTTTCGAGCGTTATCTGATTTCAAGCATTTTAAGTAGGTAGACATAATAATAAAACTTGATGGAATTTACTTAAGGGGATACCTACGTGTCTCTTATTTTTTTATTAACTTAAAAAGCATCATTAACAAGAAGTAATATCCAAGATCAGCTATTAACTGTTAAAAGCACCCCCAAAACACGTTCATTATAAAAGATAAACATATGTAAATAAATAAATCATCATACCTAAACAAGATACACATGCTGTACCACCGCCAATCGCTGCTGTGAAAAAATATTCAGCATCTGACATATCCTTGTCGGTGTATGCAAATTCCTGACTGCGGCCACAGCACTCTTCTCTCGAAACATTTTTGGAGTAGAGCTCTTTACATTTGCCATTATCCATTCGCTGCACCCAGCAGGCCCCGGCTGAAACGAGAAACAAAGTAATTCATAACAAATTTGTGCCCGATAAAATGCGATACTGAATAAGAAAATGAAAATAAAAAAATAAAAAAATAAATAAAATAACAAAAACTGTTGGTTTTTGTTGGTAGTTTGTTGCATATTGGCGGATGAAGAAGGAAGGCAATCAACCAGACACACACAAACTTTCATAGGTACCCACAGTAGTTGGCTACCTGTTTCAGAAGAATACGCCCGCCTTTAACACGCCGAGGTTCGATAGTTGATGAAACACCTGGTTCCAGCCAATATTGGCTTGTGCCAAGCATTCGCAAAGACTGGAGGCTGACTATAATAAAGATAACCACGGGCCACTCTATATATTTATTTATGTAGGTCTGTATATGCATAGTAAGCGCATATTGGCCAGGCCCCTACACCTATGTATACTACATATATATGTTGTACACACTAAATCTGATATAAAAGTCAGACCAATCATACAATTTACATAAGTTGGCTTCCTTCACTCTCTTAATTACTTCAATTTGTGGATTTCACGCTCCCGTGAACACATTTGTCCAATCTCCCAGAAGGCCTACAACTAAGTCTCACAGATCGTAAATCAGCGAACCTGCCTTTCTTTGAAATTTATGTCTGCGCATGTCACAAGAAACAATTTGCCCTGTCATAACTGTGATAAAGTCACCGAAGAAATATGTCCAATGGTCGCTCTCACCCAGATAATTTCACGTAAATGCGGAAAGCTTTTACATAAAGAGCAATGTGATATTGGGCCAGAGGTGATTTATTGGAGCGCCCAGTAGACCGGACAAATATTGTTGCGCAGGTTCATATCACTAAAGTGGGTAACATTTTCACTTTAACTCATTTTAACGTGTGCTGCGGTAAGGTAGCGACGCATTTTGTTGTTTTATTTTGTTGCTTTTTTTTCCTCAAATCATGTCATATGTATGTACACCACGCAATGGATTTTTGATAGTTCGCCTTCGGTTCGGCGCACAGTAGGTCATCAGTCTTATCTCGGTTGACTTTATTACACCATCAAATAAAACAATTTATTTTTTTATGGAGATATTATTAATATGACAAAATAACCATAATTGACATATTTGTGTTTAATTAACTTAAGTTATGTATAATACTAATATTCCAATCAGTAGAGGTTTTTGCCCTACAAAAGGTATAGGGTTGTTGTGATTTTTATATATGTTATCCAGTTCTAGGGCCGCGATGAAAAATCCAAGTTTAGACCCTTGGGCGGAGTCCGAGCGGTCCGCCATCTTGATTTAAAGGTACCAAAAATTGTTTTTTTTTCAAAATAATTCCTCAACGGTTGATCCTACGGAAAAAATGTAAAAATTGAAATTTGAAGAAGACTAATTGCCTACATTTTTTGTATAAACATTTTTTTGTAAGTCTGTTGTGTAATGGGTTACAGCTGCAGAAACGTGAACATTCTTCCAAAAAAATGTATATAATACGTATATGTTGAGTAAGGTCTTGACCGTCTATATGAATATGTATGGGTGAATGCTCGGGCTATCGGTCTCTGTTGTAGACAAAAAACCAAACGATTAGTGTCTAAATTTTTTATTTATAGTCTGCCACAACGTTTCACGGGTGAACACTCCGCGTCTTCAGGTGGTCTTATCTATAAGGTAACTATCATGAGCCCTTGCCAAAATTTGTCTACAACAGAGACCGATAGCCCGAGCATTCACCCATACATATAATACGTATAGTTCGATTTATACAGGGTGTTTCGTGCATTGTGGTCCGACCGCATCTCAACCGTTTAGGAGTTACAGGGTGATTCAAAAAATATCGTAATCTTTTACACAAAATATCCTATGTTTTAAAAAGTACAAAGTGTACGGTCACTTACAAAGCTCATTATATGCAGAACTTCATGGCCTTTCAAACGACTACTCAACCAGCCTCGTACTCTCCCCTCAGGAGTATGGGGGTCTTAACTAAAGATAATTTATTACCTTAGTGACTGAAAACACGTCATTTTAAAATAAAATATCGTCTAATTTCGGTATGACCTGGGTAGATTATGAGCTAATAACTTTTTAATTCCTACGATGAGTACATATGTGGTATAAGTCAAGTTTATATAAAAAAAAAATTGCGTTAAGCACGTTTTTGTAAAAAAACAGAGGGCAAAGTCAATAAAAAGGTAAGAAAGTACGAAATTCTTAGTATATACCACCAAAACTCCTAGCGAGAGATAAGTACGGGGCTAGTCGTCGGGAAGGCTATGAAGTTCAGCATACAATGAGCTCTGTAAGTGACCATACACTCTGTACTTTTTAAAATACAGGGTATTTTGTGAAAGACTAACAAATTTTCTTAATCACCCTGTAACTCCTAAACGGTTTAGATACCGCTCCCCCTGGGTATACAATTTTCTGTTTGACTAGGTGACTACTTTCACTTTTGGTCCTATGGACGAAACACCCTGTATAGATGGTACTATATTTATACATTTTTTTAAAGAATGTTCGCGTTTCTGCCGCTGTAACTCGTTACATATCAGATTTACAGAAAAAGTGTTTATACAAAAAATTAAGGCAATTTAGTCTTCATCAAATTTAAATTTTTACCGTAGGATGAACCGTTGAGGAATTGTTTTGGAAAAACGAATTTTTGGCACCTTTAATCCAAGATGGCGGACCGCACGGACCCCGCCAAAGAGTCCAAACTTGGATTTTTCATCGGGGCCAGGAACTGGATAACATATATAAAAATCATAACTACCACACTTTTTGTAGGGGAAAGGCCCTATTTAGTCCCTATTGACTGGACTATAACTATGTCAGTGTAATATTTAACTATGAACTTTATTATGTTTACAAAATCAAGTCAATTTGGGAGCAAATGTTAGTCCGATAAATTAGGAAAGTGTTCCATTATTTGTCTGTAAATTAAGCTATTTAAACATATTTTATAATATTATTCTCTTATCCTATTCATAAATAGCTTCACTATCAAATTGATTATCGCTATCTGACGGAGAAGTTCGAACTCTTCGAATTCTTCATAATATGGCGCTTTCAATAGAGCTAATACATCTTCTCGTATAGAAGATGGTTTCTTCTTGGTTGTTGGCCTTATATTCGAAATGACGTGATCTGTTGCAGCATACATTTCATATAAAAAAAAACACTGGTTAAATTTAATAATAAAATCTTGAATATTAAGTGAATGAAAAGCTCTGAAGTCATCCAGTACAAATGCTGAAAAGACATCAAATAAAGTTACACAAAATCTGGACATCTACTCTATTCCAATCGCAAAACAGTTTATAAGCAGCTGTAACCAAATGGACTCTTGCATCCAGTTCTCAAGGTTGGACACACTGATGAGGAATAAACTTTGGAAATTTAGCAGTGAAGTCGGTGATTGGGTATTGTCACGGAGCTCATCTAGGGTATATAAGGCCGAAAGCGTCAAAATCGGGATCAGTCCTCCTCAAACGATCATCCAAACAAGATCCTAAATATCCAAAAAAATTCATATTACATATTACCTTGAGCTGAAAGGTATGCTTGGAGTTGCTTAGGACCGTCAAGTAAGTCTCTCTTAAATATAATTTATCTATCCACAGATTGGTGAACTGCTCAAATTTTTATCATTATTATATTTTATTTTATTATCTGGTTATTGAATTGTATTTGGAATTAAATATCTGGAATGATTCACAAATTGAAAAACTTTTTGGTGAAATTAAAATTCGTGGGTTCTTATTTGCAAACCTCCACCTATCTCATTTACAGGTTTTAGCCCATACTTGCATATTATTCAGGGTCTGACGAAGTATTAGTAAATTCTGCAAAATATCTCTATTGTGAAGTTTTTCTGGAGTCTTCTTCTCAAAATTTTCTTAAATTGTTTCTGGCGTAATGACACATGTAGAAGTCATACCATGCCGTCTACCATGGTTTCTTTGAAATTGTACTCCACGACCTGGCACTTAATTTTTGTATTCCAAATTTGATTTTTTATATAACTGAATTCGTTTACAATTTGTTGATCTGTTACTTTCGCAAATCTATACCTAATATGTCTCCAATATCTTGTTAATACTGAGCAAGAGTCTTGCCACAAAATAATCTTTTGACGGGGAAGATACTTATGAAGTCGCCAAAATATTGGCATCTTCGAAGTTCTTATCAGAGGCTTTTGGTTTATATCTGCGTAGACCTTCACTGCCATCGCTTCACCATTTGAAATTAATGATAATATTTTAAAAGTCGCTGCCAGCATCATTATAAATTCTATTTAAAACTTCAGCTCCAACCTAAAATAGCCGTTGTACTGTCAAATCAAGTAGGGCTTGTAATTTAATTTCACAGCTAATGACTTCCTTTTTAGGCGGATAACAAGATCTCTTTGCCTTTTTAATTGAATTATAAGACGGATGCATTGATATTCCTTGTTCTAATACCCCTTGATATAGCATCAAGTACCTACTTATTTTTCGCGTGTAGGACTGCAGTTATTAAACCAGTGCCTGGTTATGTAAATAGAAAGAAGAAATTTTCATATTTATCCGCTCATAAACCATTTTCATTCTGGTAGCTCTCTTAGAAGAATATGTTACGCCTTTTAAAACTTTTACAACATCTCTTTTACATGATTCTCCTAAGATAATATCAACAGAATAACATATTTCACTTACGCTATGATCAGAAATTAATTTCTGCACCACTGGACCACTTAATAAGAACTCTTTTGAAGGCCATCCAGGTTTCTTCTTTTCCTCGGTTATCTTGCTGATACTTGATAAATTTACATTGCCAATTTTAATGTCGTCGTTAAATCATTCTTGGTAAGAAAATATTTATAGCTGGGGTGACATTATTTTCCAGCGCTGACTCAGTGCAATTGAGAATGAAGATATCTCAATGAACATTTTTGCAGCTACTTAGTTGCAGGAATTAGATTTTTATTTTATAAGGGTTGTATAACAGCTATACGAAAGCTAAAATGTTTTATAGAGGTACCGTTTTATCCTATTGAGTTCCGGTGCTAAAATTGTTTTATAAGTTAGCACTGAGAACTCATTCCGAACCTCTTATAAAACAGTTTTGCTTCGGAAACTAATTTATTCTATAAGTATTTTATAATAGAGTGAAACAAATCATTTAAAGGCCTTTTAGAACAATTTAACTTCCGGAACAATTTAGTTGTCGAAGAGTTTTGTAAAGATATTAAAAAATTAAATTAGAACACTTGTGTTATTGTTTGGTTGCGACTTGAATTGAGTAAGGGATTTCCTCTTAATAAAACTCGAAAGCTGTATTTTGGCTTTAATGACAACTTTATAAAAAATGGAAACAAATTTCATTGGAATTAAATAGGTAGGTACTATAAATAAGAATTAACCTGTGTAAAACTAAGTATTATAAGGAGTGTTCTTTAACATTTCCGTTCCTGAAGATTTCACACGAATCTAAAATGTTTAATTAAAGCTGTAAAGTCAGGTGAAAATATTCGGCTATTTTATTATAAAAAAAAAACAGCAGCGAACAACATTTTAACATTTAACTTTTTCGTTTATTGACACGCAAATCTTTGTTGCGAATAAAACAACAACAAAAACGATGATTTCCCTCTTAATTTTTTCAAATAATTTGGAACTCAACATTAAAAATATATTTAATAATAAATATTTATTTTTAGAATTTTGTTGTATTTTTTCGAGCTAGAAGAAGTACAACTTTTACAATAAAATTAAAGTTGCATGAAATTTTATTCCAATATTAATCGAAAATTAATGTTTAAGCATTACGCAAACATTTTTGCAAACAAAATTATGTAGGATGACAAAATCTGATTTCATAAATTTTTTTTCCTGCTCACACATTTCTGAAGTAAATTTATAATACATTTTTCATAAAGAAAGAATAAGACAACATTCCCATAGAGCCATATTACACAAATACAAATAAGCTTTGACAAATGACTGCAGGAAGGAAAGTTTTCACAAAGATACTATGTATAAAAAATCTCCGCAACCAAGTTGTAGATATAAGTCGTCGTTTTATAAGGGTTTCAAACACTTCCTCGCAGTCTGCAAAAATGTTTTATTATTGCTTTATAACTTAGCGTCAACAAATCTACTACAGTACGCCCAATTAGCTATATAAGGGTTTTTATTAATCCTCGCACAACATTTTTAACAACAATTTTATAAAACAGTATGTTTTATAAAGAGTTATGAGAACATTCCCGTGGCCATAATAAAGTATAAATTGTTCATTTGGATAGCACGAACCAAAATATTTTCCGTTATTTTTGGCGGATTTCCAATTTTCGCTTTCTGGGAATGCGAGATACTCAGTTCCATGCGCCAACTTATCCTAAACTTCTCAAAAATCTCTAACCGAGAAACTACCAATTGTCTTCCTACAATAATTAAAATTTTATTGTATCTGCAGGTTTTCGCAAAAAGAAAATTGACGATAAGAAAAAAACTACAGTTTTTTAAAACTAACACATATCTAAAATAAAACACGCTAGTATTATACACACTACCGTAATAGAAATTGCTCACAGGTTGTACCTTGTCTCTTTATATGTAAATCAATACTGATTTGACTGAAAAGCATCAAAGTGTTTACGATTCATGAAGAAACATATAGAAAATTAAGTCCCGATGAGCCTCCTGATGATCATTCATTAAATCTCATCAAAGAGATTATTGGATATCGTGAAACTACTCCTTACATACTAAACCAGCAATAAATAAATATTTATTCTTGTAATCACCGTGTCATATGACATTTCTACTAGGAAAATTTCAATTGATTTTTGTAATTTATTTATTTAAATTTTTAAATTATTTATTTTAATTAATTTTTTGATTTGTTTTTCCGCGGAAAGACTGTCGCCCATATGCTGAACAACACGTTATGTCCATATCCTTACGCCTCAGCATTGAATTCAGAAAAATATATAAAATCAGATTCTCATTTATGAACTCATCATGACACTCATTGATATGCTCATCAATAAACTCATCGTGACACTCATTGCTATGCTCATTAATAAGTTCATCGTGACATTTATTGATATGCTCTTTCATAAGCTTATCGTGACACTCATTGATATGCTCATTATTAAGCTCATCGTGACACTCATTGATATGCTCATTGTGAGAGCTAGTCTCGGACGTGGGAGGGTGTGCCGGTTTTTAATGGACAACTCAGTCGTTTTAAAAAATAAATTTTTTATTCAATAATTCACTGGCTTATACTGATATCACAAAATTCATTTACTAAAAACTAACCTACAAACTACTATAAAATTCAATATAAAATTCAATAAAAAAAATTCAAAGGAAATAAAAAATAAACAAATTAAAAATTCAAAATAAAAAATGTTGTGCCTTCTCGCTCGTTGTTACTTCTAAAAAGGAAGAAGAAGACAAGAGTTGAACAACTGTCATTAAAATAAATTTCAATATATATGTTAATTGACAAACTGCCTTTGTTGGTGCGTCAGGGCACAAGGAAGTACAGGAACAGGAAGGACAGTATTCTGAGCATTCGCAGAAATGTAGCAATATGCTAATATAACGAAGAATGCACATTAGTCTCTGCAGCAGAATTATTCTTCTGCTTAGACGTGGGAAGGAGTATTGAAGATTAATCTCTGCTTCTGCAGCAGAATTATTCTTCTGCTAAGGTGTAGATATGAATATTGCAGATTAATCTCTGCGCAGAAATAAACTTCTGCTTAGGTGTGGGATGGATTTTTTGCAGATTAATCTCTGCGCAGAGTTAAATTTCTGCTTATGTGTGGGATGGAATATTGGAATTGATAGGATTTTCAGATTAATCTCTGAAATATAGAATTAATCTTCTATATGAGGTTGGGAATATTATTCTTGTTACTCGGATTAGTCGCCGAATCAGATGCCTTCTGAACCAAGAATGATTTTCTGCTGCGGCTCGTCGGCTTTATATAGCCGTCGCATCCAGCTATGTGCTCTCGCCTCTCGGTGTTGCCCTAGCAAAGATCGATGCGATGTCTGAATGTGCCACAGACGGCTGACGTAATGTCATTTGCTGTCATCAAAGATGTAAATATACGGAGGGATGTACCTATAACTTGGTAAGATTTGATCTTTTTGATTTATTAATTAATTATTAATAATTTTTGTCTGTTTCTAGATCGGATGAATCTCGAGACAATCATCGGAAGTGGATTATTTATTGGAGGATAATTTATTTTAGATAAGTATTTAAGTTTTGTTTTATTTGTTTGGAAAATGAATACTTTGTGGCCCTTTTTTGTATTTGTAGGAAAATATCTTATTTCGTGAAAACAAAGTTATGTTGGAGAATTGGATTTTGCCAAAGGAATGAAGGTGGACTAAACATCTGTTTATGTGAGGACTGAACACTCATTAATAGGCTCATCGTGACACTCATTGATATGCTCATTAATAAGCTTATCGTGACACTCATTGATATGCTCATTAATAAGCTTATCGTGACACTCATTATGTACTCATCGAAGTGCTCATCTAATATTGTAAAATGCACAAAAGAGAAACAAAGTATACATTTCTAAACAAGTGAAAGAGATGCAATATCTCATGCAGACTATCTGTGAATAAATAAATAAATGATTTTTTTTCCCGGTTTTGATTCAAACGCGAATAAATTTCATCAGTACGTTTATCTGATTGCTCATTACGAGCTCAATGATCATGATGTCTTTAGCAGGGTAGCGTGTTTTATTTTAGATATTTTGTCTCTCCCATATAAACATTAAACAATTAATAAACTAAAAAAACGAAGGAAATACATACCTATACCACTAGTATCCATAATCCTGAAAGATTTTCACAAAACTTAACACAAGAAACATTATAAACATTCAATGTGAACACAAATGAAAGACCGAACAGTTCCGCTTATCTAGATCAGGTAAAAAAACCTATTTTAGTTTGTTTATTGTTTACGAACACGTGTGAGATAAGGATTTATGTACAAAAGGGCAACTCCAGGGGAAGTAAGCTTGTGATTTATATTCGGTGCTTGTTACTTGTAATGTTTTAAAATTAAAACTACCTAGATATTGAAAATGTAGCACTGTGCGGCGGAGTGGTGATGTACATACATTGAAGGGTCGTCGACTACATTTCTGTCATCGGAGAAATCTGATTATGTTAATACCACTCCGAAAATTGAAATCCAGCTCTATAATAAACCAGGCCCTATTAAGGTATAAAAGGGAAAGGATTTAATAGTAATCATAAAAAGTAACCTTGTGATAACAATCAAAATGAAAGAGAATAATAAAAGGAATTCTCCACGTTTCGTTTTATTTTGTCATCAGTCCTGAGTGCATCTACAATAATTCTACATTTTTGAAACGATCTTGATAGTGAATACATATATAGGATATGACACAAACAACTATTTATGAATGTTTGCAGCGAGTTGCCAAAGTTTTGTAGTTATTGAAATTTCAGTAGTAAAAAGTAGAAAAGAGTTTAGATAAAGAAAAATGTATTTTATTTGCTGATAACAATTAATGCATTGCTTAAAAATTCTATTGTTTTAATCTAAAAGTTTTCCATGAAAGCACAATTTTCATCATTCTTGCCTGTTTGACTAGAAATACTTTTCAATATTTTTAGAGTTCCGTTTCTCAATAAAATATGTATATCAAAAAACTTTTAAAATAAATAACTTTCGTAAATAAATTACACTAAAAAGTAAAAAATATTTTTTTGTTCCTTAGTGATATACACAAGAAAAGTTTCATTGAAAAATAAGAAATGCTAGAACTCAGATCAAATCTTAAAAGTTTGGGCATCCATAACTATAATCACAATTGTTTAACTGCAGATCATGCCCAAACTTTTAAGATTTAATATGAGTTATAGCATTTCTTATTTTCCAATGAAACTCTTCTTGTTTATATCACTGAAAAAGAAAAAAATATTTTTTTACTTTTTAATGCTATTTATTTACGAAAGTTATTTATTTTAAACGTTTTTTTTTTAAATATTTTATATTCTACTTTTTAGTCATTACATTTTCGCTAAAATCTCATATAACGGTACGTAATCTATCTGACATATGCATATTGATTCGCATCTACGTTCTCTTGCAAACGTTGTGGGGTAATTTTCTTTTTTCTGTGGTAAATAGTTTAGAAGATTATGGCACTTTAATGCAAGAAAATCTAAAAGAAAATATTTCACTCAAAATCCATATAATGGTTAAATATGCGAAAATTTGCTCCTGTGAAATATGTAAAGCATTACGCTGACGCGTTTAAAAAAACTCAACCCCCGGCACCAACCTACAGCCCCCTCTGTACATAAATTCGAAAATCACGAATTATAACGATATTTGCGTGAGAAAAGCCTGGTATAAAGTTTCTTACGGAAGAAAAGCAAAATGCCTTTTAATAGCACTCAGCAAGAACTTTAATTTGATATTACACACGGTCCAAATTGGACAACCTCAAGTTTAGTTACCCCCCCCCCCCCCCCCACCCACACATAAACCCGCAAAAACGTAAATTTTTTTTTTACCACATCAAAAAGCTCCCTATTTATTCATTCAAAATCAAATAATCCCGTGTAAACTACGTTTACTACCTTAAAACTCTTTCGTCGCGAACGACCAGGGGCGTACCGAGAGGGGGGACGAACGGGACCGGTCCTCCTCCAGAATGTCAGTTTTCTGAACATAGTTTACAAATTACGTATAAAAAGTGGTCTGTATATTATTACAAAGTCCGATAAAATAAAATAAAACCTTTTAATCTACAATAGCAGTCCTTAAGTGATCAGATTGGTGCAGGACGCGACTTTAGAGCCCTATTTTTCCATTTTCCGACTCGTTAGGACTTGGGACACCTATGGTTCGCCCCTTCCTGATCATCTAGGTTTATATCACATCAATTATCAAAGGCAAATTTTAATTAAATTTAAATATACTTAAATTCGTTTGATCGACTACTCTAACTCTACTACTAAAGCTCTGCTACAGAACCCGAATTGCGGATCCCAAACTCACCCTTGATGGGTTTTTATTTAATATACATAGTTTCTATTGGGCTCAATTCCGGATCATTCGTACAATTCAATGATTTCACACAAAATATTGTTACGCTGCCCTAGATGCACAAAAGTGTAGCTCAATAGAGACAGGGTGGGTATCATTAAAATAAACGGCCAGTGAGAAAAGTTAAGCGCCACGAGGTTTTGTTTTTTTTTCTTTTAATTTGAAGTTACCGCAAAACTCAATCAATTCAACAACAGACTTTGGGAGAATGCAATTCTTACTTCATAAAACTCAACACTAATTAAGCAAAAGTTAACAGGAAAACTGGGAATATTATTATTTGGTACATATGTATATCTTTCAATTGATTAGCACCAATTTTAATTACCACCTGGGGCCGGATTCTGTAGCACGGAGAGTTGGCGAGTTGGGGAGCTGAGAATTTTCGTTTTCCCCGATTAAAACTCCTTAACTCTCCATTCGCGATTCTCTAACATACTTAGGGAGTTAGGGAAAACGTGAGAAGTGTCGCAATATTGAAGGACGGCCAACTCTGTGTGGGAGCGTCGTAGAGCATTAGGGTTTTTTCCTTCGGATTAAGGGTCTAGAGTACAAAACTATAGATGAACAATTTTTGGGGAGGGGCTTTTAGGGGTGGCGAGTTTTACCACCCGTCATTGGGGGTTGTCCAAAATACATCATGATTGGTATCAAATTAAAGAAGGAAAAGCGGGTAATCGAGTGGTGTAGCTTTTTTTTCTGATCATTTTAACGTCATAACTGACTTTTTACTTGGATCATGTATACCTCAGTTCTTATAATTTGCATATATTTCTTTTATTATTTATTTCACATTTATTAGTACTCTATGAACAAATTTGTCATGGAAAGTGAAGTTTTACGACTTTCCAGTTCTTCATAATGCTGAGTTGAAAATATGTCCATTTTTGTATCAAAAAACAGACAAATTTTCGTCTTAAGAAGGAATGATACTTTTTTTTTCGGTTATCTCCAAAATAATTTATCCAACTCAAAAACTAATTACGTATGTAATTAGGACACATAATGTAGATGTGATATCATCCCACATAGAAGCTTTAACGTGCATATTTAACTTTTTTAATATTTTTATAGCATCTCTTCTGTACTGGAAGACGCGACCAAATTGACCATTTTCTCGTGATTTTAGTGGGTACCATGAGATACCAAAATCCATATTTCTCTGTAAGTATTGCAAGGATTTCTATAATTTGTTTTTGTAAATGTAGTCAGGATATACGGTGAATCCAATAATTTAAAAATTCCTAGGTACCTAGCTATTATCATCACAAAACACAACAAAAACAGACAATACTGTCAGTTCGGAAATATTCTTTTTACTTCTCCACAACTAAAGCAGCCGAGAGTTTTGTCTGGAATAGAGAGAGCTTGATAATTCTCAATATAAATTCTAGAGACAAAACTCCGAAGAGAGTTAAGTGTCAAAAGAATTCTCATCTCCACAACCCCATAGCTCTCCGTGTTAATGAATCCGGCCCCTGTAAGTATTTATGCTATTTCTCCATTAATTTTACAACTTGTACCTTTTCGTAAAGTCTCAACTGCAGAAGTCCTTAATAATATATTACTTTTTAAAATATCCATGATGGCGAAATGAACGGATAACTTCGGGTGGTGGATCCCCCTATTTAAATATGGAAATTGGGTTTAGTTTTTCTTACTTTTATGAAGAACTCTACGAAAAATAATCATTAATAATAAAAATGAGAGCTTGTGAGTAGAAATAGTTTTAGGTAAATTTTATTTTTGTATTTCATAAAATTACTGAATGATTTAAAACAGTTCACATTAAGAATGTTAAAAAAGAAAATGGCTGCCAATGTGGAAAGAATACAGCAAAAATAGAGTAAATTAAAATTATTAATATTGTTTTACAAAAATAAATTATTTTGAATAATTTAAAGTCCAAGCTTGTATTTTTTTGTTTAAATTGTCACCCACTTCATGTATTACCTGCCTCTATGGTCTGTCATTTTCTTTAATTGCTGGAAATAAACTTGTTGTATTGCAATTGCATTTATGCTTTCTCCCTTCGAATAATTATAGATTTCCTTTGGTTTTTCATAGTTCCAAATAATAAACGCAGGTAAATACTAGTCGTAAAGTAATCAAAAAAGAATCGTGATGCAATCATAAATTACTTCTGGGGAATTACAAAATAATCGTGAAGTAATCGCGAAGTAGTCATTGATTACTTTTAAAATAAGTTTAAGTTATTGCATAATCGGAAACATAACCAAATAAAATTAAATTCTTTTTGCGGGAATCATTGATTATGATTACCAGTAATTTTAAGTGAAATATACAGTATAAAGTATAGAATTACTAAGTAATCATAATCGTGATTGAGATATTTTAATTTCAATTCTTAATTCTTGCTGTTTTTTCTTCTGTCTCAGTTTTTATTACTTTTTTGCTTCTTGTTTGATCTAATTTTATTTCATTTCTTGATAGAGAATTTTGTATAATTTCAGCACTTATTTTCAATTTTCTTCCTATATCCCGCCCTTTTAGTACTTAAGTTTTTTTCAAATGTTCCTTACAATCTTCCTATATATTGTTTCTGTGCAATACTTTGACACACAAGAGATGTCATTATACATTATATCAGAAACAAAGGGGGGGGGGGGGGGTCCGCGAGGCGGAATTTTTTATATTTCTGTTTAAATTATTTAACAATAAAAATTAATAACATAATAATCTTGTAATCCAGAGAACCATTTATTGTAATAAGTATTTAAATTTAACAAAAATGCGTGCTGACCCCATGCAGTCCTTATTGACGTTGAGATTTTTAAGCTTAATCACGCATGTAAACAAACATCAGCTGTTAATACTTTCTTTAGCGCCATTGTTGTTATTGTATACAGAGCCACGGAAGAGGAACGTATTTGTTATCTCATGGTTAGTTAACTTAAAACAAGTTAGGAAGCAAGAAGAGATTTCCATAACACTAGATTGCTTTTTAATTTCGTTTGGCAAAAAAATTATGTCTATAACGATACAATTTCTTAGAATTTGGAGACTTTGTATACATGATGTAAATGCATTTATTTATAGTTATAGTTACCCCCCCTTCCTTTCCTTTGTTTCTGATATAATGTATGTGTTATACCTATGTATATTGCCCAAAAGCAGTCATTTTGACTGCTTGGGAATTTAAATTAATTTAATTAATTTTATTAATGAGCAATCGCACAAACAATAAACATTCATTAGGAATTTACAGAAAATATTTCGGAATTTTTTATTTACTTTGGTGGTCGACTGGAGTTATTTTCAGTCAAATTTTGCAAAAAAACAATAATCAAATTTTGTTAAATTTGAATTCTTTTGCTAAATTTGATTAATTATTTTTTTTTTCAAATTTGATTGATTTTTTTGCAAAATTTTATAGTTTCTGTCACTGGTCAAGATACTAAGTGCAGAGCAGAAACTCATTGGAACACAAGAGGAGATGCGGTGATTGTTGTAAAAAACACATTTATTAAACATTTTCAGTGCTTTGGAAAAATTGACATCTGAGGAAGAAAATATTGAAACGAGCTCAGACGCTGGAATAATACTCAACTAATGAAATCTTTTTTTTTCAATACCGGCCAACAAAGGGATTAAATATCTATCCATAGCTACGTCTTTTTATATTGATCCGGTTCATTGGAAATTTCAAATTTATTTGCTTTTAAAAAAAAGTCTGTAGATAGCTATGATTTTACATATGAGGGAAAATATCAAATTGCCATGATTTCAATCTTCACAAAACGTCAAAATACAACCTGAATTTCTTGCAAAGGTATATCAATGTACAAAGGGACATCCTAGTGCAAAAAGCAGTACAACAGCCAAAACAATATGTGAAGTGTTGGAGATCTCCACTGAGCGTCGAGTTAGAAGGGAAAAAATTATAAGTTGTGAAGATTCGCGAGACGTGGGGCTATCTTTAGAAAAAGAAATACAAAGAGAAATGTTTTTGGCATTGGATAGAGTTATCCAGGAAATAAAAGTAAGGTTTGAGCAACTACATATCCTTGCAACGTAGAATTCGTGCCTATTACCATCTAATCTTTTAAATGAAAATTTTGAATATCAAGTAAATAACTTTCTTAACAATGACGAGGAACAATTTCATATTGAAAGGAAAATGATCCAGAATTTTATGTCTCTACCTGATGTACAAGAGCAAGCAAAAGGTTGAAAAAATGAGGAAGGCCTCTTGAAATTTTAATATTGGGAAAACTCTGTTCCCAATATAGTAATATTATCTTCGTTCCACATGGAGTGATTTAAGATTACGAAATCTAGCGATACTGTCAATAGAAAAAGAACTAACAGATAATATAAATTTTGACAATCAGGTCTACCAGGGAATTCGATTGGATCTAGATTCGATCGAATCAAGGTTTTTTATATAGCATTTTTTAATAGTAAAATTAATCATATCGAATATTCTTCAGCGCCAATCAGAAATAACCGGCAATTGCCTTTTATTGAATTTGGAAAATCTTCGATTCAATTGTATTAAACAGTGGGAAATGCTCCTTGAAACAATTCGATTCGATATACTAGATTTGATCGAATTGAATTCCCCGGTAGGCCTGAATGTCATTCAAGACTTTTGTAATAAAAATTCAAGGATTATGTGTACAATTTGAATGGTTTTACCCATTTATTTATTTATGTTCAAGAATTGTTAATAACCACTCTTGATTTTGATTATGTTGGTAAATTCAGAACAGCCCCAGGCGAGAAAAGATCTAGCTACGCCACTAGATCTATCTCGAGTTTATAAACATTTTCCCAAAATTTCTTGATCCATATCAAATTGCTTTGAACTTAGTTTCTGAAATACTTAATATGGAAAGTAGGTAGCTGATAGTTGTTGAAATTAGACGGATCTAAAGTTGATTCATAGAACGTTTAAATATTATTATTTGATCAATTGTATTTAGTTCAGATCAAAAATGGTGAAATATTTTTTGCAACAGTCATTAGTATAAGTCAGAGGGAACCTCTAAAAGTCTGTTCCATGTCACACACCATCATCAAATAATCTGACTGAAAAACCAATAATTTGACTCTTTTAATTTTTTGCAAATTCAGTAATGACTAGGATTTCCAATTATCCGAGAGAAATGATTATCCGAATATCGAATACTGAAAATTCAAAATATCCGGATAACAAAGAACAAAATAAATAAATAGCTTGAATCCAATATTTCATGGTATTTTATAATTTTGTACATTAATAATTAATAAATAGTAAAAGAAAATTATACGATTTAAATTTATTTCGTTTTTAAAAATGAATATTTTAAAAAAAGATTATTGCATTGAAAATTACAAAATTCAGACGAGCTCTAATTTTTGTCTTCAGCTACTTCCTTAATGTCGTCATAGTAGGTCCTCTCATAAGCAGATACATTAATTATTTTTCGAAAAATTTCTACTGCCAATGTAATGGCAGCGCCTTTTGAATTGTAATCAAAATATTTATGGAATGTGGTATATTTCCTGTTTCTAAGAAGATCATTAATTTCATAAGCATTTTATCTCGACATTCATCCATTCGTTTTTTATTCTGTTTCGATATACTTTTACTCTTAAGTTCGTTCTAAACTCGTCTAACTTTTCAAATAGAAATTTATAAATACATTCATCAGTCAAAAGTGTCGCTGAATTTTTATTTAATTCTTTTGTTGCAGTGAGGACATCTAATAAATCTTTTAAGCTTGATATGTTATGCTCTTAAATACCTAGTTACAAATTAAGTGTTGCATCATTGACTACTGGTTTACCTGTTCGTTATGTCAACAAGTCGAGCCATCGTCGATTTTATATACATAATCACGCCATACGGATAACAGAAAACTCGTACACCAGAATCTGGAGATATCTATTTACTCCATAATCATTGGGCGATTAGCTCAAACAAATTTTATAAATATATTTAATTTTTAATTACACTTTTATCATTTAATTTTCAAATTAAAATGACAAAAAACTAATAGTGCGTAGAACAGAGAATTTCGATTAAATTCAAAAAATTTCAGTGCTTAGTAGAAACTATTAAGTAAACAGAAAAGAATAAAAATTTGAGCACAACGCAAAACGTAATATCACCTGGAGACCATTATATACAATTTTCAAATCCTGAAAATAAAATATCGCGTTATCTGCTGTTGCTAGCTTCCATTTTCTTGGAGTGATGTTTGTCATTTGGCATTTGTCAAATTGTATTCCATTTATTTCAACTAAGGAGGTAGTTTAAAAAGAATACGTTTAGAGGACACCACTGCGAATAAGGAAACACAGAATGGAACAAACGTAATATTCCGAATGGATAAATAAACACTTTTGGTGTGTTCTGAATATTCTGAATGAATAAAGAAAGGCACTCTATATATAACATATTTAATATGAACTGCCTGATTTTCTATTTCATATGGGTCAACTTTAGTTGGCAGGTCTGTAAAACTATCTTAATTTCAAGTTTTACTTTCGCTTTGCTATTCATATTTTAAAGTTCAACAAATTACAGATGCATTCGAAATTATTCGAATATTTCTTAAACTTGATTTTTAAAGAAATAAAATTAAGCAATTTTTATCTGCCTGTCCCTAAAAGTAGATATTGGGGACAATCCATCTATTCCTATTCTATATATTCATTTGGAAAACCACTGAACTGAAACTGGACTATTGTGGATTTTGTATAGAATTTATTATTTGAAGTTCAGCGGAATAAAGTATTTAATCCCATAATAATGTCAAATATTTTAAGCAATTTCAGTAAAGTATCAGCATCATATGTCATCATATGTCAGTGACCCTAGAAAATAATAATTATGGTAGAGCAAAATGGATTGAAGCCACGCATAATATTAAAAGGTATTTTTCTTTTTGCATGTCCGTCTGTCTCTCTGTCGCAAGTTAACTCGAGAATGCGTGTACTTAGAGAACTGAAATTTTCAAATCGGGTAACTGCTTCAAGCAGATGCAATACAAAAATTTCGTTTTTCACTATATATTTGGACATTACCTTAGAAGGCATCAGAGTAGAGAGCTGAAATTTTGTACACAACGTTTTCATAAAAAAAAAAGTAGAAATAATTTCATAAATGAGCTAAATTGGGCAACCCCTTCTTTTAGTTGCCACAGAAAAATTTTGGTTTTTTTTACGTATTCAGTCCTAGACGTTTTTTGTGTATGTACTCAAAAGTTCTTCCGAATATGAAATGCTTTGAAATTAGTTAAAATAATTTTTACTGTGCGACGAACCGTTCTAGATGTATACGAAAACCAATTCGAGAATAAAACGAAATTACATAGACCCAGTTTAGGCAGGTCAGTTTCAGTATGCTGCCTCTTCTGCAAGAAATCTGTAGGTAGGGTAATGCTTCATTCCTGCCCCAACCATCATCTTACTAACAAGTTTTTGTGAGGTAAAGGCAGCATACTGACCCGTCTAAACAGGGTCATGCGGGCATATCATAAGAATTGGTCTTAGACCAATTCTAGCTTTCTTACTTGTTTTATTTAAAATTTGAATAACAAAACATCCACAAAACAACTTATTTGTTTATTCAAAGAAACTTTAATAAATAAATAATAATAAATAAATAAAACTGCCACTTGTAATTTTTCATTATATGTGCTATTTTGAAAATAGTTGAACAACTAGAAATAAAACAGTATTTTCTTGAAAAAAAAATGACAAAAAATATCCGGATTATCGGATAATTAAGGAAAAAATATCCGGATTACCGAATAGTCAAAATTAGTCGGATAATCCGGATAATTTGATATCCAGATATCCGGATTGGAAACCCTAGTAATGACAGCAAACATTACTCCCCAATTGATTTTGCATATTTACTTGTATTATATTAATTGATATTCCTGCTGTTTTTTCCTAAATAAATTTAATTAGCTTTAAAAAATGAATTTTATACTTATTTTACATAGTCAACAACCGATTAAGGTTTCCCTCCTTCCCACCCCACAAACGGTAAGAATTGTTAATGATATTAGAGGTAACAAAAAATTAAAATTATAAACGTTTTTTTTTTTTTTTTTCTTAAACAAAATAATCTCTTCTCTTTTTTATTCTTGGAAATGCATACACTGTGCAAAAGTAGGTACATATGTATATAAAACATCCAGCTTTTACTAAGTTAAATAAACTCGAACCTTACAAAAAATAACTTTTTGACCAAGTAAAATAATCTGTGAACAATAAACTCGAACCTTACAAAAAATAACTTTTTGACTGAGTAAAATAAACTGTGAACAAGTTCAATGAAACGTTGACAAAATTAAATTAATCTAGGTACCTACGACTTCACGATCACCTATTGTTTTTTCAACTCACACTGCCGCTACTTTTTTTCTAGATGACTATCTTTTATCATTGAATATATTTAATTGAAAAACTAACGACTAATTAACTAGATTTGATGCCAGACTGACAAACAGATATGAATGTGCAAACAAAACAACTTCCCATTTAAGGCAGAGAAACTATTATTTACAAATTATTTAATTCTAAGTCACAACACAAGCAGATTGGTGTTAATTCACGAGAGCAGCCGTATCTTAATATTTCTTACGTAACTAAATTTCACAAACAACAAATATTCCAAAAAATAACAAATATAAAAAAAAATTAAAAGAAAACACAATTTGTTTACATTTTAGCGCCATCGGAAATCATTTAGAAAATTAGGTGAACCAGCTTCTATTTTTAAAGTGCGGATGGTTCACTACGAAGAAAGTGTGTCGACTCGGACAGATGGGAATTTTTATTTTAGCACATAAAATTAATGACAGGCTAAATTATTTGTAGGCATGAGCATTTGAAAAAAAAAAATACTACTTCTGAACTCAATTAAAATATTATCAAAATTACATATTTTTTTGTCCATTCTGATTCATGGATTTATTTTTAGCAGAATGTTTTATATAAATCAATTGACGGCGCCGTTATTTGAATGCAGAAAAAGGAAAAAATCTTGAAAATACCAGAACGTGTCAAATGTGTTAATTTGTGGTCATATTTTACGAATATTCTAGAAATATTTCCTTATAAAAATTCCAAAAAACAAAAATGACTCATATTTGAATATTACCTGGAAATTGAATTGAAATTTCATTGTTAATAGGTATATAAGCACTCGTATATAACAATATATTCTTAGAATCATTCAAAACATAACTGGGTCTGTACATGTTGACTGAAGAGATGAAACCATTGCATTTTGCTTAAATTTACTGTGATCAATTGAATTCATGAACTTTCTAACAAAATTCTTTGAGAAAAAAAAATGGAAAAAATAAGATTTAGTACGATTTTTCGAGAAAGCTTCTTTTAAGCTAAGCAGTTCCATCTTTACGCATAGCCTCAGGCTTCCGCGATACATTGGGCTGCTTAGCCCCTGCGATTGTAGATCAACAGATAACCTATTTGTCAACCAGAAAAACAACCTATTAAAAGTCAATTTAGCTGTTAGACTTTGGCTACTGATAGCAGGGGCGCACCGAAAGGGGGGACGAACGGGACCGGTCCCCCTCCAGAATATAAAAGATAAAATAAAATAAAACCTTTTAATCTACAATAGCAGTCCTTAAGTGCTCAGATGGGTGCAGGACGCGACTTTAGAGCCCTATTTTTCCGACTCGTTAGGACTTGGGACACCTATGCCCCCCCCCACACAGCCAAATCCTGGGTGCGTTACTGACTGATAGTAGATACTGAGATAGAGTGGAATTTATTCGAAGTTTTATACATGGTAACAAATTCTCATGCAAAATAAAAAATGTCATTACAATTATATAAGGACAGTGTTTGCAGCCTCAGTACTAATTAAATTTCCTGCATTTTTCATGGTACACTTTCAATAGCCAAACTCTATTTGGTAATCAGAAAAAAAATTGTTATACTGTTGGTGGTCAACGTTAACATAATCTGGCAGTTCTGCCTTGCTCATCGATCGAGGCTTTCCTTTTACTTTAAATAGGTCATTCGAACTGTGATTTAAACTCGTTTACCTTTGAGTCTAAACTGGCTTGGGACTGTCTTACTGTCTTGAAGCAACTGGCCGAAACAAACAGGGTGACGCTGATTTGGGTACCAGGACATGAAGGCATTAAGAGCAACGAGATTGCGAACCGCCTTGCAAAGAAGGAGCCAAGTCTCTGTTTATTGGCCCTGAGCCTGTCTTTAGATACCCAAAAAGTCACTATTTGGTTCAGATCAGGCTTTAGGAGTACAGAATTAAAGCGTCATTCTGGGATAATACACCAGAGCTGAAGCAAGCGAAGAAGTTTATAAAGTATTCGCAACAGAGAACACTCAGCGGAAAGGAAATAAGGCTCATAACGGGCCCATTTACTGGGCACTGCCCACTTAGATATATCTTCTTAAAAATATAGGTAAGGTCGTTGATTAGACATGCCGCTTCTGTATGAAAGACGATGAAATCGCTGAACATGTCCTGTGTGACTGTGAAGCTCTGTGCCGTATAAGGCTAAGACATCTGGGGAAGGCATTTACACTGCCAGAGGATGTCGAAAAACTGACCCCCAAGAACATCATAGGCTTTATTAAAGACCTTAGTTTGAATGGGCGCCCTAGGACATTTAGGGGTGATGTCACAAAAGATCTTATAGGTCGCGATGACTAGAAGAGAGGCGGGAGTGCTGTCTGTATCCCCCACTAATAATAATAATAGTGCCACTTTACGATATCTTTCTTCACGGGACTGAAAATCAGTTTACTCGCTTTTGAACATGCAATCGGTGTGTTTTCTGTGTTGTATTTTACGTTATTATGCTTGTTAATAACCCAAAGTAGCTTAGAAAGTAATTTCTGTTAGAAGGCCCCATATCCTAGCCGTAAATTTAGCTATTTTAAGTCGCAGGATATATTCGACCAATTAATGTCTCGTCTGGCGTAAAGGAATTACGCGCCCACGAAACTTCTCACGCAGTAATACTATTATTGCACGACTTATATAGCACATAACATCACTCTGCTGGAAATGGAAATCGTCCCGATTCAAAGCAACCATTTTAAGAGAAAAAAATCGGTAATGAATCTATTTACTGATACGCTGGTTACACCGGTTTCGGATTCGAAAAAAATAGGATCAAATAACACAACCAGCCCAAAAGCAGCACCACATTCATTCGAAATTGACGCATTGCTCTACAACCATTCTTAGATTTTCATATCCCTAGATGGAGTTTTTATTTTTTTTTTTCTGATAGAGTCTTGAAAGTGGGGATACGCCTTGTCACTTAGAATTATTATTTTTTTTTTTTACAAAATTTAATACCCAATTAACGAACGTTTGGCAACTATATGTTGTATGCAGGCTTCAGTTCTTGTACCAACTAAAGTTTGTAAGATTTCAGAATAACTTCATATTGCAAAATGCATTGCATGCTGATTGCCAGTATATACCCTCTTGATGTATACATGGGTTTTCGGCAGCAGTGTTTTCTGTTGATAAAATTCGCCCAGCAGCATAATTTGTGGTATTTACATCACTTAAAACGAAAATAGTAGTAAGAACTTTACGAACTTTTTCCCTTAAATTTTCACCATTTTTCAAGTGAAATACAGTTCCATCTTTGACGACATATAGAAAATATCGTGAAATTTAAAATGAAATCGCTTAATGGAAAACCAGTTGTTTTCAAGAATAATCTTCAATTTTAAATATAATTGTAGGAATTTAACATTAAATTCAAATTTAAATCTACCGCCAGAAGTTTACTATAAAATTAAATTTATGTTGATTTCCTATAATTCCAGTTAAGTGAAATAATTAGAAACTTGACAAAGAAAATTTTTACTCGTTCTGATCTTTAAAACCTGTTAGGCAATAAACATTATTCAAGTCGTAACTAATTTTGTTTGATTTTAATTTATAAGTATAAAAACCTTTGCACTTCAACACCAATTTTTGACTCTATAAGCTCTATATTCAGTTATCCTTCTCAACTACTTTTCGAAATTATGACTCAAAATTTTAGAATTTCAAATCATTTTATTTTTATTTTTTTTTATTGAAATAATTTTTAAATTTACAAAAAAAGCACCAGATTTTCATATCTCTCACACTCTGTGCCCAAAATGTAACCGCTTCAGCATATTTTTGTACTTTTACTTAAGCATATCCAAAGGAAATTTCAAGAAAGGCTCATTCACAAAAGAAAATTACCCACTCTAAAGCATAAAAATGTCAATTTTTAAATGGACCACCATCATAGGGTGTAACGTTGCTATTATATACCACGCTTCCAATAATTTTTTACTCATCTCTATCCGCGCTATCACCCTGTAAAAGACAGTGAAAAATTTACTACAGAAAGATAAATTCTGTTATTTTCCAATTTTTCGAAGGCATGGTAATTTATAAAACATACCCAAATATCTTTAAGTTATCTCCGAAACCGTTAAGATTATTTGCGACTGTAAAATTTTTTTTTTTAATTTACAATAGACAGGCCGGCAACTTTAGGCTTTTTTTCAAATTTGCGACTGTAAAAAAATAATTTTCTAAAAAAATTTCTATAGAAAATGCAAATTTCGGTTATATCAAATTTGCGACAGGAAGAATTCCTTCTTGGGCAGAAAATAGGATAGGTGGCCTTGGCCTGCTACCACTATAGTCGATAATTATAATTGATTTAAGGATTAAAATTGGTATACCTGTCATGAGATCATAACCTCCAAAATCCTAACCACAAATTCATTATTTAATTCTTCATAAGCTGCTTTCAAATTGGTTAGAAAATACAAATCAAAATTTTCACTCCATACTTTTCTTGGAAAATTTACTCTTCGAAAAACTGCTGTATTTATACAATTTGCCTATTTAATCACAAGTGCAAATCGCCGACAAAAAGAAAAGTTGCGAACTGCAATTATTCGAAGTTTTTGTTGGACTTTCCCTGCACAGCACAAATAAATAATTGACATACATGGTTTATGCCAACTGATTAATATTGGCGGAAAGACCAAATGATTGACATTTTCTTGTTGTCTACTACAAATGCTGCATTTCTATCGAGACATTAAGATGCACAATAGCAGTTCAAAATTAATTGAAGAATGATAGAAATTTATGACTTTATACTTGTTAAGGAAGAATTATGGTTTTGTGACATAATTGGTCGATGGTTGATTTTTATATGCAGAGAGAAAATTAATTATTTAGTAAGCATACAAAAAATGAAAAGTTCATTCACCTTAAATTTTAGATATTTATTGTTAAAGTTGCATTCGTAGACTTATATGTACGTAAATATCTGCAGGGCGTATCCTGACCGCGAAGGTGAATATTGCAGAAACGTAGCTATTCTTTCTGTAGCATTCCTAGATATAGTTAATACTTTTCTCAATTGTTTTCTGAATCGATTAGATCTGATTCCAGTTCAAATCAATCTTTGCTGGAATAAATTTAATGTTCTTCCCAAAAGCAATTACATGAAATGAAATTAAAAGGCAATTTTGATTTTGATTTTGATATGCAGCGTTTTTCATATGCACTAGATGAAATCTATAGGGGTATACTAAGATTGTCATTCCGTTTGTAACACCTCGAAATAATTATGGTAGAGCAATTGGACACCCACGCATAATATTAAAAATGATTTTGATTTTTGAATGTCCGTCTGTTCGCCCGTCTGTCCGTCCGTCCGTCTGTGCTCACGATAACTCGAAAACGGGTATACTTAGGGAGCTGAAACTTTATAATTGGGCTTGAAAAAAAAAGCAAAATTATGTTCCAAAAGGAAACAAATCGGGCAACTCCTTTAAGGGGTTGCCATACAAAAATTTCGTTTTCCACTATTTATTTGGACACTGCCTGAGAACGCGTCAATGTAGAGAGCTGAAATTTGGTACATGGTGTTTTCATTGTACTAGCAAAAAAAAATTCAAAAATGGACTAAACTCCTTCTTTGTGTTGCCATATAAAAATTTAGGTTTTTTACGTATATTGTGAGAACGATCAGTCCAAGCCATTTTTATTGAATTAAGAGCTTCTTCAGAATACGAAATCCTATAAAATTGGTTATTATCATTTTTACTGTCCGACAAACCGTTCTAGAAATATATGCGAAAAACCACTTCAAAAATCAAACTTTCACAGAAGGGGACAATACGAAATTTTCTAAGGGCATTCATCTAGATTCTAGGGTATCATAAGAATTGGTCTTAGACAAATTCTAGCTTTTTTACTTGTTTGTCATAACAACTGTGAACCATAAAGGATGTATGGCAATTAGATATGCTATATATATATACTAGGGGGAGGCCGTCGGCGTTACACGGCGATAATATAGATATCTATATGGATGCAGGTGGAGATGGGGTGGTTAGAGATGCATAATATCTAAGCTATTATCTGACTTGATCGCACGATTCCGTACTCTAGGGTTTCACTCTGTGTCTGTATGAGTGTATATGTGTGCGCGTGTATGACTGCTCGTGCATACATTCATACTCTTGGGACAGTGTAGCTCTCTACGTTGACGCGCTCTGAAGCAATGCCTAAATATAAGGAAAACACGAAATTTTTGTATGGCAACCCTACGAAGGAGTTGCCCGATTGGTCCCATTTTTGAACTGTATTTTCAATTTTCATGAACACACCGTGTACAAAATATAAGCTCTCCACATCGACGACTTCTCAGGCAACCAAGCCAAGCATATAGTGAAAAACAAAAGTATTGTATGGCAACACCAAGACGGGGTTAGCCGATTTAGTCCATTTTTGAAGTTTTATTTACTATTGCTATGAGAACACCAAGTACCAAATTTAAGCTCTCTACGACGTGTACTCGTTGTCAGGCAGTGTACAAATAAATAGAAAAAAAAACGAAATATTTGTATGGCAACCTAACGAAGGAGTTGCCCGATTTAGTCCATTTTTTAACTTGTATTTGCAATTTTTATGAAAACAGCGTGCACAAAATTTCAGACTTCCATGTCAAAGTATTCTCAGGCAGTTTTTTTAGATCTCGTCAACAGCGCCATCTATTGTGTCCAAAACGATCTTTCAAGCTGGAACCAAACAAACATTTTCACAAAATTTGATTGAAATCGGTCGGGCGGTTTTGGAGATTAGCGTGTACGAACACAGTGACACTATAGGGGTATACTAAGTTTGTCATTCCGTTTGTAACACCTCGAAATAATGATGGTAGAGCAAAATTAATTGGACACCCACGCATAATATCAAAAGTTATTTTGAGTTTTGCATGTCCGTCCGTCCTTGCGCACGATAACTCGACAACGCGTTCACCCAGACAGCTGAAATTTTGTACACAGACATTAAAAAAAAAAGTAAAATTAAGTTCGAAAATGAGACAAATCGGGCAGCTCCTTCGTGGGGTTGCCATACAAAAATTTCATTTTCCACGATATATTTGGACACTACCTGAGAACACGTCGACGTAGAAAGCTGAAATTTGGTACACTGTGTTTTCACACTAATAGCAAATAAGATTTCAAAAACGGGCTAAATCGGGCAACCCCTTCTTAGTGTTGCCATATAATAATTTTGGTTTTTACATATACTTTGAAAACGATCAGTCCTAGACATTTTTATTGTACTAAAAACTTCTTCAGAATAAGAAATCCTATAAAATTGTTTATAATCATTTTTTATGTCCGACAAGCCGTTCTAGAAATATATGCGAGAAACCAATGCAAAAAATCAAAATTGCTCAAATGGGTGACCATACGAAATTTCATACGTTCATTCATCTAGGGTATCATAAGAATTGGTCTTAGACCAATTCTAGCTTTTTCACTTGTTATATATTAAAATGGATGAAAATTTTTATACACAGGAGGATTAGATAAATTCAATTATTGTTAAAAATTTATAAAGGCTTTCGCAACTTATTTCTCTCTTATGATTTTTGGAGGTGTGCTCGAGAGACCCTGGTTAGTTCAATGCGGCATTGTTGCTTTATTCGATATGTGTGTGTTTCGCCGCCATATTGAAAACTGTTAAATTCCTGCAATTGCAGCTGTAAGATATTCAAAGTAAATATTCCATACACCTTAAAATTCCCTTCAATTTCTGTAAAAAGCGTCGTAGCCTTTAGCAAGTTCTGATTTGAATTTTTTTTAGGGCTGAGTATTGGCTCATGCTTAAGCCTTTTCGGGAAATAGTGAGATCAGATTCAGACTCATACTTTCTTACAGATCAAACGTTTGTTGGCCAAAAATGATGTAGACAAGCTCGGAGAAGACCCTTGATAAGGTGCTAAGGACGTCCTGTTTAGGAACTCCTGGCGCCTTTACATCGTATTCTCAACGAGCACTTGAATCTATTCTTGGCCTCTTGCTATACTTTACATTTTTATCCAGAAAGAAGCAACGCCTAGTTGGCTTTGAAGGAAAATATCAGATAGGCACATTTCTTCCGGTGTATCCTCGAGCATGTTTACATTAAAAACCTAGAATCCAATGATGAGATATTCATTCGAAAGTATTACCAGGGGCCGGACTCTGTAGCACGGAGAGTTGGGGAGTTTGCAAGATGAGAGTTTTCGTTTTCTCCGATTAAAACACCCTAACCAATGATGGAAATTCAGGCACGACAAAGGTAATATTTTGAAGAACAACGGTTAGTAAAGCAGAAACAAAACGAAGTTAATAGAGTGAGTTTAATAGTAAAATTATAATAGATATTGTTGTGCTATACACTAAAAAAAATATTATATCGTTAACAGATACAAAAGGACGGAGATATAACAATTTTGATAAATTACTGGTGGAGCTATTTTCTTTCTTAACATTTAAAAATGTTTGGAGTTACAGAATATAAAATATATCTGCTGGAGGCAATGTAAACATAGCCGGTACAGATAAATCTTACCTCAAATAGAGTTAAATTTAGATATTGCAACTATAAAAACTATTTGTTAAATACCTCATGTAGTTATATTATTATTGCTATATCAAAACAAGCACTTTTTCCATTGTTTTTTTTTTAATATTATTAAGCCAAGCTCAGGGGATACCCTACGATGCAAAGCACAGCATGGCAGGAAGGAGATAGGGAAAGGAATTAGCATTTATTTAAAAGCTCGCAGAGCAATTAAAAGCATATTGAACAGCTTTAAAAAAAATCACCTGGTTCATTCTCTGAAACATCATATTTTGCTAGTAAGAAAATAACACTAAAAAAACCGTTTTGGTTCCAACCAACCCTAGTAGAAATTGCTCACAGTTGTACCTTGTCTCTTGCCCCGCAAGGGGCAATATATATGTAAATCAACACTGATTTAACTGAAAAGCATCAAAGTGTTTACGAATCATGTAGAAAGTTATAGAAAATTAAGTCCCGATGAGCCTCCTGATGAGCATTCATTAAATCTCATCAAAAGGATCATTGGATATCATGAAACTGCTCCCTACATACTCAACCAGCAATAAATAAATATTTATTCTTATCATCACCGTGTCAGATGACATATCTACTAGGAAAATTTCAATTGATTTTTGTGATTTATTTTTTATTAATTTTTTATTAATTTTTTGATTTGTTTTTCCGCGGAAAGACTCTCGCCCATATGCTGAACAAGACGTTATGTCCATATCCTTACGTCTCAGCATTGAATTCGGACAAAAAATATATAAAATCAGATTCTCATTTATGAACTCATCATGACACTCATTGATATGCTCATCAATAAACTCATCGTGACACTCATTGCTATGCTCATTAATAAGCTCATCGTGACACTCATTGCTATGCTCAGTAATAAGCTCATCGTGTCACTCATTGATATGCTCATTAATAAGCTCATCGTGACACTAATTCTATACTCATCGAAGTGCTCATCTAATATTGTAAAATGCACAAAAAAGAAGCAAAGTATACCCCCCCCCATTCAACCTAAGAAATAAGAGCTCTTATCCTCTTAATTGGGCTGTCAAAGCCCATTAGCACACATTGGTATTCTACGATCACTTACTCTTGTGAAGAGTTTTTTTTTAAGAGATTTGGTATTCTAGCAAACGAAAATATCTGTCAAATATCTCTTAACATAAGAGCTCCTCATCGAGGTACGCTTAAATCTCTTATCGTGATAGTTGCTGAAATTGTTTTGTTTTAAAATACCAAAATTTTGGATAAAAATGCTGTAAAATAAGTACATATTTATATAATTCGTACATATTATATAAATATGCACAAGTTTGTGAAATATAAAATAATTATACAATTTGAGCCATGCACAGAGGATAGTTCTGAGCAATATGAGAGACGACTTGAATCACTTTGCTTTTTCTGAAGCTGTATAGAATTTCAGAATTCTAAAATCTTTTTCCTTTAAAGTGATAGAAATGAAATAGCCTTACGATAATCTCCGCCATTACTCGGCAATATTATCGTCACTTTAAAGTTTTGGTAACAATATATTTTTTTGCTACAGGCTTATACGAAAATCCTGTTGGACGTAACGACGGCTGTGAAACTCTTTATCTGCGATTTAGGTATTAAAATAATAATTCAATTATCATTACGTGCTATGAATTTATCATGTAATTATTATTTATATTGATAATTGTAAATTGATTAAAGACGTACACAATTATAACTACGTGTGAGTTGGTCATATTGCCATCATCGCCTCGCCAAAAGCATTACTTCTTCTTCTTCTTCCTTCTTGAAAAGTAAACCTCTTTAATAGCTGGGCTGACTGAAAGATTCTCCAAACCCTCGTAACCTCATAAAGTTAATATTTCTCCGCAAAAATTTATGTAAAATACTAATTCTTCTGAAATGTCTTATTTGCTAAATTTAAGAGGTTAAGAGATCTCTTAAAAGTCTCTTATGTAGAATCGGGGGTACATTTCTAAATAAGTGATGGAGATGCAATATCTCATGCACACTATAGGCACAATAGGTCTGTTCGCGTACTTCTCGTGCAAAAACTTACTCGTGTGGTGGGGGAAGAATGTAAAATGCATGAAAAAGTAAACGAACGCTTTTCATGCAACTTCGTGAAAAACAAGAAGAAGAAGTGTGGAATAACATTTGCGAATGAGTATTGTTTTACTTTTTTTAACTTGTTGCAGTCTTGAAAAGTCCCATGAGAGCATTGAATACTTAAACTATCTTCATTCGACATTTTGTTTGCGCTTTAAAAACTTTTCAGAAAATGACAAAAATGAACTAACCTATGACAGCTGTCAATTTTCCTTGCAAAAATTGTGCAGTAACTAAAAACTTCGGGTAAATTCATGCGAGAGGGGAAGCTGTGACGTATGTAAAACTCGTGTAATTTTGTGTGCACGAGAAAGTAAACGAACGGAAAATGTGTAAGTTCGTGCAAATTAATTGCAATGCATTGTCCCAAAACTGAGTACGCGAACAGACCTATTGACATACATAATTTTTATAGTTGTAAAAGTAGGCAACAAATTTACTAAGTATTTACTGCACATATTTGCTTACTCTTTGGAAATGTGGGTATATTTTATGTAACCGTACAGCTAAATACTTGTTGTGTTGCATGAAGTTAGGTTTTTTCTCTGAGAGAATATATGCATAGCTGTCATAAAATGGTTTTTAAAAGAATTATATTGATCAAAAGCCGTAGTTAAGTTTTTAAGGCTAATACAGAAAAGTTTAATATATTTTTAAAAGTTACAATTTAGTCTTTTTAGTAAATGCTTGCCTGTTATGAATTTATTGAATTACTTTATGGTTAGGAGGGTAAGCTGGGAAGTAGACAACGCATCGATAGAATATAAAGTTCATGATGCCTGGACCTGATGTAAGAACCCATTGGGACGAAAAACTAGCGCTTCTGAAAGGAGCATAATTTCAGCGCTTCTCTAGCCATCATTTTGCAACTATTTAGAAGCATATTCACTGATGTATCCAGAAAAATAAGCAAAGGCGCAAATAAGTAACTCAAGTGCTTCTAGAACCATCGCTTGAAAGCTCTATAGAAGATTATTTGATGAGCTCTGGCACAACAACAAGCAATAAGGGTTGATTTCTAATTTTCCACAATTGTGCGAAGATCCGCATTTCTCATTTTGAGTGTAGATTTCAGTGTGGAGTGAAGCTTTTATTTAAATTTAAAAAACAAAAAAATTATTGTGCTTTCTGTGAAGTCAAAATATCTAGATTTCTAGATTTAAATTTGTTTTTATACTTAGCGGTAGCGTTCCAAAGAGTGGTTACTCTTTCTGTTGCCAAATCCAAATAACATATACATATATATGTCGTAGACATATGACGTAACTCAGCATTTGACGAAAAGTCTAGGCACTTCATGGAGAGTAGGCAAATAGTGCAATGGTTTTGACTTAGCCACTTTTTACATTATGTGTCTGAAATTTTTAGTCACTTCATCAAATACTAAAAGCGTTAGGGTCGCAGGCCTGGGTGCGACCTCCCCCTCCAGCACCCATCTCCCACTACTAGTATTTGGTTATATAGGGTGGTATTATACCATCGACTTAAATGCTTTTAGCATTTGATGAAGTGACTAAAAAACATTCAAAAAACTTCTTCGGCCATCATTTAGAGCGCTCATTAAGCGCTTCTTAAGAGTGACATTGAAGCGCTTGACTCTGCGAACATGCCTATCTTAAAAAGCAATGAACTGTGATAGGGAAAAGAAGTGCTACAAGCTTCCAGGAAACGCTTCAGGCACAGATAAGTAATACCCAGATTTGGAAACCAGTGTTAAAAATCTGCTTCTCATGATGTATATACCAGCCAGCCTTAGCTTTTAGGAAAGCAAAATCTCTGAATATTAGCCAGCCTACAAACCAGCCGAATAATTTAGTTTTAGCCTGCGCTTGAAAAGTAAGAAAAAAATTGTAAAAACTAGAAGTTTGGTCAAGATATGCAAGAGCCTTAGCAAATATTTTAACCAAAAATAATGTACAAAACACCCTCAAGATGTCACCACATACGGGAGCATGAACTGATATCTGGTTATTACTTATCTGTGGTACTACTGTGGACTTATGAGTTTTTAATAACGCTATTTCCATATAACACGGTACGAATTAATAGCATTATACGGAAATAGTTCTAAAATTCGCTGCACCGAGAGGCATTTCGCTATTAAAATGAGACAATTTAGTCAAAAAAATACGTATAAATAGAACAACTTATTAACGATATTGAAGCCGTTGCTGTTAACTAACAATATAACCAAAATAATAAAGAAAATCGGAAATTCGGATAGGATAGCTGGCAAACCATGATCAAATGTTTTGTTTTATTAAGTAATAAACGCGGCCAAGTGCGAGTCGGACCCGCGCACAAAGGGTTCCGTACCATCGTACAAAATTTAACACAATGTACTTTTTATTTAATTTTTTCAAATGAGAGTAGACGTCATGTGAAAATTATGCTGTCATTTGAAAAAAAATTCCTACTTATGATAATAATAATGAATGAGAATAAAACGAGGAAAAAACGTCGAAAAAATCACGTTTCTTGAATGGGGGCTCCTTTAATTTTTAATTTTATTTTATTTTTATTATTTGTTGTTATATCGGCAATAGAAATACACACTTTGTGAAAATTTTACGGACAGCGAAGTCTTAGTAATAGGGTTCCCATTGCTACCCTTTCTGTACGAAACCCTAAAAATGGTATACGAAAAGTGCTCATTGAGTTGAATACTGAAATTAAAATAGATGCTACTATTTTAATGACAATATCAACACTTTTCTCGGTAAAACTATACGTTGAAGCATTGTGCTGTAAAGATGCCAATCTTTGGACAACAAATGCGAATATGGAATTAATTATAAAAACACTAGTTGAACGAAAACCTGAGGCATTTTATGTTGCATTAAAATTTCGGTTATAACAAAGGTGTAAGTAGTGATAGATAGTGTTCTTATATACTTCCACAACCCCCAACAGTTACAGAATATTGAAAATAGACAAAGCAAATTTTACATTGCAAAGAATAATTTGAAAGACTTTCTGAAGCAGAAAGGAATCCTCGATAAGTGGCGTAACTACCGGGGGTTTTGGGTGTGCGAACCACACGGGTCCATAGTCCAGAGTGAAGAAAAATTATTTCCATCAAAGATACCCAAGCATAGAATGAACCAAAATCGTTACATGTTCCTGAATATTTATTTCAACTTTTTAATCTTAATATATAAAAATCCCATGTCAATGTGTTCGTACACGCCAATGTCCGAAACCGCCCAACCAATTTCAATGAAATTTTGTAAATGTATTTAGTTGGTTCCATCTTGAAACATAGGATGGTTTTGGACAGAGAGATGGCGCTGTTTTCGAGGTATAGAAAACTGTCTGAGAACGTTTCGAGCTGGTAAGCTGAAATTTTATACACGGCGTTTTCATAAAAATCGCAAATACATACAAGCTCAAAAATGGTTTAATACGGGCAACTCTTTCATAGGGTTGCCATATAAAAACTTCGTTTTAACTATATATTTTGGCACTGCATGGAAACGCGTCGACATGGAGAACTAAAATATAGTATTTGGTGTTTTTATAGCAATAGTAAATAAAATTACAAAAATGGTACGAATCGGGCAACCTCTTCTTCATGCTGCCATATTTTTATACCCTAGATGAAATCTATAGGGTATACTAAGTTTGTCATTCCATTTGTAACACCTCGAAATAATGATGGTAGAGCAAAATGGATTGGACACCCACGCATAATATTAAAAGTTATTTTGATTTTTGCATGTCCGTCCGTCCGTCCGTCCGTCCGTCTGTCTGTGCGCAAGATAGCTCGGGAACGCGTACACTTAGGGAACTGAAATTTTGTACACGGACTTTAAAAAAAAAGTAAAATTAAGTTCGAAAATGAGACAAATCGGGCAACTCCTTCGTGGGGTTGCCATGCAACAATTTTGTTTTCCGCTATATATTTGAAAACTGCCTGAGAACGCGTCGACGTAGAGAGCTGAAATTTAGCACATGGTGTTTTCATTGTACTAGCAAATAATATTTTAAAAATGGACTAAATCGGACACCTCCTTCTTGGTGTTGCCATATAAAAATTTAGGTTTTTTACGTATACTGTGAAAACTACCAGTCCAAGATATTTTTATTGTACTAAAAACTTCTTCAGAATATAAAATCCTATAAAATTGGTTATAATCATTTTTTCTGTCCGACGTACCGTTCTAGAAATATATGCGAAAAACCACTGCAAAAATCAAAATTGCTCAAATGGATGCCCATACGAAATTTCATACGGACATTCATCTAGGGGTATCATAAGAATTGGTCTTAGACCAATATTAGCTTTTTTACTTGTTCACTATATATTTGCACATTGCCTCACGCGTCGGCGTAGAGAGCTCAAATTTTGTAAACGGGACTAATTTAATTTAACTCAAAAATGGGACCAATCTGTCAATTCTTTCGTAGCGTTGCCATACAAAAAATTTGCTACTTGGTATTTTCATAGCATTGGTAAATAAAATTTCAAAAGTGGACTAAATTGGGTTACGCCTTCTTAAGGTGCAATATAAAACTTTAGTTTCTCACCATATACTTGGTAGCTGCCTGAGAAGGCTTCGAGGTGGAGAGCTCATATTTTGTAAACGGCGTTTTCATAAAAATTTCAGATATGTACAGTTCGAAAATGAGACCAATCGGGCAACTCCTCCGTAGGGTTGCCATACCAAAATTTCGTGTTTTACTATATATTTGGGCACTGCATGGGAACGCGTCGACGTAGAGAGCTACACTCTCAAACAACTATTGAATGTATGCATGCAAACTAATAAACGCTTACAGCCACGCACATACAAACACATTACGTAAACTTAGAGTACGGAATCGGGCATTCGAGTCATATAATAGTTTAGATATTATTTATCTCTAATCAACCCACCCCATCCCCACCAATCTATGTATCTATATTATCGCCTGGCAATGCCGACGGGCTCCCCCTAGTAACATATAAAGTAATTCATTCGTCATATAACAAAATTCAAATTCGCTTATGAAGAAATGAAAGATAAATACAGAAGAATTATCATTTTTTGTGAGAAAATGGTGGGTTTGCTTAAACCAATGGCATTGATTTTTTGTTTGATTGATTTGAATAATAAATGAATGACTTTGCTTACTAAAATATGTTTCGAGACGTTTGTTTTTCTTCGAATTCAGAATTTCTGCTTCTCATATTAAGTGTATTAGCGCTGACTGAAATTCTTAGTTTGCATGTTGAAAATGTAATTGTATTTAAAAATGTAGCTATAGTACAGGGGCCCAGATTGAATAATTGCACACTGCCCACAGAGACATAGTTACGCCACTGTCCTCAACCAATCCAACCGATCTGGACAGGAACAGCTGAACATCATATGCGTAAAGGTGTAATTGACATTGATTAACACGAACAAATATATCATTAACAAACATTACAAAAAGCAGTGGTCCTAATATGGAGCCTTGAGGTTCTCCAGAATTTATTCCTAAAAAAGAAGAAAGCCTACCATTGGTAAAGACTGCCTGAGACCGACCACTCAGGTAGCTGAAGATCAAACGAGCAGCATGAGAACTAAAATTAAATTGTGTGGAAAGAATTCCATGATCAACGGAATCGAAAGCCTTAGAAAAGTCGAGAAATACAAGTGCAGGAAACTTACTATCATCTACTTATTTTAATAAGGCAGTCATACAGCTATGATTGGCTTTAAACCCAGATTGGTGATCATGTAACAATCCATTGGTCACAATGTAACTTGAGATTTGTGCAGCTAAAATCTTCTCTATAATTTTAGATAGGAAAGGAAGGATAGATATGGGACGAAACTCTGACGATGGATTTTTCGGACTATGATGCCATGAAACATGTATTACATATATAAGCAATGCGAGAAGAATAAAGGGCAGCAGTAGTCGTACAAATTTAAGATTTATCATATCGAGGCCAGTAGAGCACGATTCAATGCACTTCAAGGATTCAAATACATCAGTCTCCGAAGAATGATGGTTAGTGAGAAAATACCTATTTAATTCATCGGTATCATCCTCACAACAAATATTTTCTCTTTGATTTTATGTTTAGAGACTTTAAATTGTTCGAAAGCTGTTTTGTAGGAGGAATGATGTTCAAACCGGAACAGCAGTACCTTTTCTTTACAATTTTAATGCCACAAGAAACACGATTACATAGAATTCGATACTTCTCCCAAAAATTGGATGAACGAAACCGCTTTCACAGACTATAAGCTCAGTTTCGTGCACTGGTTAGAGAAAGAATGTGGTTAAAAAGCCATGGGCAATGAGAACTAACAATAGTTTTAGTAACAAGGGGTATATGCCTGTCGTGCAAATAATTCAGGGCAGAACACAAAAAAAACAAACCGGCTCATCGACAGATGAAGATGACTGAACATAATGCTCTCTCTGCATCTTTAAATAACACTTGCAGATTGATCTGAAGGAAAATGTGCGAGGAACATTTTGTACATCTAAGAGTAAATTATATTAATAAGATATATTAAGTATAATGATCAGATATCCCTGGAAGGGAACTTTTATCATGAAATAAAATCCGACTGACATATGCAGCATAAAAGCCATCTATGAAGTGTAGACGAGTGGCTAGTAAAATGTGGTGTAGGCTTTTCATTAATACGATGTAAATCGAAAGACGTCATTAATCCATTAAAAGAGCAAGCAGGACCCAAAGGCTGTAGAAAGTTACAATTAAAATCGAAACCCATAATGATATTCTCATAGCGAGGAACTATCGTTTTCCAGATTAAAATCACTGTAAAGCGGGAGTTTCTATACGCACCTTATTAATATGGATATACCGATATCATGTGAGACAAATATCGAAAAAAGGTATCATAATTTTCCTCCGGTATTGCAGTACCTGCAAACCAATACACTTTTTTCTTAGAAACCATCGTCTTACATAAAAAAAATTTCTTTCTTTTTTCTTCGATTTACAACAATTTTGTCAGTTTCTAGTTTAAAATTTAAACTGTGTGATAAATTCCTTTCAGGGGTTTCTATTGTCAAGTATCTGTAGTGCATAAATTGTAAAACTAAATTTTACTATGATAGTTTACTACGGAAAAGGTCGGATTTAGATTTCACAGAACTCAAATAATACACAGAACAAAAAAAAAAGATATTATTTATTCCAGATTTTCCTGTATGCATATGCATAAAAACTTATTTACGAAAACCCGTTTCTATAGAAATTAGATTTGTCTTCATAAACAGATTAGGATTTTTTTGAATTTTAGATTATTAAATACAAGACCCTAAAAAAAGGTCTAAGTATGTGTACAAGACCGTACTGAAAATTGAAAACATGAAATTTATTTAACATCAGTCCTTAAAATTAGAAAGTAAAAATTAAAAAAAAATTCTCAAATTCAAAACATTGCTTCACCTAGATAAATTCATATCCCAGATCTGAGAACTTAAGATTGCCAGAAAAATGCAAGAAATTATCATCTAAAAATAGAAATAAACAAAAAAATAAATCCAACATGCACTTGACATTGTGCCAGCAAATATACCTGAATCAGTGAACAACCAGTGTTGTCCGTGAAAGTCATCATCTCATCATCTCTCTAAAGAAAAAATAAATATCTTCACCACGTTTCCCGGACTTAATCAGCTGCTAATAAATTAATCTTCGACGTCTTATGATGGTATTATATGTAGTCTGCTCTGCTCTGCACGAATATTATAATTTTTACGTAATCTTTGTACGTGCACCATCGGAGAAGTTAGTCTGAGGCGCATTTTATTTATAACTTTCCAAAGCTGCCGTATACGTCATTGTTCTGCACAGCGAGTTCTAAGCTTTGAATGAAAATGCATTTTGCAAAACCATTCAATCCAGTCAGTAATAAATAAAATTACCAATAATTTCGGACTGACCGGAAGCATGACCTTTTGAAATATCATTTGCGTTTTGAGTGTGGGAGATTTTTATTTTAAGCGGCGAAAATAATTTCGCTTTTCATTTTGAATTTCTTTCATCCATTGCTTACATAAATGCTCGCGCACGCCGCGCCGCTTCGATTGTTGAGGCCCGTATCAATCGCTTTATAGTGCAAATTAAGTATATCTCAACGACCGACGCAATGTCTCGTCGTCTTACTGTACCATGTTGGCATGTATCGAATCGTTTTTTACTGCCATAAGTGCATTCGGTAAATCGAATCCTTGAACAAGAGGATGTCTGCATTTCCGAAATAAAACTGTCAAATTATCTGTATTTACGGCATCAATTAAGCTGACATCACTGACATTTAAATTGTAGCCCAATGGTGGTATCCTTGACAAGGTTATTTTGAGGTTTTCAGCAAATAAATTGAACATTTTTAAATTGTTGCGCACTTATTGTTAGTATGTGTGTGTATGTGTATGTGTGTATGACATCACTAAATTGGTAAATAATAGATAAAAAATAGTTTTGAAAACTTGAAATTAATATGAAATTTAAAAACTTAAGACCACTTAAAAGTTGTGATGTTAAGATGAACCGAAGTGGTGGTTCTATTAGCAAATGTACAAAATATACAATAAAAAAAAAATATTGCGTTTCTAAACCATTCTCTAATTAGCAATCCTAAGTACGTAACTTGAGTACAAGTAGTATTTATTCTGGTAAAATAAGTAATTGACATCTATTAAAAAAAAAAAAAAAGTTTACATATTTTTGACTTTCAGCATTTATCAGGCGAGCTTTCAACAAATAGTTGTACCAGGAAAATAACAAAAACGCCACCATAGGGGCCGATGCAGGATTCTTGTGAGGGGGGGGGGGGGCGCAAATTTGGTTTAAAAACAGTATAAGCTAGAAACAGGTGTGTTATTTAAAAGATATGGGTCGAACAGAAAAGCGAGATTGGCTATCACTCTCAACGTCAAACTCCATTTTAGTAAGTACAAATAGGGAAACACATTTTGTTCAAATTAACCAAATCATCATAAATTGTAACTTTGAATACAGGAATTAAAGCGCTAAGTATTTTACCTCTACTAAAGTCAAGAAAATTTAGTTTTTTTTTTATATTATTAAGGCAAGTTGCAGGGGATACCTTATGATACAAAAGACACCATGCAAGGAAAGTGATAGGGAAAAGAATTAGGGAACGTGAGGAGAACGGCAGAGGTGCTAATGTATGTCACCCTTAAAATTTCGCAGATTGTATGTCGAAGTAAAGACAGACGATGGTCGACTGTTCCACATTCGCACAGTTCGGGATAAAAAGCATCACGGAATTTCACTGTATGGCCGAAAATGAGTGAACTTGAAGGCTCTTTTTTTGGACAATATCCAATGAAGGTAAGACTATGCGAATTTTGTATTGAATTCTAGGTCTGGTGTAGGACTTGTAGAGGAGTGCTAGATTCGATGGGCTGAAATATTTCTACATCTTTTCAGAAATCCTAGACATTTCGAAAGTATCTACTGATATCCGCAATTCACTTGATAGTGATTTGTTAACAGCTTTGGTACTCCTCGACTTCACTAAAGCATTAATTGATTCCGTCAATCACAGTTTACTTTTATCAAATCATCAAAAAATGTATAATTTTTCTCATTCATCTTCTAGAATGATTTCAGACTTACATTCAAATCGCTCTCAGCATGTTAAAGTCGGGGATGCTAAATCGAAGTGGATTAAGGTTAAATGTGGTAATCCGCAAGGCTCAATTCTTGGACCGCTTCACGTTAGCTTATTCATAAATGATCTCCCTGAACATTCACATGTATGCTGACGATGTTCAGATATATCTATCTCGTCCAATTGGGTTAATTGAGGACTGCATATACCGAGTAATAAATATCTCTGATTAGGCCACCAACAATCGGCTCTTGTTGAATCCCCTGGAATCTTCTTGTATGGTTTTTTACAGAAGAGACTCGGAGTTTTCAGATCTTCCCTCTATACATCTTAATGGAGTACTTTTTCCATATGCCAGCAAGCTTAAGAATCTTGGTGTTTATTTCAATAGTAAATTTGAGTGTTGTGACCATGTTAATTCCTCATTACAAAAGATTTATGGCGGCCTTCGATTGCTTCGTCTGTCGAGTAGCCTGCTCCAGGTTGAGTTAAAGCTAAACCTTATTGAGGCACTGCTAATTCCACATTTCACTTTTTGTAGTACAATTCATTCGCGGCTTGACTCTGTGTGCAGTCGTAAATTAAATGTAGCATTTAATGATTGCGTGCGTTTTGTTTATGGCTTAATACGTTTACGTTTCTCTCTTTAGATACTTATTTAGACATTAGAGCATTAGTTTTCCTACGTAATTTGATAATTTCTAAGTGTCCTTTGTATTTATATAGTCACTTATAATTCTTGCATTCGTCCCGCCATATAATCCTTCGGATTCCTCGTGCATGTTATGTTGTTGGGCAATGTTCTTATTTTTCCGTTATTTCTCGATTATGGAATTCTCTTCCGGTCACTGTTAGAAGGCAAACTCGGACATTAGATTTTAAAAATGAGCTGAAGCGTATTCTGAATTTATCATGAACTATACGTGCCGATGACACAATTTTTTGCGTAGTTTAGATTAATATTAAACTCTAGTCCTTACAATTTTTTTATGTTTTATTTTATTATTTTGTTGATTTTGATTTTTTTGTTTTTTTTTCTCTTTTTAGTTTTTACTCTGTATGGTGTTTTTTTTCTTATCTGAAATTATTATAGTTATATTTTGTCTTAAATTTTTTTTTTTCTCTTTCACTAAATTTTATAATTTCCATTATTCTTTGGCAACAGAGAAGATGTGATTTCTCCAGCTTAGCGTACAGGAATTAAGTATTAATGCCATGCATAAAGACGATGTATCGTAAATCAGTGCTCCATCAAAAGAAATCGAAGTGAAAAGTTATGATTTTGCTTCAAAGAGCTGAGACAGCTTTGGGACTTAGATGCCTTGAATTTTACGTGAATCGCTTTACTCCAAGCGAGGATATGATCAAGATCGTTATTCATTGATCTAATTATGCAATATCATTTGACAGATGTGGCATTCTCTCTGGAGTCTCTAAGACCTTTTAAATATCTAGATCGATGATTTTGTAATCACCAAAATTGTGAAGACTACGGCTCGAATTTTCCGTAAGAAAAGTCAGGTAGTCTCCAGAGATGAGGGTCCAGTCCGGAAACTATAATGGCGATCATTGATAAGTTTTTTTTTGGTTTCTAGATTAATTTAGAGTTAATAATAGATTCAATAAACTTTGAAAAAATCGAAGTGATTGCAGTTGATCGATAACATGAAGGATCGCTACCCTCTTCTTTCTTGGGAATAGGCTGATCGTATGCTAGTTTCCAACCAGTTGAAAATTTTCCTGTCGAATAAGGCAGGTACAATAGTTTGGGCAAAGGTTTAGCCAAGAATGAAGTACAGCTTTTAATTAACAGGGGTGAGAAACCATCAGGAACTACGGATTTGGAGACGTTGATTCCATTAAGGACCTTGAACAGATCTCTCTTACCGATCTGTATCAGCTCTTATATAGAGAATCTACCAGTCAAAATATTATCTTGATCCAGGGAGTCAAGAACCATTTCACCATTGTTAAGTTGTGAAGGTATACAGGAATTGCTGAAATTGTTCTTGATGGTTTTGACCACGAATGCGAGGACTCAGGGCACGAAATAAAGAAAACTCATTTAGAAAACCTGAACCTACATCAGCTACGCCAGCAATGGCTTTCCATCGGTCATAAGTTCAAAATTTCTTTCTGCAATTGAAACTCACTACACAAAAAAACGAAATTCCCTTTAGCCGAATATGGGACGTAAATGAGTCAACACTAAATATTACCAAAAAACCACAGAGAAGAGGAAAAAAGCAATTTGGAGTGCTAACAACTACTGAAAAGGTCAATACGTAACTCTAGTGTGTTGTATGAGTTCCGCTATAAGTTTCATTCTTTCGGCACTAATTTATGCGAGGAAAAGTTGGAAACATGAGCTCTTAGATGGCGCCCCAACAGGAACTTTCGAGTATGTTCAACCGAAAGGCTGGATGGACTTCTGCCACTCTAGAAAGAAAAGTTTTGCTTCATGTAGTTTGCCATTCCAGTCGTAAAACATTGTTGATGTACTCATTTATGTCAAAGAAAATGGGATAATTATATTACTTTTCTCACCGGACTTCACACATTGAATGCAACCTCTTGATGTCATATTTTTGGATCCCTGAAAACATATTATTATTTTGAATTGACTACTTAGCTAAAAACTAACCCAGGGAGAACTATAAACAAATACCAAATAGCAAAACTATTTGTAACACCATAAGGAAAAGCCGCCACGTACGAAATTGCTTCCAGCGGATATACAACGAGTGGAATATACCCTTTCAATCCGCATGTGTTTTCTGACTACATGTTTCAACCAGCTGAAGTAACTGTTGTTGCAAATGAAGGCAATGCCGACAACTATCAAGTAAATTCAGGAAATGAAAGATAGGTTTCGAATAAAAAGCTCCTTATAAATCGCATATGGCAGGATTTTTTCAGATTTTGACAATATGCTTGATCACACTAGACATGCAACATCCCCACCGAATGGCAGTACTAATTACAAACCAGCTGACATATTACCACTTCGAGTTGCTTGCACATTATCGACGACTAGAAAACAAAAAGGTTGTGGATCAACAGTATCGACAAACTCTCCCTTCCTCAAGGAACAGCAATTAGCTAAACAATTAACAGAAAAACGGCGTGCAGCCAAAAAGAGCTAAACAAAAATAAATTTGGACGCACAGACCGAACCAGGTGATAATGATTGATTTTTGAGGTGAAAGTGACGAAGAAGATTGCCCTTGTCTAGGAGCTTATTTCAAATTCCTGAAGTAATTGCTGAAAATGGATATATTTGTTTAGAACATATAACTAAAGGAAGCGCAATAGGCCCGAAAAATTTCAGAATTTCCCACTATGTGGTGGAGTTCTGTTTATGCATTCGTTATGCTCATGGAATTAGTAAATTTGAAATATTTTTGATGTAGCTTTTGGCGTAATTATCCAAAATAAAATAAATGAAATCAAAGAAATATTTTGAACACTCATGTTGATATTTTTGTTTCCCTTCCCTTTTTATACCTTAGATGAAATCTAAAGTGGCAAACATAGTACCATTCCGTTTGTAACACCTCGAAATAATGATGGTAGAGCAAAATGGATTGGACACCCAAGCATAATATTAAAAATGATTTTGATTTTTGAATGTCCATCTGTTCGTCCGTCTGTCCGTCCGTCCGTCTATGCGCGCGATAACTCGAGAACGGGTATACTTAGGGAGCTGAAATTTTGTACTTTGGCTTTAAAAAAAAGTAAAATTATGTTCGAAAATGAGACAAATCGGGCAACTCCTTTGTGGGGTTGCCATACAAAAATTTCGTTGTCCACTATATATTTGGACACTGCCTGAGAACGTGTCGGCATAGAGAGCTGAAATCTGGTACATGGTGTTTTTATATCAATAAAAAAATAAAAATTCAAAAATGGACTAAATCGGACAACTCCTTCTTGGTGTTGCAATATAAAAATTTAGGTTTTTTAACATATACTGTGAAAACGATCAATCCTAGACGTTTTTACTGTACTAAAAATTTCTTCAGAATATGAATTCCTATATAATTGCTTATAATCATTTTTTCTTTCTGACGAACCGTTCTAGAAATATATGCGAAAAACCATTGTAAAAATCGAACTTGCATAGATCGGTGACCATACGAAATTTAATACGGGCATTCATCTAGAGGGTATCATAAGAACTGGTCTCAGACCAATTCTAGCTTTTTTACTTGTTTTCATTTCTTTTGCACTTAAGTATTTGCGCAAAAGAAACTGTCTAGTTTTTTTTCAGGACTTCAACTTGCCTGAAAAACGCCTTACCGGGATTATTTTGTCGATTATTGCAACAAAACCGCAAAGCACAATTCATTGTTAAAAAATTTTCTCCCGTTAATTAACTTAATCCGGCGTAAATGTCGTGAAAATAGTGACGCGGACGAAGACACCCGATCATTATGAACCGGATTATATCGACAAATTATCATAGAATTAATAGAGGTATAATGAAGGAGGCGATAGGTCATGTCGAGAAATGAAAAAAATTGTATGCTAGAGGGGGGGGGGGGTGCATTTTCGACCCTTTCCGAGATAAAGGTTAAAGGACTAAGGGTACGTGAAACGTAGGTTTGTACTAAAACAGTTAAATCTCCTAAACGATAAACAGTAGAAAGATGGTCGGGGTGTTAATTTATAGAGAACCGCCTGCCCTTTGATTCAATGCTTCCCCTACAGTATGTAGTTTAGAAGAAACAATCTACCAAACTACAAGTTTCAAATTTTGTACCTCATTTTTTTGTGTTTGAAGTAAAAAAACTAAAATAAAAACCTTATAATTTTTTTTTGGCTTACTCCTGTTAGAAGCGAAAATTGTTTTCTTTCAAACGCACTTTTGTACCTTTCACCGTTTATGAGTTATGACACAAAAATTATTTCACTACATATAGAAGAAAAGCGGGATAAGTATTATAAAATCATTTTGAATACAAATTAGAAAGTATGACGAATCGTCATTTTCTACCTGCTGGCATCTCTTTTAATTGAAAATCTGCGTAGATTTGTAATAAAGGATGGCTTACCTGACATCCTTTTAAAGAAACAAGCAATTTATTACCTGCAACTCATCTTATAACGAAATTAATTTCTTATTGTAAGCAATAACTATCACTAATTTTACTAACTTCATATGCAGGTAGATTATTCTACTATAAATACCAATGCTAGTAAAGATTTCATTATTCGTAATTCAAAACTAAGAAGAAAAACTTTAAAGCAACGATGGCTTCATTTTCCAATGACGAATATGCGGACATAGTGTACTGTTACGGTTACAGCGACGGAAATTCGCTCAACGCGAATATCATCGAAGATTTCCGGCGAGAAGGCTTCCATCCGTACGTGTCTTTCAAAGAACCTAACAAAGAATTAAAGAAACTGGCAACTTTGGAAATGTGTCGAGAGAAACCTTCAATCCTTTAACAACTACAGTTGAAGCAGAGGAGAGGGTCCTAGAAATGGCAAGGAATGATCCTGCTATAGGACGGGGGCATTTGGAAAATATTTTAAATAGTTAATGTTATTAATTGTTCCTATCTCGATCATAATAAATAAATATAAAAATGTTGTTTATGGTCTTAATACTATTTCATATTTTCTTGCAAGGTAAACTTTTCATGCATTGGAATAATTTTTGTGTCATAACTCACAAACGGTGAAAGGTATAAAATGAAAACAAAGGCAGAAAAAAAATTATAAGGTTTTTATTTTAGTTTTTTTGCTTCAAATACAAAAAACTGACTGAAACTTAAAGTTTGGCAGACCGTTTCTTCTAAACTACATACTATAGAAGAAGCATTAACACATTGAATCAAAGGGCAGGAGGTGCTCTATAAATTAGCACCCCGACCATCTTTCTAATGTTTGTCGTTTAGGACATATAACTGTTTTAGTACAAACCTACGTTTCACGTCCCCTTAGTCCTTTAACCCTGATTATCTCGGAAAGAGTTGAGAATGCACCCCCCTCTGCCATACAATTTTTTTTCATTTCTCGACATGACCTATCGCCTCCTTCATTATTATCCACCACTTGTGAAACACCCTGTATATATGCATTCGTATACATAGATTTTTTTTTTGTAAAGAAAATTGATAAGTTTTTTTATTTTACTTGAACAATAAAGAACTAAATATTTGCTAAATTATGGATTTTAATCAATTAAAAACGGATAGCCTAAAATAGCACAATATATACCATTTTTATAAAAATTGCGATTTTAGTGTTTATGAAGATTTGACTAATTTTTACTAATAATAAGTTGAAAGGTTTCCTGTTTCTATTGCTAAATATAATTTCAAATCTGCTTTCGCTGGAAACTCTAAGTAAATACAGTGTTGGGCAAAATGTAATCTGATTAATGATTAACAATTACAATTAAGATTACTTTGTAACAGATTACTAATGTAATCCATTTCTATAATTACATAATGTAATCGATTACAAGTTAATCCCACAACATGTTAATCTAATTAATGTGATTACATTTAAGACATTTGAGATATTTAAGATATTTGTATTCTAATTCTTTATAAAACTCCCTAAAACTAATTTCGTACGAGAACAATACCATTTTCTTTCGATTCATTTCATTATATTATTAATTACTTTTAAGTAATCTACAAAGTAATCTGTTACAATGTAAATAGATTATAAAATAATCTAATTACTCGTATATTGTAACAGATTACACATTTGATAGATTACATATTCTCTTATAAGTAATATGATTGATATGTAATCGAATACAATTTAATTAGATTACTTTGTAATTTGACTAAACTGTAATGGAATTATTAATTAAATTACACTGCAATCAGATTACGCCCAACACTGAGTAAATATGATAGAAAACAAAAATAATGTGTCATTTTAGGCCACCTTCCTCTATTCATACTGGTAAATCCGTTGAAGTAATGAATGTACACAGACCGGAGGGAAATACCGCTGTCTTATTGGCAAAATAATTTTTGTAAAAACTCAACAGAAGGTCTGTTGGTAAGCGAACAATATTTTATCACACAAAATATATATTTTCAAATGTAAAATCAAGAAAAGACCTTTGTAGATATTTATTAAAACAACAAAACTTTTTTTCCTTTACATATATTTTCTCTGAAAAGTTTGTAGTTTTGCTTTGTTGTCATATAGAAAATTATAAAGCTTTTCAGTTATCTTAAATTGCAATTTTTTTTAGTTGAAAATAATATTCGCTTGGTGACAATTTTTCTATCAGTTTGAAAATATTTATATGGAATTTTGTTAAATTGAAAAATAATTTTCATTCCGCTTGAATTTATTTTCACATAAACAATTCCATTTTCTAATGTATTCTGAGTGCGTGTTATTTATTTCATAAGGAATTTTCATTTAGTTCTGTGGTGTTATACTGAGTAGTGGTGGAAAGTTAAAGTGAAAAAAGTAGTGTTTTATTGAAATGGCACATGAGGACGCAATAAATAAAATTGAGAATTTCTTATTGGAGTGCGGGATTGATAAGAATATAATAAGTGAATTCAAACTCGCCGAGAAATTTTGTGGTGAATATATAGTGCTCGGAATTATTATAACATATTTTATCTCCTAGGGAGTACTACAATAAAACACGTTATATTTTGTTCTAGCATGTAATGTAAATTACGAATCTCTCAAATATATAACGGAAGAGCAACTACATCTACATAAATTTTTCAATTTAAAACCGGTTCCCCTTGGAATTCAAATTATTGTTGATGGGCGTCTGCAGTTGTGGCAGAAGTGTTTTGTAAGTATTAATTTTTATTTAAAAAGAAAACAAGAAATGAGAAAAATATTGTTTTCAATTAGGGCTACGGCAGTAAATAATCGTAACATCTAATCTATGAACCGAGATATAGTTTTTAGAAATAGTAATTACTAGTTAATATTAATGATTCTTTCAACTTTATTGAACGGTAATAGCACGTATGAATGCTCTGAGGGGTCTTGCTATCAAACTTTTGGCAATTTAAAAAGTTTCAGGAGGCATTTTGTGAGAGTTCACGCTTCTGAACAGGAAAAGGAAACAAAATCAGCTTATGGTGAAATAAAGAGCAAAGGTGTTTTATTGCCTCTTGGATTTTAGTTTAGGAAAATTTTTGATTGCAAAAATGTTATTGCTAATTTTATAAAAAAGTTAAACTCTCGGCCGATCGCCGAAGATTCTTCACTGCTTCTCAACTTCATGGATGGCAAATTATGGAAAGAAAAGATATCAAAATACCCGAACGAAATTTGTGTTCCCTATTTTTTATATTTCGATGATTTCGAAATTAACAATCTATTAGGAACTCATACTGATGCCATTTGTGGGGTTTACTACAGTTTTCCTTTATTAGAAAATTCCTCTAAACTTGAAAATATATTTACAGCAGGCTATATAAAATCCAGGGATTTGAAAACCTTTGGAAATGATATGTTTCTACAACATTTGGTAAACGAAATTACTGATCTAGAAGAAACTGGACTAACTATAAAGACCAATGAGGACTATTTAAAAATTCGTTGTATTTTAGGGTTAGTTTTGGGAGATAACTTAGGTATAAACAGCATACTTGATTTTAGCAAATCCTTTTCTAGTACCTACTTACTTTTGCCGCTTTTGCAAACTTTCTAAGAGTATTTCTCAATATACATGCGAAGAAGTTGGTGAAAGTATCAGAACTATTGAAAATTATGAATCTGATATCAATTTCGTAAACTTAGGTGTAATTAAAAACTCTGTTTTGAATAAAATATCTTCCTTCCACGATATTCCGTCGATATTAGGCACGACCGTTTTGAAGGTATGTGTCACTATGATTTATGCCATATTATTAACTTTTTTACTGATAAGGTAAAATACTTTTCACTGGAGATTTTAAATAATAGGAAACAGAATTTTAACAATGGGGGCGCTGGATGCTGGGCTGGTAAAATCAAAATTGGTGCAGTTACGCAAAACCAGGCTTGAGGAATTGACTGTAAGGCACAAGGTGACCCTAAGCTGGGTACCTGGCCATAAGGATATCTCAGGCAACGAGATGGCTGATGAGTTGGCCAAAAAGGGCTCCGAATTGGATATCTTCGCAGCTGTAGATTACGTGAGGATCCCAATAGGAGCCTTAAAAGAGGAAATCATCACGGACGTCTATCTAAAGGCAGGCCTCCGATGGACCAGTAGGGATACCTGTCGTATTGCGAGGCAATTGTGGCCTGCATATGACAGGAAAAGGACAAGGGAACTGCTTAATAGCAGCAGAGCAAATACCAGGAATCTAGTAGGGGTCATGACGGGTCACTGGGCCATAGGGGACCATGCTAGAAGACTGGGAATAGCGGCGAACGATTTGTGCAGGAGTTGTAGAGACTCGGAGGAAATTGAATCCGTCAAGCATGTGCTTTGCGAATGCCCCGCTCTGATGAATAAAAGAAGTAGGCTACTAGGTAGCTACTTCTTTTCAAGTCTGGGGGAGCTTCAAAGTATAAAGTTCAGAGACATCCTGAGTTTTCTGCGTGAGGCAGGATGGATCTAGGTTAAAGGTCTTGGATATATCCCGAGTTTCCCAAGGAAAGCAGGATGAATCCGCGGCTTGAAGGGTCATCCCATCAGGTCTAGGGGCACAATGGACCCGTTGGAGGTCTAAGTGAGGCTGGCTGGTTGTCTAGCGGCACCCATCTTACCTAACCTAATCTAACCTAACCTAGACCTATTTTATCATCTCATATGAAAAAATTTCGACTGAAAATGACTGCAAGTGAAATGAAATGCTTTGTTAGATTTTTACCTTTAATGGTTGGTGACCTAGTCCCAGAACACGATAAAATGTGGATCTTCCTGCTATCTTTGATTCAGATTATTGACTTACTTCTATCAAACTCTTTTAGTTCGAACAAAATTTCCTTATTAAAACACCTCATACACAAACATAATTCGGATTACGTTAAACTATTTGGAGACACATTGAAACCAAAGCATCATTTCCTCACACAATATCCTACTATTATAGAATTCTCGGGGCCACCTAAATACTAACGTATGTTTTAGGTATGAAGCACGACAAAAAGAGGCAAAAATGTATGCTCACTCAATTACATCCAGGAAAAATATTGCTCTTACTTTGGCAAAAAAAAAATGAAATAAAGTTTGCATGTAATATAATGCAGAACTCATCGATTGTCCAAATTGGAATAAAAAATATATGAAATGCAGTAAAAATTTAAGTGTTTTTTGAAAAATACAGATTCAACAAATATAATGTGGAATTGTTATTACAAATTTATGTACAAAGGTAAAATTTATGAAGAAAAACTTTATCTGACCAAATTTGAAAATTCGCTTGCTATTTTTGGAATAATCGAAATATTTGCTTCAAAAATGTTGATAAAGTTATGATTGCCGTCAATGAAATTCTTGTCAAAGGATACTCTAATCATTACTGTGCTTATGAAATAGATGAAAACAAAACTGTAATTAGTGAGAATCTTTATCTTGATGTAGAAGAATTTAGTGGACCACCAATAAATATTATTAAAACAGCAAGTGGGGCCTTAATGGTGAGGTTGAAAGAATATTTTTAAATCACTGTAATTTTTCTAAATTATTTAATTGTACAATTATTAGTTTTTGTTCGCTTATTTCCTTCAAGATATTAGTCTAACTATAAGAACTAGATTCCAAAACTTTCCCGATGTTTAATCAGTAAAAATGGATGCATCTAAGCCAGAACGAAATAGCCTGTTGCCCACATATCAAGCAAGCTTACAAGACTTGTTTAGTGATCAAAACATAATAGAAGAGAGCCAATTTTTAATTTCAATCTCCAGAAGAAGAATGTCAAAACGAATGAAATGAAAATCAGCCGTCAAATTCTCAAACTATTACTATTCATGTAATATCTCCGGATGTGCGGTCTACCAGCGAAAATTTTGTACAATATTTACTTAAAATTTAATAATTATTCCTATGATAACATATTTCAGAAAACCGTATTAATCTCTCTGCGTTGAAATATATGACACCAGCTTTATATGGACAAGTTTTTTCCCATTTGTAATATCGACTTAGGAACACAAATAATTTTTTCTCATCACTTAAATGCTTGGCAAATAACAACAAATACTACAGTAGTCACTTCGGATTTGTCTTCATTGTCGCCTTATATTTCAAGTGGCAATATTTTAAGTACAGATATTACTGTCGAAAGGGATACAAATGAGTTCGCATTGGATTTAAATTATGTACTAAATTCAACGTCGCAAGGGCGCTTAATATGTGAGTACTAAATATAAAGCCAATTCCGAACTGAATTAACGGCTGTAGGAGGATTATTTTGGATTTGGTTGTAAACCATGTCATCAAGAATGGTGTTAAAATAGCAGCGAACATTGCAAAAAAAATTAAGCTTATGTTCCCTACCAAAAAAGAGGTAAGTTTATATATTTCATGCGTTATACAATATTATAAAAATCCCATTTTTTTGTCTTTAATTAATCGTTTTTTAGAGTTTTTACTACATGAAAGAGCCTGGAAAATCTCCAATTGGTGCTCTATATATGAAATACTACAACATGTTCCGTAGACTTAAATCTTGTGGATTGCGAGGAAAACGCTCATATACCAAAAAAATAATTTATTTGAAAATGAGTCATCTCCACCAGGTAATATATAAGATTAAGTATTTAATGGTAATAAATGGTAGTTTTATTCTATTAAGAACCAGATGAAAACATCGCGGAAATATTAGAAATAATAGAAAAAGATAATCATACGTGGGCAGAATTGGAAGAACACTGGATATCAACCAGCAAATATCGCGTCTCTCAAGGTGGGCACATTGATTCGACAACAGAAATACTTAGTAAATGGAAACATTTTAAAAGAAATATGGGACTCAAATTGGTAAGAATAGCTTATTTTGCTATTGATATAAATATCTTATTTCGTTTATGTATTTCAGATATTAGTTGGAAGTACTTCCTCCAAATTAGAGGAAAAGCTTCATAAAATACTAAATAAATTTACAGCTGATAGGTTTCCAGCTGGCCTTATGTTTTTGATCGGGTTACTTAAAATGACGGATTTTTTGGGAAGGTTATTTTCAGGAAATACACCGATCGTTTTGTTGAAACGTATATAATTTATTAAAACATTGCTCGACGTTTCGGGTGCAAGTGCGACCCTTCTTCAGGAGCTCTATATACATATAATAGTAACACATGAGTTCAAGTTTTTTTAAAAAAATTCTAAATATAAATATTTTAAATACCTATGTCTGTCTACGGCGCGTATAAATATTTCTTAAAGATAATAATAAATAACACATAAGCAACATGGAAAATAAATTAAAGTAAAAAAAGAAAAATACATTATTAATAAATTAAAATACTCTTTAGAACAGAAAAGACAATTACTGGCTACGAAGACAAATATGTAACTAAGCGGTCGTTGAGAAAATGTTAAAAAATTGTATGACTAATACTATGGTTTTAGTTTGTTCAGTATGTATTTGTAGTCTTTATTTATTAGTTCTGTGTCCTGCCTTAAGTTTATAGCTTTGATTTTGTTATCTATCAGCTCCAGGGAGAAATAGGAGACACACACTACAAAATATTGGATACTCTTCACAACCACCATCAATCTACAACAAGATGAACATGACTAATACACTGCAACAAAACTCACCTAATAGCTTCACCGAACGTGTATCACAGCAGTATGGATCATATGCTAAGAACACTTTGACCAGGTATATGTCTCAAATTAAGAAACTTGCTAAATTAATTTCGAGAAGAATTTTTCTACTTCAATGCAAAACACTTAACATCACACCAACTCACATTAAAGATACTTGTAAACACACAAATTCAATAATTTACAAACTAAGACGGAAAAGTCACTTCTAAACCTCGAGATAAAGGAATGTCATTGCATGATTAATAATACGACCAATTATATCACTCAACTAAACATAAACTTATCCTCTATCATTCTTCAGAATGAACTCCAAAAATTTATTTACACATAAAATAAACACTTTAAAAACATAAGCACCAAGTACAACAATTCACTAAAACATAAAATCGCAGTACTGCAAAACACTCAAACACAACCACCAGAATTCATTTTCGACGAGAACTGCGTTAAAAATTTGTCTAATATCACCTTACCGACAGAAGCTACTATACTACTAAGCCTCGGCCCGAAATTTAACATGCCCACCGATATCAATAACAAGGAAAATGCTCTTGATTTAATCGCAGCGACCGAGAATGTAATTAACGAAATCCCAAACATTGAAGACAGAGATAAAACTCGAAAGCTAGTAACTAATGAGATCCACAGACACATAAAAAACCACAAAAATATTAAATAAATACATTTCTAAAACACTGTGAAAGAGTCACAAATACATTTTTCAAAGAGAACCCAAACCTATATAAAACTAGATCTGATAAAGGTAATATGACGGTAATAATGACTAAAGAAGACTACATAACCAAAATAGAACAGCTGTTAAATGACGATACCACATATACGTCCATAGAAAATGATCCGACCTTGAAACTTCAGAGAAAAAACAATAGACTCGTTCTCAATATGGAAAAGAAACACTATATCAACAAACTAAAACGAAAGCAGCTGTCTACCGATATAAGTACATGCCCCCGTCTGTACGGACTCCCAAAAATTCATAAACCACACATACCCATGCGACCTGTAATAACAACAATCAATAGCCCAAGCTACAATCTCTCCAAGTACATTTGCAATATCTTGCAGAAAACGATCTCTGACAGTACACGCAATATAAAAAATACAGATGACTTAAAGGAATTTATAGAGAATATATCACTTAAGCCAAACGATATTCTTATCTCTGAAATGGTCAACTATAGAAACCTTGACACCAATAGACAAAGATCTTTTTAACGAATTAGTCATCTTTTGTGTATCGGAATGTAATTACTTCTCCTACAATAACAAGTTCTACAAACAAAAATACGGTCTAGCGATGGGTAACCCGCTCTCAGGCATCTTAGCAGAAATGGCGTTAGATCATATAATTGAGGAAGCTTTAAAGAAATCCGAAATAGTACCAACATTTCTAAGAAAATATGTGGACGACATCATCTGCGCTATACCCAAAGACCTAGATGCTATCTTTGCCAATACCTTCAATAATATACACCATCGGTTCAAATTTACAGTGGAAAAAGAAATTAATAATAGCATGCGACATGCGACTACATAGAACAAGAAAGCAGAGCATTATAACAGACTGGTACTGAAAACCTTGTAGCTCTAATAGAATTTTAAATTATTATTCAAATCACCCACATAATACTAAAATAAATACAGCCCAAACCCTCGCAAATAAAATCTTTAAAATCAGTCACAACAAATTTACACAAAAAAACACCACAATCGTTACAGATATATTAATAAAAAATAACTATCCATTACATTTAATCCACAAAATAATAAAAAGAGCGAAAAGAAACAACCTTTTCAACAATTTAACACACACCCCGAACAACACAATAAGACTGGATAACACCAACCCTATTTACACATCAATCCCGTTCATATATCCTTTATCCCTAAAAATCGCGAAAATCATTAAAAAGGAGAATAATCACATAAAAATAGCATTCAAGCCAACAACTAAGTTAAACAACAATTACACAAAAACCAAGGATCCGATACCCACACAAGAAAAAATAGCGTTGTATACAAGGTCAAATGCGAAAACTGCAACACGGCATACATTGGACAAACATCAAAAAAGCTTACAACCAGACTATCACAACATAAAGCATATGTTAATAAACAAGCACCACGATCCGCACTAGCATCCCACGCAATAGACACAGGACACGTAGTTTCCTTCGATAATACAAAAATAATCGACATAGAAAATAATAGAAAAAAACGTGAACTTAAAGAAGCATGCCACATATACCTTAACAAAAACAAAGTTATAAACTTAAGGCAGGACAGAACTAATAAATAAAGACTACAAATACATACTGAACAAACTAAAACCATAGTATTAGTCATACAATTTTTTAACATTTTCTCAACGACCGCTTAGTTACATATTTGTCTTCGTAGCCAGTAATTGTCTTTTCTGTTCTAAAGAGTATTTTAATTTATTAATAATGTATTTTTCTTTTTTTACTTTAATTTATTTTCCATGTTGCTTATGTGTTATTTATTATTATCTTTAAGAACTATTTATACGCGCCGTAGACAGACATAAGGTATTTAAAATATTTATATTTAGAATTTTTTTAAAAAAACTTGAACTCATGTGTTACTATTATATGTATATAGAGCTCTTGAAGAAGGGCCGCACTTGCACCCGAAACGTCGAGCAATGTTTTAATAAATTATATACGTTTCAACAAAACGGTCGGTGTATTTCCTGAAAAAAACCTTCCCAAAAAATCCGTTATAAAATACTAAGTCAAAAGCATTTATTTTTTTATCATATTCACTGGCTCTATCATAAATCCAAAAGACATAATTGTCTATTTCGATGGTATCCGATATAAATTTACGTCCTTTGTACAAGCAGTAGACATATATTTTAAAATGTTTCCATCATTGAATATGTTAATCTCGTCTCTTAAAAATTAATTAATCAAAATGAACTTTTGTTAACTAATACAGAAGAAAATAAAATAAAAGGTGTGAGTCGTATTAATTTCCCTTAACAATCTGAGAAAAGTAGAATTTTTTACTTTGTATAAATGTCACGGTATAGTTTTCCAGAAATTTTGGATATTTCGCAAATATATATGTAACTCTACCTATTAAAAACTAATATATTTCGTCAATTTAAGTAATTTAAAAGGAGAATACACCTACTTTGAGTTTCATAAATAAGAAAAATTGCCTTTAGCCTTATACCTATCGTTATTATTCTTATTATCTATTTTGTTTTATAATAAAATTTTATTTAAGTTTATCTTGAATATGTTTGTGTTTTTCATTTAATAATGAGTAAAGTTTTCAAGTTTATAAGCTTATGAATAGCTTTTAACATATTTTTTTTGATAGTTATTTTTTCATTTAAAAAATTATTTTAAAAGTTTTTATTTTATTCATCTTGACCTTTGAAAATTTGTATGCATTCAAGAACTGTATATCTTTGCACCCGAATTATTCGAAAAGAGGATTTTTATTTATAAGTATGATAGACCAATATCTATTTAAATACAGCATAGATATTATTCAATCATATAAAAAAAATCTCGGTTCATATGATAGCATGCACATTTTGGAGGAGTCTAGGTGAATAAAATAAGTTTTTAAACAAATTTTACAAATGAAAAAATATCTATCAAAACACAAATGAGCGATCTGTGATATCCACAAATTCCCGTTATCATTTCGAAAATATAATTTTCCAATTGCCACTTTATTTGGATATTGAAAAATATTAAAATGTAAAAAAAAAATTTTCATATTGAAGATTTTTGTAACATTGCCATTGTTATTTTAAAAGGTACTTCCTTTTGACCCCATATTGACAAGGGATTTTTCAATCTAATATCCATTTTTTTCAGTATGATCGTTAAATTTCTCTCAGTGATGAGATGTGATTTTATCACATATGTGACAGCAAATTCTTCATATAGAATGTTGTAAAATTTTAAACAATATTGAGCTGTCTTCCAAAAGCAATTGATTATTTCATAAATCCATTGGAACAAAGAATCTTTAAAAACTCATAAGGTACCTAATTTCGAAAATAGCATACAATCATCTTAACACCTATAATTTTTCTAGACATTTAGATCATCGTCGATATACATACGTAATTCATTATGAGAGATCTTAACTATAAAAATATTATCTTAAATTAGAAAAGATTATCTTATGTCATACAAAAGGAAATTCAATTAAAAAGTTGGCATTGACATAATATTTTATATGTTTGTATTCCACTTTAATGGCATCCAGCCCCGTCGTCAACAACAACAACAATAACAACAGCAACAACACTAAGCTTACCTACTTCCTCAACTCAATGTAAATATTTTATAATTATACATTTTGTTATCTAATAATTACCTTCGGTCATATCTGTGAATCCAAGCGACATTATGATCGCCATTAGCACAACGAATCCGATGGGGCAATTATTTAACATCTTCGCACATCCTACAAATCTGTGCACCTCTCTCAAATACAGTACTTTACTGACAGCTGCTAGCAAATAGCAATTAGCATTACTTAACACTATAGCTCTTCTCTTGTATTTGTAATTGGTCGGTGTCAGGAACGTTTTTTCACTTCCAATATCACTAGAATCAACTTCACTATCACTGACCACTGCACTAAATTCAATTTCAGGTGCATTTCTATTCACAAGCGGCACGAATTCAGTTCGCCACGTTAGATATTCGGAAATGTTAATGAATTTTACTTTTTTTTCTAGTTCATAGTCTGCATCATGATACAGAGACATACTATCCGTAATGTTGATTCGATGATGGCATACATGTTCGTTTTGGTATTAATAAATTAATCTCACTTTTAGATCTGAAAGATAAAGAAATTTTTGTTCGATTTAGATATTAATGAATATTATATAAAAAAAAAATTTAATAATTTAAATATTTATAAATTTTTATGCAGATAAATTAACATTTGGGATTCGATATGAAGATTTGGCTATGAATCATTTCAGTGTCATATATAATCTCAGGGCATTATTTTCTTTAGTCTGGATATACAATTAAGCTACCAATATACATTACGCGGTTGTCAGTCAAGTGAAATTATAAAAAACTAAAAAAAAAACACTGCCTCATCTATTATAGACCTGTAGCGTTTGACTTGACCTTTGTGAAAATGTTTGATTTCGTTCTCATATATCATACACAATTAAAAAAAGTTTAAACAAAGATCAAGTAAATCCTTGCGCATACCCGCTAATTATATTTGATATCGTAGAAAAATTTGGTATACCTTCAGGTTCATTGCTAGCTCCTACTACGTTTTACGGAATCTCTAGATACATTATGCAAAATTTCAATAAAAGAAAAACTCAATAAAAAAATGTCGGAGAGAACATAAAAGAAGTTTCATACAAATCCACGCTTTTGAGGGATTGGTTAAATCTATGACAGAAGAAAACATATGTTAAATATAGGCAAATTTTACAAAATTATAAAGCTGTTACAAACGACAGCAAAAGTACATTTCAAAGTAGAGCAGAGAGTTTAGCGGATAACTTTCCGGCATTACAGAATACCAAATGAAATAAAAGTAAAAAATTTAACTTATATCATATATCAAACTCCCCGAATAACAGCAATACAGAATAAAGGCTTCGCAGACCAACGCGAAATCGTGGGAGCCGGAACGGGAACGAAATTTTTGCGGGCCCCGAAACTATGGAGGGATATGGAACCACTCGCACTGACGCGTCATTTCTAGGTAGCAAACACGGGATTACAGTGTTTTATTTACGGTTTGCCGTATGCTCCGTTTTTCCCGCGTAATTCCCGCAAGAAGGAAAGATGAATATCATCAACAAAATTTTATAAGAACGACGGGATGAATTCGTTCCCGATTCGCTAGGTGTGATCGGTTCATAATTTCTCACTCCCGCTCAGTTCCGCCAAAATTGGATGCCGTTCCCGTTCCCATGGGCTTGCGTTAGTCTGTGAAGGGTTTGAGGCCCATAGGTATCAGGCCTGAAACACAATTGGAGCTTTTCAGCCAGCTTGAGCTTTGCTCACAATGTAAATCAATGTAGAAGAACACAATTGGAGCTTTAACTTTTTTGCCAGCTTCAAGCTGGCTTGAGATTTGATCAAATTGCAAATTTCAAGTCGAATGGCTGCCAACTTGAGGGATTTTTGATCGCTGCCAACTTGAGGGATTTTTGATCGCTGCCAACTGTGCGAATTTTAGATATCAGATGTGAATGGCTTCTGTTGACACTTTTTTGTGAAACAGTTGAGAAGTAAACAGCTACCAAAAATATTAAAATGGAGGAAAAACTCATAGAGTTAGTAAAAGAAAAGGTGTTCCTGTGGGACATAAAAAATAAGGCTTACCGTTTTACCCACCTGAAGGAAAAAGCTTGGGTTGAAATAGGGAAACTATTAGGGATAAGTGGTAAGTTATTTTCACAAGGTTTGCGAAAGTATCCTTAAATAATTGTAAATTAAAATCTTTCAGCGGAGAAAACAAAAAAAACGATTCAAAAGCCTGCGAGATTACTACAGGATAGAAAAAAATAAACTAAAACGCCAGTCTGGAAGTGCGGGCGGGGATATCGAGCCAACATGGAAATTTTTTCATCAGCTGTCTTTCTTAAATGACAGTTTGGAGCCCAGAAGGTACATTCTCAAATTTTTAATTAATACTCGAATATGTAATTGATACAATATGTTTGACAGCACTTGTACGGTACAAGCAAATGTAAGAGAGGAAAGTACTGGGTCAACTGCAGCAGAAATTGGGCCGTATGAGAACCTCTTCGACTGTTCTGATAGTGACATAGTGGATACTATGTTCACGTTCAGCCCTGACCTAGGAAGTTCTGAATCGCCCCCGTCGTCAACTCCCTCAAGGAGCTCAAAAAAGAGAAAGCCACTAAGTGTGCAGCAGCAAGCTACGCTATCGAAAGCTGAGGAGCAATTCAAGGAAGTGGTCAGCTCATTCAAAGAAGCGATGAATCCTCCCACAGCTGTCCGAGCATTCCTGGAATCTCTTATATGCCAAATTGAAGGAGCGAATTTGAACCACAGAGCTTGGCTAAATTTGCAGGAGCAATTATTCAGTATAACTTTGACTGCAATAAGACAAAATGCTCTGATACTTTGAATAGTTAGTTTCTGAGCTCGATTGCATAATTAAGCACAATACGCAATTTAGCTTAATTATACAACCGGGTCAAGAAACAAAGTATTTTCGGTCTGACCTATGTGATTCGCGCAATATGTGTTTCTATATATATATTTATTCAAATTACTGCCATATTTACTAATCAATAAAACTATTGTAAGTACATTTTATTTAGTTTTTTTATTCAATAAAAAAATGAAATTTTATTTTCAAGGATTCATTAAGTAATTTTTCAGCACGTCTCTTTGGCGGTAAGCATTTCTTGAGGCGTTATGACCTGTAGGCTGCCTGAATGATGATAACGGGCGAGTTTCCTGTCTCCACAGCCCCTCAACAATTCCATTGTTATTGTATTGATCTGAATACTCAGCGGGGCAATATTCAGTGTCATTCAGCTTACAAAAATTATGGAGTAAGACAACTGCTTTAATAATTTTATCAGCATTTCGTGGATGGCAGTGTATCGTAGTAAGCAGTATTCGCCACCTGCATGCCAAAACTCCAAAAGCATTTTCAATATGTCTTCTAGCTTTAGACAACTTCTTATTGAAATTATCTTCATCTTGTCTTAAACGTCTCCCCGGATAAGGGCGCAATAAATTATTCCTTAACGGGAAAGCGCTATCCGCGACAAAATAATATGGGAAGGTAATATTTGAGTTTGGCAGTTGTTCGGCTCTTGGAAGGGAAAGGTTGCCATCTAAAATACGCTTTCCTAACTTACTATTTGCGAAAACCCCGCCATCACTTTGACTACCGTAAGCTCCTATATCCACAAAAGTGAAACACAAATTTGCATCGCACGCTGCCATAAGTATGATGCTGTGATGTCCCTTCTAATTAAAGTATTCCGATCCCGCATTCGGTGGGCATTTTATATTGACGTGTTTGCCGTCAATAGCGCCAACACAATTTGGCATACTAGAAACACGTTTAAACTCGTCAGCTATGCGCTTCCATTCCGCTTCATTCGGGGATGATAAATAAATACTTGAGAGTTCCTCCCATAGAATATCGCAAGTTTCAAAGATAATCTTGCGAACTATGCTCACACCCATTTTAAACGTCCATGATAGCACTTGCATTGGAGCTCCATGTGCTACATAACTATAATAATAATCAAAAATTAAATATATAAAAAGAAGGTCATGCACTTTTATATTGCAACTCACATGAGAGTCAATGCAAGCCTGCATTCTGGATTGATGGGTTCCCTTTTAGAGCACTTTGTTAGTTTTCCTTTTGTAAGCTTCAATAAAAGGTTAAACAAGGGGACTCCCATGCGGACAGCTTTAAAAAATTGGGATGAATCTCTGTTTTTAATAACGAAAAATGTTTTCGTGAAGAATCCATGTACTTCTCGTTCCTTTCTATCAAATATTTCCCTTGTCCAAATTGATCTTTTTTTACCATTTTCCAATATTGTTTTTATATATAACTGGTACACCTCGAAAACTGTCCAAAAAAGGATGAATTTATCGTAATTTTGAAAAATTGGATGCATTTCTGTCTTTCTTCAATGTCACTCACGAATAAAAGTTCGCAACATAAACAAGTTAAAGCTGCAAATGTCAAAAACTCCAGTTGTGTTCATTTCGGCTTTTTCAGTCAGCTTTAGCAGAAAGCTGGGCATGAAGCTGGCTGAAAAGCTCCAATTGTGTTTCAGGCCTCATGTAGAGTGCAGACAGGCTTTAGAAAACGAGAATTCTGGAACGCTATGCCTTACGATCAATATCGTCAGATTACTGCTTACTGAGAGAGATCGTGACAGCTTAGAATTAAAATTGGAATTAGAATTAGAGTAAGACTTAGATTATTAGTTAAAATAACACAAGATATTATCATCTTAAATAAATAAATAAAATACTAACTTAAAACATAAGAAAAGATAAAAGATAAAAACTAATAATGTATACAAACGTAAGTAATCACTTACTAAAACTTAAATGTTATACTATAATTACGGACACACCTTATGAAATACAGAAAATATATTATATAAAAAAAAATAGAATCAATGCTAAGAAAAGAAAGATAGTAATTAAAAAACAACAAAAATAAATAATCAAGTTTTTAAAAACAAAAAAAAAAGATAAAGTATACAGAAAAAGAACCAAACTACCAAATGTAAAAATTATTGTAAGCGTTTAAGGAACTGAGGACAGTATACAATAGTTTAGATAGAAAAATAACGTTTTAGTAACCCCTTGAATATGCCTAGGCAACTGGGCTGCGTTTTAAATATTGCCTGGTAAATTATTCCATAAACGAAGATTTGAACGTAGTTAGATACCTCAAAGATGGCTTTGCAAAATCATAGCATGACCACATTTCGACTCCTGAACATTGAGTACATATTTAACAAGGAAACGGCATATCGAGTGAAAACTTAAGCCATTCGGTGGCAGAAATTTTAAATGTATTAGTGATCAAACATTTTACAAAACACTAAAATTGTATTAAAATATACACTTCAAGCTTTATAAACAACGCTATTTCTTCTAATGTTTAATAATTATAATAATAATAAACTTGAAAAAGTCGCTCACTCCCGGAACTCTAAAATGTTAACTTTCAGAAACGTCAAAATCGAACCTATTAAGTAAGTGAGATGCAACCATTAATGAGTGGCTTATTTACGTACACTTTATTCACTAGATATGCCGATTTTGTTAGTAATTTATTAAATGTTCGTGGCTGATGGAAAATATTTAGTATCACCTCAGACAACTTACGGCTAGATATGAAAATCTGCATATGAACCCGGATCATTTTTTGAAAACTCTTTAACTTTTTATTCAATCAAAGAAAGCTATCATTGCGAAAAATTTATGTAGCATACTACAGCAAGAGAAAGAGAATGTGTAGAGCTTTTTATTAGAGGGCCATTAGCTAGTTTTTGTTGGACCCCGTTTTTGTGAGGCTTTGCACATCTAGATGTAAGTTGTCTCAGGTAGCAAATATTCTTGCTTGTTTGTACGCAGTAAATTACATAGAAAGCAAAACGCTTTTCGGCTCAGACACATGGTAATAAGCACCCAAAAAACTGCAATTTAAATGACGCTACTTGGTCAAACCTGCGTAGAGCAAAAATAAATCTTTTGCTGCCGTTAAAGGCACCTTCAAGTTTACGAGTAGGTACATGTACCTACTATCGAGGTAAAGAAATACCAAACTACCGAACTGGAAGTATCGTACAAGAAGTAGTTCAACCATCTCATTTATTTTCTTAATATGTTAGCAGGCAGCCAAAGCTACTGAATAAATTTAACTTATAGCAGCAGTAACATGATCGCAGCACTTTAATTTAATTTGATAATTATTCCTAGATTTTTAACTCTATTCACTTAGGAAAAAGTAGTTCCGTTGAGCTCAGCTACTGAAAGTCGATCCGTATCAAGATTACTTATTCTAGAGAATCATATATTGTGATTTGGACAGATATACCTTTTGAAATCGTTATTTACGAGAGTAAAGCAGTCCTCTACTAGCCCAATTGGCCTGGTTAAATATATCTGAACATTGTCAGCATACACATGGATTTTCACATCCTTAATAAGATCCGATAACTCAATAATAAAGATACTAAATAAAAGAAGACCAAGGACTGAGCCCTAAGGAACGCCGCAATAGAGCGATACAAGACCAGATAAAGTGCTTCTGACTTTAACCTGCTACGATCTATCAGCTAGAAAATTTCGGATTAATTAAACTGCAGAAGAAGAAAATCAAACATTTGAAGAAAACCTATTCAAAGCTTATGATGAAGAATGCTGTCGAATGTATATATATATAAAAACCCAAGAGTATAAAGTGCCAATCGTATTAACAAAAAAACTATTTTTTTCTGCGGCATTAGGTTTGGAAGTGATTTTAGTATACACTATCATTGTAAATAGCCCATGTGTAGTCAATTTATTTGAGTTGGCTCTGGTTCTCAAGAAATCCCACATGGCACGATCATTATGGAACCCTTCGATATCTTCAAGGTTGAGAAACCTTTTAGACGACTCGGCGATAAACACTGTAGGTAGCTACAGGCAAGTATAGGTAAATGGAAATATCATTTACGATAGAGTTATTAGAAAGGCAGTTCAAAATAGCCACAATTCTCGAAAAAATGCATTAAGGTCAGATCTAGGATAGATTGCAGATTAGATGATAGATATGTCGGTTCCAGGTTTAGCTGCAGTATAGTTAGAGTAGAATACAATAGAGTAAGGACAATTAGCAACGGACAGCAGTTTTAAGGTCTAGCTGAGAATAAATAAGCTGTCGAAAGGTTGAAGCATGGCAGTTTGATTTGGAATCTTGAGTTCACGATAACTAAGCATCTTGTGTTTTTTGATTTTGTAAAACATGAGTTTTTCACGCAAACTTTGTTTTAATCCCGACAGCTTTTGCTAGAAATGTGGCAAATATTGTCAACATATACCTACATCGAAGAAACATTAACGATTTCATAAAACAAGCTTACCACCAAGCATATTTTGGAAAACAGCTTATGCGGCAGGATAAATATTCGGTGCCGCATAAAGTATGTTAAGTTTCTATGGAGTTTCCCGATACTGGATGCATATAGAACGCAAAGAACTTAAAATTGAAGTTACGATGACATAGAATGAGCCAAGGAATAATTTTGATGATTGCTACTTTTGTACAGTAAATGTGAAAGGTATGAACCGGTAATACAATACCATAAAGTGAAGATTTGCCAGTACCGATATTTACTACCTTATCAACGGATTCCTCTGATGATATTGAAATGTTAGTCACTCGAAATGAAAGCAACAGTGAAAGTGAATTTGAAGGATGCAGTCCTACACTTCAGGGTTTTTCTCAAGATGAGCTCAGTGACATCATCCGCGATTTAAATTTATCAAAGAAATCAGCTGAACTTCTTGCCTCCAGACTTACTTACCGAATTAGAGAGGTAAAAATTCTTCATTACTTCAGTGAAGAAGATGATCTGGTGTATTGTAACAATGTTCCTACTTTTAAAATTTATGGGTCTACCGGAATATCGGCCAGAGTGTAGCGACTCTTCATAAACAGTTCCAGAAGCAGTTTGAAATATGTGTTATTGCATAATGGTAACAAATTAAGTTCGATACCGGTAGGCCACTCAACAAAACTTAAGGAATATGCAAATATTAAATTTGTTTTAGAAAATATTTCGTGAACTTTTATTATTTAACGATTCTAAACAACCGCCTCTTCCGGGGTTTGAAAACTGGACCATCCGCTTGTCGGACGACTGCTCTTACTACTGAGCTAACAAGGCAGATGACCTTCCCTCTTGTATTTCTTAATTTGTAACAGCTGGCATTAACCAGTAACGAAGAAAGCGCACAAATGAATTGTAAATTCAATTTTTTTTTATTTTTTCCCGGACGGGACTCGAACCTACACTTATTAGAATCGGTCAATGATGGAGAACAGAAGAATTTTAAGAACTTTTATTTTTAACGATTCTAAATCAAATCATAAATACAAAAGGAAAAACAGGGACAGATATATGGAAAGTATTTAAGAGCTCAGGGGAATTTATCACTCTTTGTATACACTGAAATGCAAAAACAACTCTGGAAATTTTTCGTCTATTCTCAAGAGAATCTAATCGAAATAGTTTAAGCCTGTCAACATATCGAGGTAGAATAATAGGGTTGTCCCAATGAAATTCACGCAGGGCAAATCGAACGAATCTCCGCTGTACAGCCTCAATGCAAATAATGTATACGACATAGAAAGGAGACCAGGCCGGACTGGCATACGCCAAAATGGATCTAACGAATGTGCAGTAAAGGATCTGCGTTATGAATGGATCAGTAAACTCTTTTGATCATCTCTTTACCAGACCTGTAAAGTACTTAAGTACATTGGTACTTAAGTACTAGTAACAGTACCAGTACCTGGACTTGTATTTGAAAAATTTTAAAGTACCAGTACCGGGACTTGTACTTGATTTTTTTTTAAGTACCAGTACCGGGACTTGTACTTGTACTTAAAATATTTCAAGTCCAAGTACTGGTACTTGTACTTGGAATTTTACAAGTACGGACCTGTAAAGTACTTAAGTACATTGGTACTTAAGTACTAGTAACAGTACCAGTAGCTGGACTTGTATTTGAAAGATTTTAAAGTACCAGTACCGCGACTTGTACTTGATTTTTTTTTAAGTACCAGTACCGGGACTTGTACTTGAAATTTTTTTAAGTACCAGTACCGGGACTTGTACTTGTACTTAAAATATTTCAAGTCCAAGTACTGGTACTGTACTGGTACTTGTACTTGGAATTTTACAAGTCTGCTCTTTACAAACCCCAGAGTAGCATTAGCCCTGACAACGAATTAATTAATATGATGTTCGAAGGAAGACACCCAAATCTTTGGTTTTTTCAAGTCTAGTTAATAAGTATCCATCTAAACTGAATTCCCCCTTTTACGATAAAAGGACATAGTAGTATATCTTTGCTGATATTAAGAGGAAGACAGTTAATAGCGCACCAGTTATGAATGGTGTCTAAGTCCGACTTTAAAATTCTACACACATTTTCATTAGAAACAATGCGGAGGATTTTGGCATCGTTAGAATAGCAAAGAATTCTTGAATTAGCCAAAATCAGGGATACATCATTGATGTAAATTATAAAAAGCAGTAGTCGATGATGGCTGCCTTGAGGAACGCCAGAAGTATTATCTATTTCGAACGAAACTTGTGTAATGACGTGAAACTACAAGTTGACGTGAAAGTGCATATTCAGAAAGTGTTAATTAGCAAGGTTTCGAAGATATAATTCAAAATATTTCTTTGTAAATGCGATATTGACTCTGTGGGAAATCTGCTTATAATAAGTACTACAATCGAAGCGAGCGCAAGAATTATACTTAGTTTTAGTCTACTTCTAAGTCGAATACGCAATAGAGGACTACATCTGCATAAGTTTATCAAACCGAGTATGAAACTAACAGTTCTTGATGCTAAGCAGTAGGTGTGTTATACATACATACTTACATATTTTGCCTACTGCCAGCTGTTGATGCAGCTGTAAGCCCATTAACATACTTACAATTTTAGTTACTTATTGAAAGTAATACCGAGGTTATTAGCGGAAAGGAAATAGGACTCCCATTAAACAGAATCAGAGTCATAGAACAATTTAGAACTAACTAATTATTTTTGGCTCAATCATCCAAACTAGAAATATGTTTATTAAGCATGACCACGTTATATGGAAACCTATTTCATTGAGATGACACGAATAATTATACATCTACGGCATGTAACTGTATAGAAGCTCTAGTTACACTTACAATTAGTCCAATATCATAAACACATATACAGAACACAGAATCCAGAATCAGTTCCAAAATAGATCGCTGGGGCCTTGCTAAACGAGATGTACGACGATTATTAAAGATCGACAGAACAATTTGCTAGATAGCTTTCCATTAAACATAAGTCAGATGTGGAAAAACCAAAATAATAAGAGAACTTATGAATTAATATCCCGACACGCACGTTTCTTGACATTAATTCGAATTTCCTCACATAGATGAAGAAGTGCGGATAAAGTACCGAATGTGTACAGAACGAAATCCCGACTGAATAGGTGCAGAAAAATTTCATTTGGATCTGAGCAACGAGTAGAGTATTTCTAAAACCTTTAATTTGTTTCGATTTTTGGGAGTCGGAAAGACTTTGGCTAATTTTGCAGGCATTAATATTGTGCGTTATAAGATATACCAATATTAGGAGTTACATTTTTTAGAGCTTACCAGTTATTACTATCAACCGCATTAGATAGTCCTTCAGTGCCCTTCAGTTTTAGTAACTTCCCGAAAAGAGAAAATTGGCTCAACATGAGGACCTCTTCTAATACTGAATTACGGAGAGACAGATGAACATGTTTGTATTAGCACTGGAGAAATAATCATTGAAACTATCTAGTCTAGATCAACATCATAACTATTTGGGTTGGATATGGTAAATCTTTAGAGCTGAAAGCAACTGTGCCTAGATAGGCTAGATAAAAATAAGAAATACATGAAGGAAAAAATCTGTCTCGTTAGCTCAGAGCAGGCGCCTTGATAGCGGAAAGTTCCGTCTTCAAAAACCGGACGAGATGATTGTTTTTTCTCTTGTATTTATCATTTAATTAATAATCGTAAAAATAATAATTAAAATTATTCTGTTCTCCATCTATGACCGATTCTAAAAATTGTGATTTCGAGGCCAATGCCTGGAGATTTGCTTCAATACCATAAGATTAACTAGCCTATCTAATAGTGTTTAAGAGGATAAACTCACCCCCGATTCTACATAAGAGATAAGAGCTCTTATCCTCTTAACTGGGCTGTCAAAGCCTATTAGCAGACGTAAAGAGTTAAGAGATGTCAGACGTCAGCTAATCTCTTAACTATTGTGGAGATTTTTTTTTTTGAAGAGATTTGGTATTCTATTAAACCGAAAATATCTGTCAAATATCTCTTAATATAAGAGATCCTCACCGAGGTACGCTTAAATCTCCTATCGTGATAGTCGCAGAAATTGTTTTGTTTAAAATTCCAAAATGTTGAATAAAAATGCTGTAAAATAAGTACATATTTATATATTTCGTATATATTATATAAATATGTACAAGTTTGTGAAATATAAAATAATTATACAATATTATACAATTTGAGCTATGCTCAAAATCATATAAAGGTATCAACAGCTGCAGAGCTTTGATACTTCTGGCCTGTGTGTATGTACAAAACTATAGTAAATCAATAATTTCCCTGTCCGCTCTCCCCAACCTTAATTAATCATCTATTAACTAATTAATTGATTCTCTACAACTTAAAGAAATATACCAATTCCATCATGGATTTAAAATTAAAAAAAAAATTAAAGAGCACTTTGACGATTCTGAAATTTCATACCCCACATTCCAAACATTGCTCTTCATACCTTTACCCATAATTTTTGTTTGTTTGTGTTTTTGTTTCAATACTTTATCATTTCTGGCAGGAGACGCATTAAATATTTATACACAATTAATATAAATTACAAATGTAGACAAACGAAAAGCATTTAACATTAAAAACTTGCCATCATTACGAATTTACACATTAAAAATGCTTCACCCCTGTCCTACCTCCTGCCTTCTGAAACCTTTATCGTGGCAGTGTTTATATTTTGAATGAATGAATTACGCTTACCGTGATATTTTTGGATTTTTTTTTTTTATTTTTTTTTTTATTTTAATTTTATTCGTCGCGGATAGAGAATGTAACGTAATAAATTTAATTTTCATTTATTTTCTGCGATGAAAATGCGTTTACCAAGTTATTTCTAGCCTGACGCCGCCGCCGCAGCCGAGGGTGGGTAGTAATTAGCTAGAGAGTTTTAAATGCGATATAACCTCGCGGTCTACAAAAGTGACAACAATCATGAGTACGTTGAATTTTGTCTCAGCACCACCCCAATTATAAAAGACTGCAAGCGACAACGCAATTTTTACTTTCAACCGGTAACATGATAAGCAATTTATTTAATTTCAGTTTAATGACCTAAGAATGCATTTTAGAATTTATTTACAAGAATGTTGGAGGCACGCGATTTATTCAGAATTTATAAGAAATATGATGCAAATCAAATCGTTAGAGTAAGATGAGAAATTTTAATGATATTTTTATTAAAAATAATTTTGAAAAAATTGCATATGAATCAAAGATGTATAAACAATTTCCATAGTTGATTGCTCTTTAAAACTATCATAGAAAAATAAAAAGGCAAGATATGTTTGCAATGTGAAAGTTTGGATGAAAGATTGTAAAATGCTTTTATTGTGAACCTTTAATCTTCTGTAATGATTTTTAGATGCAAACAGTATAATGTATTTATCAAGACTCAAGAAGGCAGCAAAACTTCTGCAGTGTTACATTATTGTTTCTAGCGGAAATGAAAAATCTTATTAAAATCAGAGACTCAAACCTAAAATCGAAGAATAAACTGCAAAATGTCACTTTACCGAGTTACAGGGTGATAAGTAAAATATGCTCTTTTTTCATTAAACACCCTATATCTTGAAAAGTGTATGGACTATTTCAAAAGCGTAAACACAATTGCGTGGAGCGACGAAAAACGACGACGAAATTCCGCTGTCAAACTTCTAAAAACACACCGTTTTATACGAACGCACCAAATTACGACGAGCGATGGTGAGTGCGCGACGAAGTTTTCATCGGGATTGATCACCCAGTAGCCAAAATATGTGACGAAAGAAATATGTGAATTTTCTTGTTCATAATTGTTATACATAATGTGATAAGCGAAATTGCTTCAACTAAATGTCACAAATTTAAGACATTTCTCTGACAGCCTTTTTTGGTCACTATTTTGTGTAAACACAGTGCCACAAAAATTGGTAGTCACAAATTATAACCCAGAAAGTGGACGTCGCGTCGACATGAAAATTTTGCTGTCGGGCTATCGCCATTTTGGATAGTTTTGATATTTTTTAATGAACGCGAAAGTTGTTGTTAGTGGTTTTCGTTGTGTTTTTGGTTTGTGTTTAAAAAAAGGTAAAATTAAATTAATAAAAAACTTACGCAAGCAATATAAATATAAAACAAGTGAAAAAGCTAGAATTGGTCTGAGACCAATTCTTATGATACCCTAGATCAGTGTTTTCCAAAGTGTGGTACGTGTACCCCTTGGGGTACGTGAAGAGTTTGGTGGGGGTACACGCCGCACCAGGATTTGGTTTCGTAGCTTAGTTTTTTTTTTGATTGCAAACATAGAAAAATAACAAAAATCTTCCTTATTTGCTAATTGTGTATGCGTGGTTTTGTATGTATGTGTAAGCGTGGTGTCGCTAAGATTTCGTGCATTCCTCCACGGCCTACTCCATAGTCCAGACAAAAGTGTCAGAGAAAACCCGTCAGTATCTACATATTGAACTGTCACAGAGCGAATTTTTAGTTTTCGCGCGATTTTTCTAAAAGGAAAGGTTTGTTATGTTCTTTAGTAAGCCCCATTGGTTTTAATAATTCATAGTTAACATAATTTTTATCCTTAACATTCAAGATAATGGATCGCTGGTTGAAATCTGGAACTATTAAACCAAAAGAAAGTGGTGAATGTAGTAATACGCAACAAATAGAAAATAATGAAATCAACGAGGGTGAACCATCTTCAATCGTGACAGAACATGTTAAGAAAAAAGCAAGGAAAACTCGCAAGTACGACAAAGAATATCTTAAATTCGGATTCTCATGGACTGGAGATGAAAAAGAGCCCAGTCCTCTTTGCATCATTTGTTCTGAAAATCTAACAAATGAAAGCATGAAACCGTCCAACTTAAAGCGCCATTTTGAGGCAAACCACAATCAATATAAAAATAAACCAATCGATTTTTTTGAAAACAAACTTAAGGATTTAAATCAGTCTCGAAAAGTAATGAGGAGTTTGACAGGAAGTGACAATAAAAAAATCCTAGAAGCTTCGTATCGTGTTTCATTTTTGATTGCAAAATGTAGTGCAGCGGAGACGATTGGCGAAACTTTAATCAAACCTGCAGCAAAGATAATGGCAGAGGTAATGATAGGAGATAAGGCAAAACAAACTTTTGATCGCGTTCCTCTCTCAAATAATACAGTTCATCGACGAATCATTGAAATGTCTAATAATGTAAAACAGATGTTATTGTCTGATATTTCTCAAAGTCGTTATTATGCATTACAAGTCGATGAGTCCACTGATATCGCGAATTTTGCTAATCTTATGGCGTTTGTTAGATACGAAAAAGATCAAGATATCCATGACGAATTTTTATTTTGCCAGCCTTTATCAGGTCATACAACAGGAGAAGATATATTTAATGTTATGAATAAATTTATGCAAGAGAATAAAATTGATTGGAATAGATGTGTTGGAATAAGCACAGATGGAGCAAAAAGTATGGTCGGAATTAATAAAGGACTCGTTGCAAGAATTCGGAATGTTGCCCCAAATGTCATATCCACACATTGTTGCATACACAGAGAGGCTTTGGCAACTCGTAAGATGCCCGCGGATCTCCAAAAAGTTCTGGATGAAAGCGTGAAAATCATTAACTTTATTAAAGGGCGTCCTTTGAATGCACGACTTTTTTCGCAAATGTGTGAAGAAATGGGGAGTAGTCATACTCAGCTTCTTTTTCATACCGATGTTCGTTGGCTGTCTCGAGGGAAAATTCTAAACCGATTATTTGAACTTAGACATGAACTTCAAGTTTTTCTTAATGACAGATTTGAGTTAAAAAAATGTTTAGATGACTGGAAATGGCTCTGTAAATTGGCATACTTAGCAGATATATTTTCTGTTTTAAATTGTCTAAACTTATCGTTGCAAGGCAAAGAAATTTCATTGTTTCACGTTCAAGATAAAGTGAACGCTACCATAGCAAAATTAAGTTTGTGGCAAAAGAGAGTTGGTAATGGAGAAGTGGACTCGTTTCCCTCTCTTCATGAATTTATAACTAGTTCGGCTGGTAAAATAGATACTGATACTCTGAAATCTATAACAGCGCATTTAGAGAATTTACAAGTGGGTTTAACAAATTATTTTCCTAATTTAAACAAAAATATTGAATGGATAAGATATCCCTTCAACATTAATACAACATCCATTCCAGAAGGTTTAACACATGCGGAAGAAGAGCAATTATTAGAATTAGCTTCGGACGGATTCTTAAAAAATAAACATAAGGAGTGTACTTTAACATCATTTTGGTTGCAAATGCAACATGTATATCCAGTTTTAACAGAGAAAGTCCTGAAATACATCTTGCCCTTTCCAACTTCATACCTATGTGAAGTTAAGTCCAAAAAAAGGAACAGGCTTTTGGATGTGGAACCGCATCTCAGATTAAAATTAACAAGCAGGGAAATAAATTATAATGATTTGGCATCTCAACATAAACAATTTCATCCTTCTCATTGAATGTTATTCATATAAATAACATATTATGGTAAAAGAAAAATTGAAACTCTTTGTGTTATATTATAAGTGTTGTTTACGTTATTTATATATGTATTTGTTTTTAATGAATTAATTTTATTTTTCGTTTGTTACTATTTTGTTTACGTACTATAAATAGGAAAAATAAATATATATTTGTAGTTATTAAATCATGTGCATTTTGTTTTAGACAAGGGTACTCAGTTTTACGAAAGTTATAGAAGGGGTACATAAATGTCGAAAGTTTGGGAAACACTGCCCCAGATGAATGCCCGTTTGAAATTTCGTATGGGTACCCATTTGAGCAATTTTGATTTTTGCAGTGGTTTTTCGCATATATTTCTAGAACGGTTCGTCGGACAGAAAAAATGATTATAATCAATTTTATAGGATTTCATATTCTGAAGAAGTTTTTAATACAATAAAAATGTCTTGGACTGATCGTTTTCACAGTATACATAAAAAACCTAATTTTTTATATGGCAACACCAAGAATGGGTTGCCTGATTTAGTCCATTTTTGAAAATTTTGTTTGCTAGTACCATGAAAACACTACGTGCCAAATTTCAGCTTTCTACGGCGACTCGTTCTCAGGCAGTGTTCAAATATATAACGGAAAACGAAATTTTTGTATGGCAACCCCACGAAGGAGTTGCCCGATTTGTCTCATTTTCGAACTTAATTTTACTTTTTTTTTTGAAGTCCGTGTACAAAATTTCAGCTCTCTAAGTGTACGCGTTCTCGAGTTATCGTGCGCACGGACGGACGGACGGACAGACAGACGGAAAATCAAAATAACTTTTAATATTATGGATGGGTGTCCAATCCATTTTGCTCTACCATCATTATTTCGAGGGGTTACAAACGGAATGACAAACTTAGTATACCCCTTTAGATTTCATCTAGGGTATAATAAATAAAGGAAAAAACTGTATATACTTAAGTGTTGAACAAACAAATTAATTATGGACCAGAGAAGAAATACCGTCAGCGTCTAGTGATTTTTTATGTTTAGAGAACTTTAATAAAAAATTTGAAAACATAATTTTATACAAACATTTTATAAGAAATATATGGCTTTTTGAACTGAAATAAGATTTTAATTTTAATCCCCGAAACAAAATAAAAGCTGACATAAATGCCACCAAAATCACACAAATTAACGACAAAAATAACACATTTCTTGGTTAAAAATGTCAAAAAATTGTGATCAATTTTTGTGAAGATCTTGTCAAAAAATATTGAAACAAATTATGACAAAAGTACCCACAAAGTATATGACAAATTTGTCGTGATGAATGTGACATTTGTTAGACGAAATGTGTAAACCCTGAACAAATTTCCTGGACAATTTTTTTAACATCATTCTGTCGACAAATGACAAGTGTTTGTCGATAATTTGTCGTACAAATTTCACAAATGGCTACTTGGGCAGTTTCTAATTTTGACGTCGTCGTCGCTGCAGTACTACCAACAAAATCAATGGAATGAAATTGTTGTGGCATTCAGTTTTGTCTTTTTGAGGTTGAAGCACGCCGCGGTAATTTTAAAATAATGAGCTTTGATGAAAAATTGATTGAGGAAGTGCGAAATCATTGAATAATTTATGATTTACAAAACAGGCAGTATAGACAAGTAGGCAGAAAAGACTTTGGATCGATATTGTAACGCGCTTAAATACAAATAGTAAAGTTGTGATATTTCGCATTTAGTTTGATTTTAATTTAGTTAACAACTGTATTTTTTTCCACACTTTGATCCACTTCATTTCTTTCAATATAATATAAAATATTCTCGATAAAAATCTCCTTTTAAAACGCTCGAAACAAATAACAAATGAAATTTTAGTATATTCTTCTTTCACAGTCGACTGCCTGTTTCGACAGCGAATTTTCCGCTGTCCGTTGTCGCTCTGTCGTTCTGTCGTCGCAATTGTATTTAGGCCTTAAGACTGTATTGTACGCAGAAATTTGGGGCCTTTCCTATGAATGTTAAACCGTCCGCACTCCTCCCCACTACATAGTTATGACGCTTCAAATTTAAAATTTTCGGTTTTTAAATAAATTTTTTTTTTTTATTTTACCATTATTTATTTAAAAATACCACCACTAACATACATTTTTGTTACAAAATTTCAAAAGCCCATAGTCGCATATTTAATCTAACTTGTATGTACTATTTGTGACAGGTAAGAAGTTATGAGCTAGTTTTTGACCTAGTGATAGTAGTCACCTAGTCCAACAAAACATTGTCCGCCAAGGGGGGGGGGGCAGCTCTCAACCAATTCAGATTTACAGGGTGATTAAGAAAACATAGAAAATATGCTAGTCTCGGATTTTTTGACCTTTTTATGACTTTGACCTCTTTTTTATACCCTAGATGAAATCTAAAGGGTATACTAAATTGTCATTCCGTTTGTAACATCTAGAAATAATGATGGTAGAGCAAAATGCAAAATGGATTGGACACCCCCGCATAATATTCAAAGTTATTTTGATTTTTGCATGTCCGTCCGTCTGTCCGTCTGTCCGTCCGTCCGTTTGTCTGCATATCCGTCCGTCCGCACGCGCGAGAACGCGTTTAAAAAAAAGTAAGTTTAAGCTAAAAAATGGGCCAAATCGGGCAACTCATTCGTCCTAAGTCCGGTTTTACAGTTCGAGGTGTAATGTGCACAACAAGGCGTTCATATTGGTAAATTATATGTCATCAAATTCTGAAGAAGAAATTCTGTGTTTATCAAGCTTATAGGAGATAAGCATCAAACATTTCTTAAATTTTCTTTGTAATGATATAAAACTAATCACTTTTTGTTTGCCCAGCCCTTTCCGTAGTTTTGCTTGAGACTACATAAATAACAAGCGTTTTGAATTTCGAGAATTCCATCATCCACATATACATATAAAGATATACATATGGATCTTCATAGATTCTTCCAGTATATGATAATGAGTACAGAACCTCGATTATATCAAAGAAAAAACCTATAAGAATATGCCAATATCAAAATTAGCGCATTACACTTTGCGAAAAAATGAAAAGGGGATTGCTCAGTTTTCATACAACTTTAGGGCTGACACCTCCAGGTATGAGAGATATCTTAAACGATGCATTATGATACCTCCGAACATATTTTATTAACAATGTTTATTTCTATCTAGCCGGGGAAGGCTTTGGCGTTCGCATGTTTCTTGGGTGAAAAAGTGTACTTTTTTACTTCTTGTGCGGAATTCGTGCGTCGTGGAAAATGCCTTCCTATGAGAAAAATCTTCACAACAGAGCACTAACGGCCATGAAAGAAAGAACTTTAAAAAGGCATGCGAAATGTAGTAAGTGGGGTATATGTGACAGAGCACTAATGGCCATGAAAGAAAGTATGCGAAATGTAGTAAGTGGGGTATATGTGACCCATGTGAGAGAAAGTTTTCTGAATCGGGAAAAAGTACACCACCACTCGACGAGACCATTAATTCGATATCCAACATATACGGTATTGGAACCACCACAACCACCACCCCCCCCCCACGTCAGTGTTCCCACCCCATACCGTAAAAGAATGCAGAGAAAAATTTAATTTTCTTCTACGAATTGTAGCTGGTAATGAGCTGAGGCGAACAGTAAAACCCGTTCTCCGATCGGACATAACCCTACCGAATTAGAGCCGATCTAAAGTATACCTCGGTTCGAATAAAAAAGGGTAATACCAAAAAAGTGAGTATCTCGGAGCTATAAATCTATTTAAGCCTCCGAGTATAGGAGTGTGATACTCAAACTTCTCCTCAGGACCTAAAAAATTCTTCTGTACCTACTAGATTTTCCAAAATGTACTAGATCAAACTTTAGCCCCCCCTCCCCCAGCTTTGAGAACTGTAATTAATTCTATGCCAAATATTAAAGAAAAGAAAAAAAAAAGATTTTCAAAAATGGTGATATGTTGCAGATCGATATCTCATAAACAGTTTTTCCAAGGCATTTAAAATTTTTCCACAAAATCGTCATTATACAAGTTAATCTCTTGCTGGTTACAGACAAATATAAGATTGCCTAAAATTCAGCCTTTCTTTTATTTGATCAATATATCATTGGTTGGCAACACCTACTTTTTTATTTGATGCTAAATATCACAATAATTTTTCATAACAATTTCTAACTAACTACTGAAAACTGCTGACTGCAAGACTTAAGGTAGAAAAGTTGAAAAGGTATGAAATGCTTACTATTTTAGTTTTTTTTTGTTCAATGCTTTTCATGTTTAGGCTAGTAAAGCTATGCAAGCTTTATTGTTTATAAAAAAATGAAAATTTTATTTTATTTTTCAACCTTTGTGAAAACTAATTCTTAAAAGAAAAATAATAGTATTGAAATCGAATGCGTCTCTAAAGTCATCATCAAATGCCATAGAGGCATCCTTGCTGCCCCATTCGATTGTAACCTACGAAAATTTGGAAATACAGATATCAAGGATTGATTTGAGAGAGGAGACTCAAAATACTTGTCAATCGAGAAGAAGTGTCCCAATGAAGAAACAGGAGCTAATCTTAATAATTAATCACACGAAAGTGTGATATTAAGGATATATGTAGCTCACAAAATATTTATGATGTTTGAACTGTGTCCATTCCGTCATATTTAATAATTGAATTGTTTAGAATTGAAAGTGCATATGTCCATATTTTGATATTTTAGTTTTTGATGGAAATAAATTGTATAGAGGTAAACCAATTTGGTGTAGAAACCTCACATGTCCATGTCTAACTGAAGTAACATTATCCAAACAATTAATCAGGAGTTAGTATTGAAACAACTCACGTCCAGGACTTGTGGTACTACACATCTCAACTTAGTCCTGGACTTTTGGGCTTTGGACACATACGCTATTTAAATTCTAAACGATTCAATTTATAAATATAATGGATGATAACTAAAAACTTGCACTGCGAAAGAAAATCTTTACAGTATACAGTTATTATGATAATTCCGAAAAATTGTCAGTCTGCATTGTTTTGTTTCGTTTTAAAATGGAGCCAAAACAAGAAGTATTATGTAAGCAGATTGTACAATTTTTTCAAAAGAATGAAGAGTGTGCGAAAAATTTCCAGTTGATCATTTTGTGCCGGAAGGTGAAAGTAAACGAACTATTTACAATATTTTAAAATGAAGGCGAGTAGAAAGAAAACATGGTTCAGGTCGAAAAGTAGTATTTATGAAATCTAAGCAAATAAAAAGAGTAAAGTCCATGTTCCTCAATAAAGATGCTTTAGCCAGCGAGATGCAGCAAAAAAATTATAATGCAGCCAGGCATATATATTTGCAAAACTCTTAAGAATTTAGGGATCAAAGCTAGAAAAAGACAAAACTCACCAAAATACACAAAAGAAGAAATAAATAAATTAAAATATGAGTGCAGGCTTATGCTTCGCCATTTTCCTAAAAAATCTTTTGTTTTCAATGACGTAATCTATTTTCCGCTAAGCAATATGTGTTTGTACGCGCTAATCTCCGAAACCGCCCAACCGATTTCAATGAAATTTTGTAAGTGTGTTTAGTTGATTCCAGCCTTAGAGTTAGGATAGTTTTGGACACGATAGATGGCGCTGTTCTCGTTTTCATAAAAATTAAAAATACATGTTAAAAAATGAACTAAATCGGGCAAATCGGGTTGCCGTACAAATATCTCGTTTTTTAGTATATATTTGGACACTGTCTGACAACGAGTGCACGTAGAGAACTGAAATTTGGTACACGGTGTTTTTATAGTAATAGCAAATAAAATTTGAAAAACACACTAAATCGGGCAAACCCTTCTTGGTGTTGCCATACAAAATTCTGGTTTTTGACTATATATTTGGAAACTGTCTGAGAACACGTCGACGTGGATAGCTCAAATTGTATGCACGGCACTTTAAAAAAAGAATGTAAACTTAAGTTCAAAAATGGGGGGACAAATCAGGCAGCTATTTCGGAGGGTTGCCATACAAAAAATTCTTTTTTAACTATATATTTGGGCACTGTCTGGGAACGGGTCGACGTGGAGAACTAAAATTTGGTACATGGTATTTTCAAAGCAATAGTAAATGAAATTACAAAAATGGTCGAAATCGGGAGCCCCTTCTTAATGTTGCCATACAAAACTTTAGTTTTTCACTATATATTTGGACACTGCTTCACGCATCGAAGTAGAGAGCTGAGATTTTGTACACGGGCCTTTTTTAAAAAAGTGTAAATTAAGTTCAAATATGGTACCAATAGGGCAACTCTTTCATATGGTTGCCATACAAAAAATTTGGAACGTGGCGTAAATAAAACTTTAAAAATTGACTAAATTGGGTTACTGCTTCTCTGTGTTACCATACAAAACATTGGGTTTTCACTACATACTTGGAAGCTGCCTGAGAAGGCCTTGAGGTGAAGAGCTCATATTTTGTACTCGGCGTTTTCATAAAAGTTGCAAATACAGGTTCACAAGTGTAGCAAATCGGGCAACCCTTTCTTGGTGTTGCTACACAAAACTTTAGTTTTTCACTATACAGGGTGTTGCCTCCATGGTGGTCCATAGAGCGAGAAATGATAGAAATCATCTAGACAAACAAAAAATGTATGGCAGGGCATATCGACCGTTTCGGAGTAACAGGGTGATTAAGAAATGATGCTAAGTTTTCACAAAATACTCTGTATTTTAAAAAGTACACGGTGTTTGGTCACCGTCTTAAGTGGATTATATTTAGAACTGTTTGGCCTTTCGAACGACTGCTCAACCAGCCCCGTACTCCTCTCTCCTCAGGAGTTATTGTGGTCTAAACTAAAAATTTCGGATTTTGTTACCTTTCTTTTAAATTGACCTCTATTTTTTTTTTTGCTAAAAGATCATTAACATAACTATAAGCACACTCCTGAGGGAAGAGGAGTATATAAAAATATAAAAATTTTAGTTTTTTACGTATATGTTTACTGTTTTACTAATATGTTTTTAACTTCAAATTTGAAATAATCATTTTCAAATTGGGTAGGATAAAACAATGTGTAAGTTTTCATTTGTTATATATTCGCCAGAAAGTAAATAATTTTCTATTGTCGATATATATGATATACATATATGTAAGTATATAAATATAATATTTTTGCTTAAAATGCCGTATATTAAGAAAAGGAGAGCTGATTATGTTTAGAAACAAATTTGTGCTTTATATAACAATGGTGGGGATTGGAGAGTGCTCGCAACAACATTAAGGCTTAAACACAATTGCGAAGACCGACGACTATTGCCGTAATATAAACAATTTTCTCTAGGAACATTTTATGGAGCGTATATTTTATATGAATTCGTCGGTCGTTCTATCGTCACAATTGTGTTTAAGCCTTTAGGAGTAAAAACGACAGCTTCATATATGTAGGTGGGTTAATGAACAGAACGTCGTCAAAAAGCAACGAGGTGGGAATAGAAGAAGTAAAATTACAAACGAACATCGTAATTTTATGGAGACATTGTGTTGAACAAAATACAAGAATAACTTTAAAGCAAATGAAAGAGAAACTTATGCAGACTTATCAAATTGATGTCCCCGTGGAATATGTGCGCAAACATTTAGATGGTATGCTTTTTGCACTAAAGAATAATAAAAGGAAAACACGTCAATATGTTGAACAGCTTATAGCATATCAATCTGAAAATAGACCAATCATATACATGGATGAAACGAATTTCATCTTTTCATATCAAGGAACAAAGGACGTTCCACAAAAGGAAGTCGTTATAGGTATATTGTAGCAGCAATGTTCGTATGATAGGATGCATAGGTAACTTGGGGCTTATTCAGCATCAAGTAAGAAGAGGAGCATTTAAAAACCCCGCAACCGAATGAGTTCATACGCAATTGTCTACGTAATGCTCTAAACAAATATCAATCACCAGTCGTAATGGTAATTGATAATGCTCCGTGTCATATGTTGTCTATTGGAGATGTGTTTCTTGAAAGTGAATTTATCAATCATCGGTTATTAAGATTAGGTCCTTACAGTCCCATGTTAAATCCAATAAAACTTGCTTGGTCGGCTCTTAAGGCTTCTATTAAACGAGATTTAGCAACTGAGATGCCACAGATTCTAGCAGGTGAAAATAGGAAAAATTTTACCCAAACCGAGTTTCGCCTACAAAGGATTGAAAATATTATACAACGGAATGTACCAAATTTATCTGTTGCAAATTGTGCTAAATATGTTGCATATATTCAAAAATTCATGCCATATGTTTTAAAATTAATCGATATAATTTTTTAATTTACTTTATAGATATATAACTAATAAAATTTGATTGTTGTACACCGTGAGTTTTTATTTTTTTTTTCCCGATTTGAAAATAATTTCCAATTGGAAAATGCTTATTTCCAATTTGGAGTTGAAAAGGTATAGAAATAAAAGCAGATTGGTCTCAACGTGTATTTTATTTCTTACAAATATGTCATTATTGTGCAGATTTTTAGTTATCACCAGTTAGCCTTGTTCAGCAATAAAATTGATGACACCAAAGCTACCAACCATCCAACCAAATATTCTTACGATAGAGGTGTATAACAACAAGTCAAAAAGCTAGAATAGGTCTAAGACCAATTCTTACGAAACCCTAGATGAATGCCCGTATGAAATTTCGTATAGTCACCTCTCTGTGGAAGTTTGACTGATAAAGTGGCTTTTCACATATATTTCTAGAACGGTTCGTCGGACAATAAAAATGATTATAACCAATTTCAAAGGATTTCATATTCTGAAGAGCTTTTAGTACAATAAAAACGTCTAGAACTCATCGTTTTAACAGCATTCGTAAAAATCTAAATTTTTATATGGCAACACCAAGAAGAAATTATATGTGACCGGTTCTCAGGCAGTGCCTAAATATATAGTGAAAAACGAAATTTTTGTATCGCAACCCCACAAAGGAGTTACCCAACGATTTGTCCGATTTTCAAACTTAATTTTACTTTTCTTTTTAAAGCTCGTGGGCATAATTTCAGCGCTCTAAGTACACGCATTTGCGAGTAATTGTGAGGACGGACAGACGACCATGCAAAAATGAAAATAACTTTTAATATTATGCGTGGGTGTCCAATTCAGTTTTCTCTACCATAATTATTTCTATGCGTTACAAATAGAATTACAAACTTAGTAGGTATACCCTATAGATATTATCTAGGGTATAAAAATATCTAAATAATGTAGACCAATTAAGATATGTGTAAAGACCTAAAGCTCTTACATTTAGTCGCACCTACTACAGTCGAATAGTTTCATTTCCTGCTAAGAACAATAAGGTTCCTCCTATATAGGTAGATAGGCCTGTATGTTTACTCCCAAATTTTTACCCAGGCTTCAAAGTTTTTACACAGACTCGAAAGTTTTTTATCTATAATGTGTATGTTAACTTGTCGGACTAGAAAAATTTGACAGTTGAATGGATTTCCAAGTTGTTTGTTAACTTTTTCATTATCATCTAGTATTTTCCCCTCTACCGAAAGAAAGCTTTTACTTGAATTTTACTCAGACATTTTTACACAAAAGTAAACATACAGACCTACTATAGATACAAAAACGTAAAGGAAGCTATGGAAGCGAATCTACCAATAGCTTCGCTAAGTTTTTGTGAAGGAGCACAAACTCTTTTCTACTTCCCCAAACGTTTTCGTGAACTATAACTAAAAGGCACTTCACAGATTAAATAATGTCATGCGGAGACACGAAGAAATACTCATCCTGAAGGGATATCCGAACATAGTGTGTGTGAAACCAAACATATTCACCACAGCCTCTTCGAGCGAAAAATGATGCACTTATTTGATTCTCTATATGAACATGGTCCTCTAGATAAAATTTCTATAAGAGATTTGGAATATTGTATCTATATGGAAGAAAACGAAGCTTTGTGTGCATACCTACAAAGGGTTGACCTACCTACCAAAAGCTATTTCTATTTAGAGATAGGATTTTGATTCCCCCAAAAACATTAAGTAGCCATCTTCTCTAATTTCTACAAGACTCGAATGAAAACATCCAACGGTAACTCTTCAGTTTAAGGTGGAAAGTGAAATTTAAAGTGCTATGGATTATAATAATTAGTCATTTGAATATAAGAAAATATTTAAAACAAACTAAATCTAAACTATGTATAAAGTACTACGTCAATTAAGCTGAGACCGGCATTTCATGGTAGAAAAGTTTTGAATCGTCAAAACTTAGGGCTTAATTAGGTCTAATTTATGCACTTCCCCGAACTTAATGCTCTAGAATTTTTTTTTAAATAATTCAAGGATAATCCAGTTTTATCCAAAGTTAGGACCACTACTACTGAAAATAGGTTAAATAATATTGCCACAATAATCTACACATTGCATAATATTTTAGGGCTCAATTGGGACTTATTTAATTCCTCATCTCCAAATTTAATTGTCTAGTTTTTCAAGAAAATCTACACATTATCCAGCTTGATCAAAAGTTTAGTTTAAAAGTAGATTAAATACTCTTAGCTCAAAAAGTAATCGTGACCTTTAGAAAACAAAATGCTCCATCTAGGAGCCTGACCCTATACAATAGGATTATAATCTGTGATCAAAAAATAATACATACTGGAAAGGAGTTGAATACTCTAAACCATTCCGGATTGATTAAGGGTGTAAGGATTTATCCACAGAAATGTAAATAAAATGAATGAAGGAACCATGAATTAACGATTAACCAGTCCTGGATGAAACATAGAAAATTAGACAGCTGAGGTGCGTATTGTAAAAAAAGAAGAAGAAGAAGATTAGTTTTTGAATCCTAATAAAGACTTTTCGATAGTTGTCAAATTAAATTAGTCCTAATTGAGCCCTAAAATATTATGCAGTGCACGCTATTGTGACATTGACGACAGTGTCACCTTTACGAATGGGTCCACTGGGCCAGAGTCCAGGCCACGCGATACATGGTTATAGTAGTAGATAGTAGACCAACCGATGGCCAATTCTTCAACCAGTAAGACAACCTAATACAAGTTAGTTTAACTGTTAGAGTTTGGCTACTGAAAGTAGACCGTCGGATTTACTCGAACTTCTATACATGCCCACAAAATGTTCATATAAAGTAACACGTATAGTGACGGTGTTTGAAACCGCAGTTTTTTTTAAATTTCCGGCATTTTTTAAAGATATACTTTCAGTATAGCCAAACTCAATGTATTTTGTAATCAGCGAAAATTGTTATACTGTTGCTTCATGTTAGTCACAACGCCCGCGGGCTAGTTTAGTATGCATATAGTTCGTAAACTGTCACCTCAAAAATTAATGTTTTATATCACCATCTATCAATAAAAAATTTCGAGAAGCCAACTGTGCTGTGTATTTGTCATGAGGATATAGAACATATCAAGAAAAGAAAAAATCCTTTGATATTTCCGTATAAAGCCTAGTACTAAAGTCCGCGCTAAACTAAATTTTAGAGGGTCTCCAATATCGGGCCGTTCTTTAGCAGCTAAAATATGACAGCGGAGACTCAGAGAAAAGATGTATTAAAAACAAGAAGAAGAAGAAGTATTTTGCAACTTTCTTACGGAAATACAACGCGCGATCATAATATTTCTAAGAACAGGTAAGTAGTTAAAATTATTTGGAAATATTGGAAAAATAATATAAATAATGTATACAATAAAAAAAAATTAACAATGATATTGAAAATACGGCCACGAGAAGAAATCCAATTCATCCGTAAATACACCAGAGAAGTACAAAACTACGTTAACTACAAAAATCCGGTCAATAAATTTATCAAATCTCAGGACTTTGACAATAAATAATTTTAGCGCGCTAAAGAAGGACCGGGCGGATAAATTCATGCTAAATTTTTTGGAGACTGACTGGTGGTTCCATCTCTAATCAAAACCCAAAGATAAATTTAACGCGTTGACCTTATTACCGATCTCGTTAAAATTCAGGATAAATTTTCGTCAATATCTTTTAGCTTGCTAAATTTTCATACAAAATTTAGCTTAGCGCCGACCATAGTACTAGGCTTAAGTGCTGAAAGATTTGATGATTTACTATGACAGGTGTACATACCATACCCGATCATCAATTGAACCCGAAGAGAGACTTGCTGTAATTCTAAGGCAGGCTGCCCACCAAAGATGCAAATGTATCGTACATATGCACTTCTCATATGCTGTATAATAAGCCGCTCATCAAAAAGCAATTCCACTGCATACTCCCAAGTAAAGTACGTAAATTATAAAAGCATTGTAGCACGCCACTGGATTTCCATTAACTAACCAAGAAGGTAATCCTTCCCAGTTATCCCCACCATACTAGAAACATCATATTCCAGACCATTTTATAAAAACAGGAGATGCACTGCAAATATTGTCACAACTTCTTATAATTTGATGGCCAGAGCATGAAGTAAATTTTTTAAGTTAAAGAATTTTTTCATTGGTATACAAAATTATTTTTATCATGACATCGTCCTACTATGAATATCTCATCCAACTATCGATGCTTCACGCAAAAGCTGTACACGTAATGCTCAAATGGAAATGCTTGCAGCATAAGTAGGTACAGCAAGTGCCCTTGCATCAAGCAATTGCTGTATTGGTGATACTAAAATTATATGTGATCGGAGAGCATGATGCAAGTGCGTCGTGCATGCACGGTGAATTTGCATCCTTTGTAGTTGGCCCGATTTATGTTTATAAACACTTTCATGGAAATTTCTCCGCACATTTTTATCTTCAAATTGCTATCAAAGTATTCCGTCAAATATATGTTGTATAGGGGTGATCTCATTTGTAGTATTAATGTTTCATTATTCATATCTTCTTTTCACACTATCTTTCCAGCAGCTAATTAAAAATAAAATTTATGAGTAAGTTTCTTCCTTACGTCTCCCAAAACAATGGCAGTCAAGCGGTGACAAGTATGTTACCAGTGCTTGCACATTCATATAACCGTGATTTGTTTCGTCACCCCAAAAGTTACTAACTGGAGGAACCAAAAAGTCACCTTGCTGTCACATCACTTAATTCGCGCATTTACTTTAATACCAATGGAATTGACGATGGTGACAAAACAATTACGTGACAAAAAGTTTCCAGCGCGCGATAGGCCTTAATATATTACACATTATTATTTCTGTTGAAAGCCCAAAGTATTTTAGAAAAAAAATTATGTTAGGGGGCTCCCATATTCTAAAGTGGCCAAGGTCTTCAACTTGGTTAAACACGGCCATGATTCACAATACTATATTTAACCCATTTTCAGTAGTGGTGGTCCTAACTTTTGATAAAACTGGATTATTTTTTTATTTTTTTTTTTGTAAAAAATTCTAGAGCATCAAATTCGGGGAAGTGGCATTAAATTAGCCCTAATTGAGCTCTAAATTTTAATGAATTCAAAACTTTTCTACCATGAAATGGCGGTCCCAGTTTAATTGACGTACCTAGGTAAATAAAGACTAACATTTCCTTGCCTAGTCTCTTTTACACCCATTAATTCACCCATCGCTCTATATCAACTCGAATAGGTAGAAGAATATTGTCTAACCAGTCGCGTTGTTTACAATGAATGAACTTAAGCTTGATGCGCACTTTTAACCGGTTGGGTGCAAAAATTCCTATCATGCACCAAACAAAAAAAAAAACAAAAAAAAAACAAAATACAAACTTCAAAGAAATAAAAAGTATAACGAAAACAAAAATAATGTCTTCCTCTATACTTATACGGTCACGTCTACTGCACTCCTGCAGATAATCTATCTTCAGAAAATGTAGCCTAGCCGCGCTGCCGCCGCCGCCACCCGGCAACCGACCTGTTCTAGCGATCCAGCAACAGTAGCAACAGCAACAGCAGCAGCAGCAGCCGGTGCATTTAAAACACCGAAATAAAAGCATCGAAAAATGATATTTCCGTACAACACAGATATAACCTTGAAAAACTAGGGCGCGATGATATTCCTTCAGTCCGCATCTACCGTATTCACTTACTTCGTCTTAATGAAGATTCGATTATGTCATCGTCGGGGCAAGTGGTTCATAGCTTTTTATTTAAAACGAGACCCCAAGATGAAGAGCCTTCTGAAAGGAATGTAAACGTAAGGCACCGTGCAGTACACGGGTAGGAAGTATGATGACTCTTCCCGTCTTGAGGAAGAAAACTATAAATGAGTCAGAACAGAAGAAGAAGATGATGATGCTGGTGGTGCCGGTGATGTTGATGATGATGATGATGATGACGATGATAATGATGATGATGATGATGATGATGCAACACATGCAATAAGAATGCAGAGGCCAAAGGATAGTCATTGAGAAGAGCTGGACCAAAGATTATGGGGAGCACCTGTCTGAGGCGCGCATCTATTCCCTGGTTCATGTCTACATTTTGCTATGGGTATAGGTATATATGTACATATGTAACTATGGCTGGATGCCTATGAACGGATAATCAATTTTCAGGGGGGAAAATACCTGTTTAACATGTGCAATAAGTGCTGACCACTCCTTGGCGTTTTTTTCCTTGTTGTAAACAAAAATTATTTAACTCCACAGACTGGCGGTAGCGCGCCTCTTCTCGATGTACAACTTTTGCAGCAACGGCAGGGCAGGGCAGGTATTACGAGCTACGACGATTACAACAACAACAACAACAAAAACGAAGACGACGTGGACATCTCCTCTTTCCTTAGAGGGCCGGCTGTCTGACATGCGTAAGCAATTCTGCGATTTTTATCAGCTCTTTGCGACTTAAACGTCCTCTTGCGTTCGATATTCGATTTCGCCGGTTGTCGGTGCAGCAACAACGATTTTTTGTGCATTTATTTTTTTTTTTTATTTTTTTGTAAATATTTTTGCCTTAATTTTTTATCTCAACTTTTCTCACTTAATACCATAAACAAGTTCACGAAATACACACAGAACGGATAAACGGGAGAAAAAAAATGTTGCGCGTGGTCTTAAATGCGTGTATATAAATAACACACGCCTTCGATTTCAATCAAAACGGCTAAAATGCACCTTTTTTTTCGCATGCCGGACACGTACCACAAATCAATCACAGCGATATTAAATTGTTGTTAATAAGCCATAAAATTCATATTTGAAATTTTAAGACGAAAGAAAAGGCGCGGGGAAAATGAATGAATTGTGAAGAAGCGCAATGTGCGCTCGAGCTCACGGCGGCGCGGCGGACCGCTGCTGTCACAACTCACGATGAATTATAACACACTATCCCGACGGAGAAACAACGACAAATTTTATCGTCTTCAAAAACAAATTGACATTTCGTTACTTTATGCTTTATTGCTACTTCATAAAATTCAAACAGATCTTTTTTGGTAGGTACGTACATATGTAGTACGTATAGGAAAAGGTCTGTTGAAAATATTTCACAAAGTTCAATTCACATCTTCACAAAAACAAAAAAAAAAAAAAACAAAAAATCATCAATTAATGCCAGGCCCTTTTGAAAAAAATTACTGGGCCATATTAGCCGAACTTGCAGCAGATCAGAATAAAAATATCGCGATTCACAGAAAAAAAAAAACTAATTAATAACCACCGAAAAACAAAATTCCAGCACTGCAACAAAATGTGCAGAAAAACGAAGCGTTAACAGGACAAAATTGCCGCTTTTGAATTTTATCTCGAACGAAAGGAGAGCCAAGATAAGTACCGTTGTTCTCGGTCTTTGGCAAGATACTAAAGTAAAAACATGAGCTCAAGTGCAAATCAACACAACAGCGAGGAGCCCCAAAGTTTTGCAAGCGCGCAAGCCGACAGCCGAACCGGTGAAGCACAGAGTTGTTAGCTAGCTGCTTCTTCACGCGAGCGCATGCCCACAAGAATATTCTGTTAAAAGAGTGCTAAACCGTCGGAGCAGCAGCATAGCTCTGCAAGACACTGTGTGGCTTTTTGAAGCTGTTGCGAATTGAATTGGAATTGCAAAATTTATACCTACATAAAAACAAACACATACAAACAAAATATGTCTGTGCAGACTAAAGGTTGCAGACTGCCTATACCTATTATAAAAGTGCGCAAAAACTGCACGCAATTATTCCACTACCCTTTTACTATTCTGCCACTAAACTGTCATGTACTCGACTATCGTTTTCGTATCGTGTGTACACTGTACATACATACATATACTATGTATGTCCCCCTCCCACCCACAGACAAAGTTTGATTTAAATTAATTGATTTGGGCGTGCATATGCACATTAATTAATTGCAAAGAATTGCGAGGCTCGATCGCTAAAATCACACCACATCACCAATACCACCATCATCATCATGTATGTACATGTACAGTGCGCGGCTGCCACCCAACGTCTCAACATTTGCTCAAAATCAATATTGCATGGTGACAGAGGGAAGAGTTATTAATGAATTGTGCATTTGCAGCTAGCCGATAGCGCTAGCAGCTGATTTAGCTTGGGCTCGAATTAGCTGTTGTTTTAAACTGTGAAATGCTAGAAGAAGAAGAAGAAATCACTTCATTTGATTTTTTGCAAAACAATTAAGTTTTTCAAGTGCTTTAGATCGGACGGAGGGCGTACCACAAATTAATTGGGCGTACATTCTTCAAAACTATGTAAGGCTTGGTTGGTACCTACGTGTGTTGTCTATGTATTTTCAAAAACGGATTGATTTTTATTATTTTCAAAACAAAAATTATTTCAATTTTTATATCACGTCCAAAATTGATATCAGCGAACTAAAGATCAAAAACTATGACCTTATTAACTGTAACTCTGATTCGAGACATCCAGCAGGAGTGATGATGATGTTTATAAAAGGAAAAGTTCAACACAGGGTTGCTAGTTTAGACAAGCAAGTAGGTATGGCATGTATTTTAAGGGTACATATACATGTAGGATTGATCGAGTAAAAAGGCCTTTTTTGTAATAAAAAAAACACACTTTTATTATATATTAGTTCACTTTTTCCTTATTATCTAAGCTAATGTATATATTTAATTAAAACCGGTTAAGTATATAAAAAGTTCTTTACAACTAAAGCTTTACAGGCGGACACTAGATTCATTGCGGTCTTAACTGCGCTTAACTCGTAACTTGACTGACTTAAATTTTATCTGCCAAAATTATTCTTGCCGCTATTGCTGGTAGCTTATCAGTGATCTGTAACGGTGATTCTTTAAAAATTATCGACAGAATGTAATTTGGTCATCGTTGGATTGCAAGGGCTACTACACTCGGCCATCCTGATTTTGCATCTGCCTCAGATGAATCTTCAGTATCCAACGTAGACCAGGGTTTCATATAGTCTGCTGCAGCACTGGTTACCATCGGTCCTTCATTGCTTCCAATCTTTTTGACTTCATAACGATCATTGCTTTTAACTTTAATGACTTCATAGGGTCCCAAAAATTTAGGATACAGCTTATCACCAGGCATGAATTGAGTACGTTTGATCGCTATCAAATCATTGACTTTGTATTTGATAGCAGCCTTCCTTCGCCTTCTGAAATAGCTTCTGTTTTCTTCTTGTACCTTCTCGATCTGCTGCTTAGCTTCTTGTCTTAATTCTTTTCTCTTCTCATCAAACTCATTAATGAACTCCTTTTCCAATAGCTTTGAAAGTTGTAGGTCTTCGGGTTTGATCATCGGGACGCCAATTAGAAGTTCGAAGGGTGTCTTACCGGTGGCTCTATTACTCGTTGAATTTAGTGTTCTTTGCAGGCTGGGCACATAACGGTACCATTTGAGAGGTTCCTTCGCAGCTATCTTCGACAATATTGAAATAATGATTTGATTAAGACGTTCAACCTGCCCATTCCCTCTTGGCACGCCTGTCGTTATCAACACATGATTAATTTTTTGTTCCTCGCAGTTTTCTCGGAATGCATTAGACGTAAATGCTGTACCTCTGTCTGATATAATTCGATGTGGATTTCCAAATGTTTCGCTTTGTAACGTTAATTTGCTTAGTGTTTCTTCGCTGGTAATGGTTTTCACAGGATATATCCACGAAAATTTGGTAAACGCATCTATTATGGATAGTAGATACTTATAATTCTTGGCAGTTGAGGGTAGAGGGCCCAGGTGATCAATGTGATACGTGTGGAGTGGGACATCAACCTTCTCGATGAAATTCAAATGACCTTCTGGTTTTCCCATTTTTCTGGACGCTACTATGCCTGGCACACAATTGGCTAATACGTCGCTTATTCTTTTGGGAAGATTCGAGATATAGTAGTCCTGACGAATGAGGCTTTCTACCTTGCGTGCGCTTATGTGACCCTGTTCATGGATGCTCTTAATGATACTTTTCTGCATTGCTTTAGGGACTACCAATAGATAATTTCCATCAACAAATTTAAATAAGACATTGTTACGCATTACGTAGTATTCAAAATTTCTTTCCGACAAAATAGATGTAATCAACCTACAGCTTTTATCTTTGCCTTGTGATTTGCGAATCTGCTGAAGTATTTCGCCTTCCACCGAGAGAACAGTAGGATACCGGCTTAGTGCATCTACATGACGCATCGTGGCTCCAGAACGGTGATGAACGCTGCAGTCAAATTCCTCCAGTAGAAGGGCCCATCTCGCTACTTTGCTACTTAACTCCTTTTTTTTCATAGTGAGGTGAAATGCTTGACAATCCGTATAAACTTTAAACCTCAAACCCAATAAATATACACGTAGCTTCCTCAAACCCAATAAATATACACGTAGCTTCCTCAAGCATTTTACAATAGCCAATACTTCTAAATCGTAACTCGAATAGTTCCTCTCACTTGTAGTAGTCTTAAAACTTAAATAAAATACCGGATGCATCTTATGATCGGGATGTCTTTGCAATAATACGCCCCCAAATCCCATCTTGCTTGCATCTGTATGAAGCTCCGTCTCCAAACGTGGATCAAATAACTTAAGAATAGGTTCACCGCAGAGTAATTCTTTCAGCAGATTAAAAGCATCTTCCTCGATCTGTCCAAACCTAAACAACTGATCCTTTTTTACGAGATCCGACAATGGCTTGGCAACAAGCGAATAGTTGGGCACAAATTTCCGAAAGAATCCAGACAAACCCAGAAAGCTCTGCACTTCCTTGACATTCTTTGGCCGTGGGAAGCCCTTTACAGCTCTGATTTTTTCGTGAGATGGTTTTATGTTTCCATCCTCTACAATATGACCAAGGAACTCTACACTCCGTTTAAGGAACTTACACTTGGGCCATTTGATAAAAAGGCCATGGCGCTCTGCAGTTTCCAATGTCAACTTCAGGCTATTTACGTTTTCCATTTCAGTTTGCGACGGAATGATTATGTCATCCATATAAAGCAGCAATACTTTTTCACGAATTAAGGGTTGAAAAACTGTATTTATAAAACGCTGGAAAACAGCTGGCGAGTTGCATAGTCCGAATGGGGCTTTCATAAACTCAAACTGCCCATCTGACGTAACAAAAGATGTAAATTTGCGGCTTGACTCTGTTACATCAACGTGGAAAAATCCGTTGCGAAGGTCTAACGTGGTGAATACACGAGCACTATAAAGATTCTCCAGTATCTCCTCGATGATTGGTAGAGGATATCTATCCCTTGCAATCTTTTTGTTGAGCTTGCGGTAATCGATGCACAAGCGGCTCGACCCATCCTTTTTCTTCGCGAGAACGACCGGACTTGCATAAGCTGAGTTGCTAGGTCTTATTATACTTTCGCTTAGCCATTCTTCCACTTGTTCATTAACAATTTCCCTTTCCAAAGGTGCAAGCCTTCTTGCTTTTTGATATACTGGTACTTCATCATCTAAATATATAGTCATTTCGATACATGACTTTAAGGGCTTTACTGGGCGATAAGCTTCAATTAAAGATCTAACCTCTTCTCGTATCTCTCTGCTTGGTATCTCTTCTATGCTTTGTACTTCTGAGGTAGTAGTTAACTGGAAAACATCCATTTGTTCCATAAAATTCGTAGACTCTTCGACTTCAGTCTTCGCTTTATAGATAATTGCTTTACCATTTTCTACCATCAGCGTAGCTTTTCGTAAGATGTCTTTTCCAATTAGAAAGTCTTGGATCAACCATTCATCCGGGACAATGTGGCATTTGATTTCGTAACATTCATCGTTAATCTTTATGCTTGCATTGAACGAGCCTAAGGTCCTCCTGACATGTTGACCAAAGCCAACTAACGAAATGCCGGGACCCTGAGCATCCCGCGAGAGCTTAAAATTATTCCTTGCAGATTGTTTCACAAGCGTGACATCACTCCCTGTATCTACCATAGCAGAATAGGATCGATCATCAACAAAAACTTCTATAACTAAATCAAGTTGCGATACAAGATTAACATGAGCATTAACATGTTTATTTCCGTCCTTCGTACGTGAACAATTGGTCGATATATGCCCAAACTCTCCACAACTAAAACACCGAGGACCCTTTTCCTTGTTTGGACATGCGTTTGTGGCGTGTGACTTTGCACCACATTTAAAACATCTGCCCTTGGGAGAATTGCTTGGTTTCTTTTCCTGATCGCATTTGAATCCTCGCCTTGATGGACCTTGACTTTTCATAATCTGGTAAATCTTTAACTTTTGTTTCAACTCGTCTAAGTTCTTCGCCTCATAGAGAACAGTTTTGTTCTGTGTCTCGTCCTGTATACCGGCTATAACATACGCGACAATAGACTCCTCATCTACCTGCCCACGGCTAGCTATCTGCTTCATCGAGTATAAATATTCCAAAAAAGTTTCGTTAACCATTTTCCTTCTACTTTCGAGAGCGCGATGAATACTAATACTAGTAGGGGTATCTGAAAACTCTTTCGTCAAATATTCTTTTAAATCTTTCCAGCTGTGGACATCCTCAGAGGACTCGACCGCCAACCTGGCTGCGCCTCTTAATAATCTTCTCGTGTATAAGTACTTTTGAATATCTGTCCATTGGCATACTGTAGCTATATCATCAAAATTTTTGAGCCAGGAAATAATGCTTCTCCCTTGTTCCCCAGAGAAAAGTTCGAGTGACTCTTCGACATCCTTAAAAACAAAGCCAGTATTTGATGATGATAGGTTTTGCTTATCGCTATGTTCGGGCATATTCTCTTCAATTCTGTTACTATCTTTTGCTGAAAAAATTTCCTCAGTCAACGGAACTGAGTTTTCTATTTTCTCGGAATCCTCACTTACAATATTTCTTCTGGCTTCGTCTTGACAATCGTCTTCCCCTGTAGATAACAATCTTTCAGAGCTTTGACTACTTTCTTCGCGTTCGGTTTCTGATATTGCGCTTGTGTTCCCGCAAGGAGTTTCTGCTGCTATCGCAGCCTTCAGCCTTTTCAATAAATCGCTTTTTACTCTGTATCCGTATGGTAAACCACGGTTAATTAGTCGTTGCTGTAACTCTATAGTGGTCAGCGATTCTAAATTTTCCATAAAGCCACGCGATAATCAAATGCGAAAATACATTTCTTTTGCAAATTATTTATAAATAGTTTTTAATTAAATGTCTGTAGGATTCGGCAACAAGATCGAATGTATCATTTATCTCCGATAACGGTCTACGAAATGTACGATTCTCACAATAGGTAGCGGTATTTCATTGCAGGGGAAAAGAAATTCTGTTCACCAAATGTCGGTAATGTAGTAGTATATAATTATGTATAATTTTTCCCGTTAAGTTATACAAATTAATAAAAGAATAATTGAAAGATCTGACCTTTAATTTCAGCTATTCCAACATTATATTGAGGTGAATTCACGGCACATATGATTATTTGTCACTTCAGTTATTATACGTAATAGTTTCAATTCACCAGAGTTTACTTCACGTCACGCGTGTCATGCGACTGCTATGTACATACTTTAGGTCACGGTTTCACTTCACAGTCTGTTTAAATCTAGGATTTAATTGCACTTCTGACACCATTTGTAGGATTGATCGAGTAAAAAGGCCTTTTTTGTAATAAAAAAAACACACTTTTATTATATATTAGTTCACTTTTTCCTTATTATCTAAGCTAATGTATATATTTAATTAAAACCGGCTAAGTATATAAAAAGTTCTTTACAACTAAAGCTTTACAGGCGGACACTAGATTCATTGCGGTCTTAACTGCGCTTAACTCGTAACTTGACTGACTTAAATTTTATCTGCCAAAATTATTCTTGCCGCTATTGCTGGTAGCTTATCAGTGATCTGTAACGGTGATTCTTTAAAAATTATCGACAGAATGTAATTTGGTCATCGTTGGATTGCAAGGGCTCCTACATACATATGGTTAAATAATCAAAAATGGTCAATTGTAGTTCTGTACAGGCATAGACAAACTAATAACATACAAAGACTGGACACGTAGGACAAAAATTTGCAATGCTTTTCTAGAATATAAAATTAACGATGCCTCGACGATGCTTCGACTTGGCACTTGATGACGCGCCCAAATGGTAAGCCACCAATGCCTCGCTCCATACAAAATCACCGTTGCCTCGACCCGATGAAGGGAACGCCACAATTTTTTGGAAATTTCTTCATTCGAATTTCTATGAATTGGCCGAGGCCGAAGCAGTGACTCGCTCGAATATAAAATCTAACAACGATGCCTCGACCTGATGTAGGGAAGGCCGCAATTTTTCTTAGAAATTTACTGAAAATGTTTGCCATTTGGAGGGCGACAACAATTCTTATGAGCATATACGCGTAAACACAAAATGTTTCGGTAGAATTTTTATTCATTTTTGTGGCCGACTAGACTTATTTTCAGTACAGTATGTACTTTCATTCTGGGATGTAATTATAATATACTTATATACATATTTACAATAAACATACATACTAATAAAAACACACAAAATCTTTCAGGTAATATTAACTCCACGTGAGTACGTGAATGTTAAAAGCATGATACGGGAATTATTATAAGGTAGACAAACCAATTTATGTAAATTATTTCGATGAATTAAAAAATATTGGAAAAATGCATGAACTTATCTGTATGATTCGGACGTCAAGTAGATTTTATTATACTGTAGAATATAGATGAAATAATAGACATAGAGTAGGTATACCAAGTTTATCATTCCATGTGTAATGAATGAATGCGAATGCTTTATTGGAACTCTTTTCCACACCACCATTGAAGTAGAGGTATAGGCGCGTTTTTTATCGTGGTTTCCCCGATAGGCCTATTCCACATTCTTTAATCATTTCAACGTTCTAGTTGATTTTATACCCAAAATTAAATTCACAGTGTAAACTAAGTTTATTCATTGATAAAATTATTTTAGAGATGACAAATTCCTTGAAACATACCTATTTTAAATTCGTATATTTTAAAAGTTCTTTTCTTAAATTTTCCATATTAGGTCCCACAATTTTATATAATTCAAAAAGTTCTTTTTATTTCTGTATTATATCCATTTTAGACTTATTTTGGTAATTCTTTGTTAAACTTTTGCTCTCCACAATCAATGCTTCCGTATTAAAACCAAAATGAAAAAGTCCAATAGAAGCATGTGGTGCAAATAACATGGTGAGTTTTGAGAAAACCAAACATTAAATATTGGAACCTCTTCTGTTACAGTAATGATTATTGATTTGTTTCACAATTTTTGATTTTATTTTTTTAATGTGGGCTTCTTCTGTGAATATTTTTTTAAAAACACTAAGATGTTGCTTCGACATTTGGAAACAAAAATCTGTAGGAGGAATTAGAGAACCAAAATCCGATTTAGAAGAATAATTTTTGTAAAATAAAAATTATTCTGAGTGATTAGTCATAGACATATTTTCTCCCGATTTTTGTAATTTATGTAATTCCTTTTAAAGAGGTCGTCACTAAAGGCGGCAGAGGCGTAATTAGATATCATGGGATAGAGACATCATAAAAGAAAGGTAGGTACATGCAGATGTAATAAATGAAACCCCTAGCATTGTACTCAAGTGGACCATAATGCATTTTTCCAATATATTTTAATTCATCGAAATAATTTACAAATTGGTTTGTCTGCCTTATAATAATTCCCGTATCATTCTTTTAACATTCACGTACTCACGTGGAGTTAATTTTACCTGAAAGATTTTGTATTTTTTATTACTATGTATGTTTATTGTATATATGTACAGCGCTGGCGAGCTAATTAGCACACCCCTATGCATATGCAATATAGTTTCTTTTTCCATAAAATGACTCACTCATCAGTTTTTAACTGTAAAAGGTTTTGAAAGATGTGTCATTCATATTGCTTAAGTACGTCTTACGGAAAGAATTGAACAGTGGTGTCGTCAGATATACTAGTGTAAAGGTAAAGGTGTCCAAGTTGCTCTGGCATTTTAATTAGCACACTCTTACATACAGGTGATTAATTTTTAAGTTATTTTATTTCTTCATTGGAATACAATTTTATTTTGTAGCTATTTAATTTTTCGAGCGTTGTTTCGGATTCAGAATAGTTATGGGCAAAAAAAAATAGTTCTACTAAGGAAGAAAGGAGGCTAATTTGAAATTTGTTCCAAAAGGAACAAAACATCAATAAAATCGCCAGAACCATGGGCTGTTCGAGGAAAAAAGTGCAAAATGCTCTCAAACACTACCAAAATCATGGAACTTTTGAGAATCTGAGACGATCTAGGCCGAGAAAAACTTCCAATCGAGAGGACAGTCTGATAATCATTAATCAGGCATGCTCTTAGAGAGGCTTTCGACAATTCAGTGGAAATAAGAGCCCGAATGGAAGAAAATTATGGCGTTAATATCTCTGCCAGGACTGTCAGACAGCGGTTAATCGAACATAATCTCCGAGGATGTCAGAGTCTCAAGAAACCAAAGGTTACACAAGGTAATCGAAGAAAACGAATATCTTTCGCTAGAAGCCATCGCCGGTCCAAATGTCAATCATTTTGGAATTCGGTCATCTGGAGTGATGAATCCAAATTTTATCTGAGTGGACCTGATGGACGAACTTACGTGCGACGTCCCCCAAACAAGGAACTGGACCCTAAGTACACCAGGAATTTCTTAAATTAAAGTGTTTCTTTGCACTTTACCCTTATAAATAAATTATATCGTTAGGTGTGCTAATTAGCTCGCCACCCCTGTATATTATAATTGCATGACAGAATGAAAGTACATACTGTACCTGACAATAAGTCTAGTCGACCACAAAAATGAATAAAAATTCTACCGAAACATTTTATGTTTACGGGTCTATGCCACCGACTTATAACAATGAACTGAGCGTATTGTCATTTTCCTATAGGAAAGCATGGCACAAGTTTTATAGTTCTCTTTTTCGCCCTATGGCAGAGTTGGAGCTACCAACACAAAATATTGCATTCTAGAACATTTGCTTATGCCATTTGATGTTTTTATGTTGGCTACAGAAGCAATCACCGCAGAAGGAATAAGGTAAAGATAGTGTTTACTATGCTCCGTCTCTCTTGCCCAAAAGCAGGATTCAGTTAAGAATAACTTTTGAAAATTAAAGTCGGAATGAGTTTAATTCCTTATAAGCGATTAAAATATCACTTGGGCACAAGAAAATATATTTTTTTAATTAAATTCGGTTTATGGGTGTAAAATTTCATCTGATTGGTTGAGTTTTACATGTTTTTTATGTAATCGTTTTAAAGGGTGCTCTAACGGTGATATACAGAAACACAATATTTTTTGTGCCACATGAAATAGCAAATCGCTCAGTCCATTGTTATAAGTCAGTGGTCTATGCTCATAAAAATTGTTGTCTCCTTCCAAAAGGAAAAAATTTCCAGTAAATTTCTAAGAAAAAATTGCGGCCTTCCCTACATCAGGTCGAGGCATCGTTCTTAGATTTTATATTCGAGCGAGTCACTGCACTCGGCCTCGGCCAATGCATAGAAATTCGAAGGAAGAAATTTCCAAAAAATTTCTAAGAAAAGATTGTGGCGTTCCTTTCATCGGGTCGAGGCAACGGTGATACGGGGCAGGCATGACCAAGTCATATCCGACCTCATGCAAAAAGCCCTTTCTAATGTCCACACTTGGTGCTTAACCAAAGGCCTCAGTGTAAACCCAAACAAAACGGTTATCGTTCCGTTCACGAGAAGATCAAAGCTTTCACTAAAGGCTCCTCTTCTCGATAACACGGAATTGATATTTTCAGAAGAAGTCAAATATCTGGGGGTCACCTTAGATAAGAAACTTTCCTGGAATTCGCATCTGTCTAGAGTGACGGAAAGAGCGATAGGATCTCTCTACACGTGCCGTCGCTTCATTGGCAGAACATGGGGTCTGAAGCCAAAAATGATGTCCTGGATGTACACCACGGTTGTTAGACCCATGGTCACCTATGCGGCCCTCGCATGGTGGCCAAAAACTAATGAAAAGAAGGCTGAGGCTCTGCTTCAAAAACACAACGGTTTGCCTGTCTAGGAATAACTGGTGCCATGAGGACCTGTCCTACAGCAGCCATGGAAGCCTTACTAAACCTTCCACCCCTACATCTGCAGGTGAAAAAGGAAGCAATCTCCAGTGCTATTAGACTGCAAAAGGAGAAACAGTTAAAACCAGGGAATCTGGTTGGTCATTTGAGTATCTTAAAACAGATACGCTTTGAGCAAATGACGACAATATCTGATATAATCACACCCAAGGTGGATTTTGTAAGACCATTCGATGTGGTTTTAGGAAACCGACAGCAATGGCGTTCCACTAAACCGTCCTCTCAACAAGGATCGATGGTGTGGTATACAGACGGTTCAAAAATGAACAGTGGAGTCGGACTGGGCGTATACGGCCCCAGATGCCATATATCAAAAGCCCTGGGCTCTACCCCTACCGTATTCCAGGCCGAGGTATTGGCCATAGAAGAATGCGCCAATACCTGCATTAAAAGAGCCATAAATGGCTCAACTATTAATATTCTCTCGGACAGTCAAGCTGCCCTCAAGGCCTTAAAGTCCTACACCATCAAGTCAGGGATAGTCTGGGAGTGTCTACAAACCCTAAAAGATTTATCAAGAGGAAACAAAGTTATCCTCATGTGGGTACCTGGACATGAGAGCCATAAAGGCAACGAAATTGCTGATGGCCTAGCCAAAAGAGGAGCGGAAACTCTCTTTGTCGGACCGGAGCCATTCTGTGGCACCTCAAAGTGCTACCTCAAAGCTGCACTAAATAACTGGGAGAACAAACAAAAATCCCTATACTGGGAAAGGCTACAAGGACTTCGTCAGGCAAAAAAGTTTATCGACACCTCTGGAGGAAAAACAAAAGAACTATTACTTCTCAAGAAAACAGAGCTCAAAATAATTACAGAACTCTTCTCAGGCCATTGCCCCTTGAGGTATCACCTTAACAAGATGGGCTTGGCTGAGACTTCATCCTGCCGCTTTTGTCAGGATGCTCATGAAACCTCGGAGCACCTGCTCTGCAACTGCGAAGCATTGACCAGGCGGAGACTACTCTATCTCGAACATGCTTTTCCTACACCTAACTACGTACGGAACCTCAATCCCAGAAGGATCCTAGACTTTATTAACAGTCTGAACCTAGAAAGGGAATAAATTCAACGGGGACTCACAATAGATCTTTTAGGTCGCGGTGATTGCGAGGCTGACGCCTACACACCCCTCTACGAATCTAATCTAATCTAACGGTGATTTTGTATGGAGCGAGGCATTGGTGGCTTACCATTTGGGCGCGTCATCAAGCGCCAAGTCGAGGCATCGTCGAGGCATCGTTAATTTTATATTCTAGAAAAGCATTGCAAATTTTTGTCCTACGTGTCCAGTCTTTGTATGTTATTAGTTTGTCTATGGTACAGGTGTCCAAGCAAACCCGTTAGTGATTTTAAAATATTTTATTCGAATTGGTTTGCCCAATCGATGGAGAATGAAAGTAACATTATTTTGACCGGTGATTTTAATATAAATTTTCTAGGAAATGATAGTAATCACAATTTAATAAGAATTGTTATCGCTGATCAAGGATTAAAACAATTAGTTACACAACCAACTAGAATAACGAGAGATTCACAGACCCTAATTGATTACGTGCTCACAGGAGTAGATATTATGAGCGCATCTGTAAATGTTGATAGTAAACTTGCCACCTATACGTTTTTGGAGCGTATAATATGTTTTTTCTATCAAAAAAAATTTGTGAACACGCTATACGTACGTTTTTTATAAATATTCAAAATTATACACTTTTTTGGTTATAAAAGGTTTTTTTTTTATATAAATATCTCTGTCTATTGCAGTTACGGTAATAAATATCCTCTAGACGTCAAATAATATTGTATAAAATAAATAAGAAACAAAGCCGATCGATATTTAATCGATTATTTTTTTCCACCCCCATCCCCAATATTATTTCTGTACGCAATATGTCAAATGTCATGTTATTGACAACGACAACTCATTCATTGTTGTGTTGTTGTTTAACATGGTTGTGTAGTAATTAGATGAACATTATTTATATTAGTTTAGTTCTGTTGGATTGGAAACCATCGGATGATAATTTAGCATTCATTAAATTTTGGGTGCGTTTTTAAGAAAAATATCTGTTGTTAGTTACTATATTTAACCATACGTATAACAATATTTTTGTAGATATTCCCTCTAAACATGACATTTTTCGACAAAGAAAATTATAAAAAATTCAAGCGTCCGTAGAAGAAGCAACAAGCACCGATAAAAAAACACACACACACACAAAATCCAAGAGGTGAATACAAATTTAATGATTCTTGGCTTCAAGATGATAATTTTAAACTTTGGATTGGTAAAGTAAAAAGATTGTTAAAATAAAAAATTAAAAAAAACCACATGCAGAGTGAACGATATAAAAATCGCATGCAAAACTCTTCAACCTCCAAAGTTTTGTTAAGTTTTTTTATAAATTCGAGCGCAATCCATGATGAAGTAACTATTTCAGAGTTAATATTGACTTATCATGGTGTTAAATATCACCATAGTTATTTGTCGCAAGATTGTGGAAACAAATTATATTCGGTAGTTTATCAAGATTCAAATAATGCCAAAAAGGTTAGATGCGGACGAACAAAGGCAGTAGCTCTTGTCGAATTAGTGTTAGCACCACATTCTTTAGATCTACTTTTAAAAATGCTACAAAATAGTCCATATGCCATTTGTACTGATGCCTCCAACAAAGGCAACAGAAAGATGTTTCCGATATCTATCAGATTCTTTGACATAGAAAAGGGAACTATAGATGCAATTTTAGATTTTTACGAAGATCCAAACGAACAATCAAGTGCTATTGCTGATAAAATTATAAAGTGTATACAAAACTCTGGAATAAGATCGAACCAATTAGTATCATACGGAGCAGATAATGCAGCCGTAAATTTTGGTAAGCACAATTCTGTGTTCGTTCATTTAAAAAATCATTTTAGTTTGCCTAATTTAATTGCTGGACATTGCAATGTCCACATTCTTCACAACACAGCTAAATTTGGATTCGCATTACTTAGCTACGATGTAGAGAATTAAGTGTTAAAATTATATGCAGTATTTTCGTCATCAGCCAAGGAAGTTGAAAACTTAAAAGAATTTTGCGAATTTGTAGATTGTGAATACTCTGCTATACTTCGTCATGTACCGACCAGATTTTTGTCATTATATGCAGTAGTTGACAGACTTTTAAAAAACTGGAATGCCCTAAAAAGTTATTTCATCAGTAAAGGTGAAGAAAATGTAAATAAGGGAATATGGAAATTTATAGAATATTATAAAGATGGTATCCAAAATGATTATTCATTGGCAGAATTATACATTTTTTTTCGTACATAACGTCATGCATCTTTTTCAAAATGTAATGAAAACTGTTGAAAGCAATTATATTCAATCGCCTCAAATATTTAAAATTTTTAATGAGTTTATCGTAAGGAAAAACTATTTTTCGGATTTGAAGTAAACCGATAGGTATATATATTGGAACAAGAAGGGGTCCAAATCTATACTAGAATGTTATCATATTTAGAAAAATGGTTCGATTTCAGCGAAAATTCATTTTATTTTATTTTTAGCCCATTTAACCTTAATGAACAAATAACTCTAGAACAAGCCTGTAAAGTAGCTAATTTATTTGAAATAGTGTTTAACGGCGATCAGTTATTTTCAGAAATACGTATTCTAAATGAAGTTTTACCCTTATTAACAGGAAGTAATAGCACAGAAAAATGGATTGAATATCTTAAAATCAACACAAACGCACCTGAATTAATTATGCTTTGCAAATTTGTTTTTGCAGTACAATCTAATAATTGTTTTGTTGAACGCATTTTTAGCGTGATGGGAAATATATGGACTAACGAACGCAATAGGCTTCATACCGATATGGTCAAATCAGAATTATTAATGCATTTTAATTATAAGATGAGTTGCACTGAATTTGCAAATTTTATTAAGCAAAAAAATGATTCAAACAAAAAATTGATCGAAGCAGCAAAATCGAACAAAAAATATAAATTTAAAGCTTTACATTAAGTATTTGGCTATTTCTATTTTGTTAATTTTTTTATAAAAATTTTAATTATGTTATTAAGTCAATTGAAGTAAGACTTTTTTTAATTAATTTTATTTTGTTATTAATGTTATCGTTTTTCTAATTAGCTCATCTAAAATGAATAAAAATATATGACTAAAAAAATTTTTTTTTTTAATTATTTTACTTCAAAACATATGTATACGCTTTTGGACATATTCAAAGATGGTAAGCCTAGTTTATAGGAACCATAAAATAACAGACCATGAGACTGTCAAAATTAAAATTAAAGCTGGGAGAGATAAATCTGATAATATTGAGATATCTAACATTATAAAATACAGCAAAACAAAATTTGAGGATCACTTAAATGAAGATAATTTTGAGAATGTTTTCCTCATTGATGACATTGATGATTTGTCAAACTCATTTGATGAAAACTTGAAACATTCTCTGCAGCGGATGACGGTAAATAAAATTTTTACGCAGAACATTAACTTTCGTTGGTATTCGCATGAGTTAGAGAGAATGAAGCAAGAGAAGATTATTGCATTCAATAGAGCTATTTACAGTCACAACAGGGAGGATTGCCATAGGTAAAAGGTCCTTAGAAACTTATATAAGAAAGAGATAATAAGAGCAAAAAATAACTTCATAGAAAAACAATTAGAATTGCATTCAGGAGACCAGAAATGGCTATGGAATACAATTAAAAATCTTGTTATAAGCAGAGATAAAGAAAGTGATTTTAAGAAAGTTAGATTTGATCAAGAATATATACGTGACCCAGTAAAAATAGCTAATAACTTCAACATATATTTTATTATCGAATGTACTATTAGAGAAATTAATGATTCTATTCCCACTGTGCAATATGTTTTACCAAATAGAAGGACTCCTTGTAGATTTACAATGATATATTGTGATACAAAAATGATCTGTGATATATTGAAAGAGTGCAATAAGAAGAAAGACTTCAATGGCTTAAACTGTGATATAATCTTTCAATCAATAGAACTATTAGTTCCTGTGCTATTGAAAATTATAAACTTATCACTACAGACAGGAATTTTCTCTAAAATCTGGAAGGAATCGATAGTTGTCCCAATTGAGAAGATACCTAATACAAGTAATTGTGAAGAATTTCGTCCGATAAATATGCTACCCGTGGAAGAAAAAATATTGGAATGACATGTAGCTAAAATACTAGTGGAGTACATCGAATCGAATAATTTATTAGACGAAGAACAGTCAGGTTTTAGAGGTGGACACACATGTGAAACCGCCCTAAATTGGATAATATTTGACTGGAAAAAGGAACTGGATGCCGGTAATGCTGTTATAGCTGTATTTCTAGAATTTAAACGGGCATTTGAGACCTTAGACAGACAAATCCTGTTACAGAAGCTTTCAATGTATGGAATAGAAGGAGTAGAATATAAGTGGTTTGAATCTTATCTATCAGAACGATGGCAGAGAACTAAGGTGAATAACATATTCTCAGAGTCAGTCGAAGTTAATCTTGGTGTACCATAAGGTTCAGTACTCTGTGTTATCCTATTTCTGTTATATATTAATGATGTTAAGGATGTGATTAGTCATAGTAAATTGTCGTTATTCGCGGATGATACTTTAATATTTATAAGTGGTAAGAACATTTCCAGTATGTGCACTAATTTATATGCAGACTTAGAAAGCGTTAACAACTCGTTAAAGATGAATAAATTAAAGTTAAATCTTACAAAGTCTAACTGTATGAAGTTTAATTGTGTTGATAACATATCGGTACGGATAGATGGAATTAATGTTGAATGTGTGGGCAATATTAAATATCTCGGTTATTATATTAGATAATAAACTGAAATTTAAAGAACATGAAGACTATATATGTGGCAAAATCGTAAAATCGGGTTTTTAAGAAGAATACGAAATATGTTAAGTGTAAGGAATGCAGTTGTGTTGTATAATGCATTTTTTTACCACATTTCTAACTCTTATATGCGAGCTCGAATGAAGTAAAGGAACGTCTTCAATTGTTGCAAAACAAAGCTATGCGCATGATTTTAAAATGTAATTTATACACGCCGATCCATAATATGTTGGAGACCTTACCTTAACATATAATGCAATGGTTTTCATCTTTAAAATCAAATATAATTTACTTCCGGCCTACTAAAGTGGAAATGTTGTATATGTATCTCAAGCGCAGCCGTACAATTTAAGGCAAAATAATAACTTCAGGCTAAGACGATGGAACAAAAGCAGCACACAAAATTCTTTAATGTATAGGGGACTACAGTATTTCAATAATTTACCAGACGAACTGAAAGCCGAGAACAGAATGCACCTATTTAAGATAAAGCTAGCAGAATTTATTAAAAATAATTATATTTAAATTTTATATTAGCGATCAATTAAATTAAATTAAGTCTAAAGAACTATGAAGTATGGTAAATGAAATGTTACTTATAAAGTTCTTTGAAACTAATAAATACTACTACTACTACTACTACTACTACTACTACTACTACTACTACTACTACTACTACTACTACTACTACTACTACTACTACTACTACTACTACTACTACTACTACTACTACTACTACTACTACTACTACTACTACTACTACTACTACTACTACTACTACTACTACTACTACTACTACTACTACTACTACTACTACTACTACTACTACTACTACTACTACTACTACTACTACTACTACTACTACTACTACTACTACTACTACTACTACTACTACTACTACTACTACTACTACTACTACTACTACTACTACTACTACTACTACTACTACTACTACTACTACTACTACTACTACTACTACTACTACTACTACTACTACTACTACTACTACTACTACTACTACTACTACTACTACTACTACTACTACTACTACTACTACTACTACTACTACTACTACTACTACTACTACTACTACTACTACTACTACTACTACTACTACTACTACTACTACTACTACTACTACTACTACTACTACTACTACTACTACTACTACTACTACTACTACTACTACTACTACTACTACTACTACTACTACTACTACTACTACTACTACTACTACTACTACTACTACTACTACTACTACTACTACTACTACTACTACTACTACTACTACTACTACTACTACTACTACTACTACTACTACTACTACTACTACTACTACTACTACTACTACTACTACTACTACTACTACTACTACTACTACTACTACTACTACTACTACTACTACTACTACTACTACTACTACTACTACTACTACTACTACTACTACTACTACTACTACTACTACTACTACTACTACTACTACTACTACTACTACTACTACTACTACTACTACTACTACTACTACTACTACTACTACTACTACTACTACTACTACTACTACTACTACTACTACTACTACTACTACTACTACTACTACTACTACTACTACTACTACTACTACTACTACTACTACTACTACTACTACTACTACTACTACTACTACTACTACTACTACTACTACTACTACTACTACTACTACTACTACTACTACTACTACTACTACTACTACTACTACTACTACTACTACTACTACTACTACTACTACTACTACTACTACTACTACTACTACTACTACTACTACTACTACTACTACTACTACTACTACTACTACTACTACTACTACTACTACTACTACTACTACTACTACTACTACTACTACTACTACTACTACTACTACTACTACTACTACTACTACTACTACTACTACTACTACTACTACTACTACTACTACTACTACTACTACTACTACTACTACTACTACTACTACTACTACTACTACTACTACTACTACTACTACTACTACTACTACTACTACTACTACTACTACTACTACTACTACTACTACTACTACTACTACTACTACTACTACTACTACTACTACTACTACTACTACTACTACTACTACTACTACTACTACTACTACTACTACTACTACTACTACTACTACTACTACTACTACTACTACTACTACTACTACTACTACTACTACTACTACTACTACTACTACTACTACTACTACTACTACTACTACTACTACTACTACTACTACTACTACTACTACTACTACTACTACTACTACTACTACTACTACTACTACTACTACTACTACTACTACTACTACTACTACTACTACTACTACTACTACTACTACTACTACTACTACTACTACTACTACTACTACTACTACTACTACTACTACTACTACTACTACTACTACTACTACTACTACTACTACTACTACTACTACTACTACTACTACTACTACTACTACTACTACTACTACTACTACTACTACTACTACTACTACTACTACTACTACTACTACTACTACTACTACTACTACTACTACTACTACTACTACTACTACTACTACTACTACTACTACTACTACTACTACTACTACTACTACTACTACTACTACTACTACTACTACTACTACTACTACTACTACTACTACTACTACTACTACTACTACTACTACTACTACTACTACTACTACTACTACTACTACTACTACTACTACTACTACTACTACTACTACTACTACTACTACTACTACTACTACTACTACTACTACTACTACTACTACTACTACTACTACTACTACTACTACTACTACTACTACTACTACTACTACTACTACTACTACTACTACTACTACTACTACTACTACTACTACTACTACTACTACTACTACTACTACTACTACTACTACTACTACTACTACTACTACTACTACTACTACTACTACTACTACTACTACTACTACTACTACTACTACTACTACTACTACTACTACTACTACTACTACTACTACTACTACTACTACTACTACTACTACTACTACTACTACTACTACTACTACTACTACTACTACTACTACTACTACTACTACTACTACTACTACTACTACTACTACTACTACTACTACTACTACTACTACTACTACTACTACTACTACTACTACTACTACTACTACTACTACTACTACTACTACTACTACTACTACTACTACTACTACTACTACTACTACTACTACTACTACTACTACTACTACTACTACTACTACTACTACTACTACTACTACTACTACTACTACTACTACTACTACTACTACTACTACTACTACTACTACTACTACTACTACTACTACTACTACTACTACTACTACTACTACTACTACTACTACTACTACTACTACTACTACTACTACTACTACTACTACTACTACTACTACTACTACTACTACTACTACTACTACTACTACTACTACTACTACTACTACTACTACTACTACTACTACTACTACTACTACTACTACTACTACTACTACTACTACTACTACTACTACTACTACTACTACTACTACTACTACTACTACTACTACTACTACTACTACTACTACTACTACTACTACTACTACTACTACTACTACTACTACTACTACTACTACTACTACTACTACTACTACTACTACTACTACTACTACTACTACTACTACTACTACTACTACTACTACTACTACTACTACTACTACTACTACTACTACTACTACTACTACTACTACTACTACTACTACTACTACTACTACTACTACTACTACTACTACTACTACTACTACTACTACTACTACTACTACTACTACTACTACTACTACTACTACTACTACTACTACTACTACTACTACTACTACTACTACTACTACTACTACTACTACTACTACTACTACTACTACTACTACTACTACTACTACTACTACTACTACTACTACTACTACTACTACTACTACTACTACTACTACTACTACTACTACTACTACTACTACTACTACTACTACTACTACTACTACTACTACTACTACTACTACTACTACTACTACTACTACTACTACTACTACTACTACTACTACTACTACTACTACTACTACTACTACTACTACTACTACTACTACTACTACTACTACTACTACTACTACTACTACTACTACTACTACTACTACTACTACTACTACTACTACTACTACTACTACTACTACTACTACTACTACTACTACTACTACTACTACTACTACTACTACTACTACTACTACTACTACTACTACTACTACTACTACTACTACTACTACTACTACTACTACTACTACTACTACTACTACTACTACTACTACTACTACTACTACTACTACTACTACTACTACTACTACTACTACTACTACTACTACTACTACTACTACTACTACTACTACTACTACTACTACTACTACTACTACTACTACTACTACTACTACTACTACTACTACTACTACTACTACTACTACTACTACTACTACTACTACTACTACTACTACTACTACTACTACTACTACTACTACTACTACTACTACTACTACTACTACTACTACTACTACTACTACTACTACTACTACTACTACTACTACTACTACTACTACTACTACTACTACTACTACTACTACTACTACTACTACTACTACTACTACTACTACTACTACTACTACTACTACTACTACTACTACTACTACTACTACTACTACTACTACTACTACTACTACTACTACTACTACTACTACTACTACTACTACTACTACTACTACTACTACTACTACTACTACTACTACTACTACTACTACTACTACTACTACTACTACTACTACTACTACTACTACTACTACTACTACTACTACTACTACTACTACTACTACTACTACTACTACTACTACTACTACTACTACTACTACTACTACTACTACTACTACTACTACTACTACTACTACTACTACTACTACTACTACTACTACTACTACTACTACTACTACTACTACTACTACTACTACTACTACTACTACTACTACTACTACTACTACTACTACTACTACTACTACTACTACTACTACTACTACTACTACTACTACTACTACTACTACTACTACTACTACTACTACTACTACTACTACTACTACTACTACTACTACTACTACTACTACTACTACTACTACTACTACTACTACTACTACTACTACTACTACTACTACTACTACTACTACTACTACTACTACTACTACTACTACTACTACTACTACTACTACTACTACTACTACTACTACTACTACTACTACTACTACTACTACTACTACTACTACTACTACTACTACTACTACTACTACTACTACTACTACTACTACTACTACTACTACTACTACTACTACTACTACTACTACTACTACTACTACTACTACTACTACTACTACTACTACTACTACTACTACTACTACTACTACTACTACTACTACTACTACTACTACTACTACTACTACTACTACTACTACTACTACTACTACTACTACTACTACTACTACTACTACTACTACTACTACTACTACTACTACTACTACTACTACTACTACTACTACTACTACTACTACTACTACTACTACTACTACTACTACTACTACTACTACTACTACTACTACTACTACTACTACTACTACTACTACTACTACTACTACTACTACTACTACTACTACTACTACTACTACTACTACTACTACTACTACTACTACTACTACTACTACTACTACTACTACTACTACTACTACTACTACTACTACTACTACTACTACTACTACTACTACTACTACTACTACTACTACTACTACTACTACTACTACTACTACTACTACTACTACTACTACTACTACTACTACTACTACTACTACTACTACTACTACTACTACTACTACTACTACTACTACTACTACTACTACTACTACTACTACTACTACTACTACTACTACTACTACTACTACTACTACTACTACTACTACTACTACTACTACTACTACTACTACTACTACTACTACTACTACTACTACTACTACTACTACTACTACTACTACTACTACTACTACTACTACTACTACTACTACTACTACTACTACTACTACTACTACTACTACTACTACTACTACTACTACTACTACTACTACTACTACTACTACTACTACTACTACTACTACTACTACTACTACTACTACTACTACTACTACTACTACTACTACTACTACTACTACTACTACTACTACTACTACTACTACTACTACTACTACTACTACTACTACTACTACTACTACTACTACTACTACTACTACTACTACTACTACTACTACTACTACTACTACTACTACTACTACTACTACTACTACTACTACTACTACTACTACTACTACTACTACTACTACTACTACTACTACTACTACTACTACTACTACTACTACTACTACTACTACTACTACTACTACTACACAATAATACAAAAAAAAATTATAATTGATTCACATAAGGTAAGTTTGGTAAATAAGGCACACCCCAGAGGAAAAATGATTCTGTATGAAAGTAGGCATGCAGGAATTCATCGAGGATAAAAAGTATCAATGAAAAATACGTGTATATGTCTTGTAGAAGAGAAGTAAAACCCGACTTTGAAGTTCAATTCATGTTAGGACCCAGGCAACCTGCTTGTACACGATTTTGGAATTTCATTGAGGAGTCATTTGCCTAAATACCGTTGCAGTTTTAATTCTCCAGTTTTAATCAGATTATAGGTTGTTGCAAATAACGTACCTCAGTTTTTTAAAAATCTTTGACGAAATTTTAGTTTTTAAGGTTCCGTACAACAAAAGTAAAGAAAAAAACGAAACTCCCTCGTGCGTCCGTTCGGCTGTCTGTCACAGACCTTTTACTCGAAAACGACATGACGTATAGGAATTTGGGGGTATATCGCTTGAAAGAATTACTTTCAAGGATTCGAAAATTTTTGGTGGATTATATACTCGTATAAAGATATAGCCCAAAATGTGTGGAAAAATTCTATTCCCCCTCCTGATCTTTTAGGTTTACAAATCCAACATTTTTAATATTATCAAGATTAGTTGGCATTGAGTCATAAATAATATAAAAACTGCCTTTTTTTGTCAGTCTCACAGTTGCTAGAAAAAAATAATTGTTGTGTTAACTTATAAGACAACTCTTGTTAAGTTACTCTTGCGTCCGTCTGTTTGAATATTATTCAGTTATCATAGGAAAATTTGGATTAACGGTTTTTTTTTTCGCCAAATTTTCAATTTTTCAATTTCAGTTTAAATAAAAGAATTTTCTATTAAAATAAATTTTATCAATTCACTAACCCCTTACTAAATAAATATTCGAAATTCGAGACTCGGGATTCGAAATTCGAGGGACGGGATTCGAGATTCAAGAGTCAAGAGTGGAAAGAATATATAGAATTTATGACTAAAAAGTAGAAAATAAAATATATTAAAAAACTTTTAAAATAAATAACTTTTGTAAATCAAATGTACTAAAAAGTAAAAAAAATGTTTCTTTTCTCAGTGATATATCGTCGCCTGAATATTGGCTTGCCCCATCCACCAAATTTGAGATTTTGAGTTAAGTACGGTTTTTGAGATTATTACTGAAGTTGAATTAAATACTTTAATCAGCTTTTCTCTAAGTTATATATGTATAGTAATAAACCATATCATATTTTTGCCACAAAAGTTAGTATTGGTTTACCCCAAATCAATGGGGCATAAAATACTTTAAAATATTTTTTTAAATATTGTTTTGATACACGTGCGGAAATTCAAAACTATATTTAAAATTGGATTGCTCCATGTGGCTAAGAACACTTTCACGTAGAGTAAATCAAAATCAATTTTACAATTTTACTTAGTTTGGTCTATGTAGTTGCAGCGATATTGCCTTATATAAATAGATTTCTTGTATTTAAAAAAAGATGAGCCTTTTACGGTATATGTATTAAAAAAAATCTTCTAAGCACGGGCGCAAGTTATGTCGGAGTCAATTTTGATGACAGGTGGCAAAAAAAAAATTGGAACCCTGAACAATTTAAGGACTGATTAAAATAAAAAGATCACCTATGAATAATGAAATCAACCAGAAAAAAAAATGTTTATTCTTTTTACTACGTGCATTAAAATTGGTGAACTTTTTGTTTTACGTTCTTCATTAAATTTTGTACAGACAGTATCGAACGTATCGGTTGCTCTTTTATACTGCCTCTTAAAAATGTCTATGTTAGCGCAGAGTTTTTTGTTTTTAATTTTCTGTCAATATTACACCAATATTTGTCGGTTGGACTGGACTTAGTTTTGGACAATTTGAACGATTCGCTTCCTTGGGTACTACCGATATGCATTGGGCATCGTAGAAATCTCTCGTTTTTCTGTCGTAGTGGCAAAATGATAAATCCGGCCAAAATAAAGCTGATGCATCATGCGTTCTAAAGAATGAAAGAAAACACTTCTGAAGACCCTGGTCGAAGTTCGTTTTCACCTAACCCGAGTTTCGTTAGGAAACTTTCATACAAAATTCGGCTCCTGGATTTTGCAACTTAGTTCTTTTCTGGTATTCTGTTCGGTGTTTTCTGAATATGGAAACTTCTCTCTTCTTTAATTCGATGGACCATAGCATATGACGTTCCAGCCTTATCAGCCATATCTCTCAACGATATATTGGCATTTCGTTCAAAGTTGTCTACCACTTCTTTGGCCAATTTTTGGTCTATCGAACCTTCCTTCCTAACCCGGACTTTCTCTGGACATTATAAAATTCTCGAAATTTACTGAGAATATTTTGAATGGTCTTCGGAATTTTCAACTTTTTAGCTAAGCCTCTTTGAAAGATATTAGGACTTTCCAAATGGGTGGAAAGAATTAATTTGCGGCATTCCTATAGGCTGACTTCCATTTTTACTGCATTAGAATTTTGCATTTAATGGCTACAATTATAAGTGCATACCTTTTTATAATGCAGTCTTACCAGTGGTCCCAAATTTTCTTTACCTGGTGATAAGTAATGGATGCGGTGATAGGTGGTCGGTTGTTTTCTGAAACAGTCCTTATCTCAAAACAATGTACCGATTAAAATCAACCAAGCTGGATTTAAAGATAAGGCAAAAGATATAAAATATCTTTTAGTTTATCTTCCAGATGCAAATAAAAATTATTACCAAACAGTTTTAATGCTCAAATAAGAAGTGTTATTGAGTTATTGCATATTTCATTTTGTTTCTGTTATTTTTTATTTTCCTTTTTTTTTATTAACTTGAATGAAGTAATATTTGTTCAAGTGGGCCTTTTTGGGATCCTGTGGTACAAACGAAAACCAAAAAAGGTATTTTTTTTTTATTTATTTGATCACACAATTATTTTATTTAGGGCGGCTAAATTTCAAGCTTTGGATCTACTCATCAACAAGTCCCAAGCAACAAAATTGAATGATTCGAAAATCAAAATCAAAATAGGAGAATGGAGAATTTTTCTTACAGTCTCCTACACTCAGCTCTGTTGTTTGGAATCTGTTAATATTGAGTCGAGCCAAGACTTGAAATTTTGCCTTCATAAATCAAATGATTGTGTGATTTTGTGTTTCGTTTGTACCGGAGAATACCAAAATTCCTACTTGAACAAACATAAACTTTACCCGGTAAAAAAATTAGAAAATTATATTCATTGCGAATGAAGAAATGTATTTTTGTTTAGAAAAACTAGAAAATATTCAAGGGTAAATAAAGATGTTGAAGTAAAAATTATTTCCTTTAACTTTATTAGATAATTGTTTTGTCCCATATCATACAAGCAAATAATGTTTGGAAATGTAATGAAATTTTATCGAAAACTTTCTTCTACTGAAACAAAAATAATTCAAGATATAAATAGACGGAAAACAACTGAGTTTTTATGCAAATTTAAAAAAAAATTGATCGAATAGTTTTTTTTATAAAAAAGGCCTCAACTTTAACTGCATTTATCTCAAAACTACAAATTTGCATATGAGGCAAAACAGTATTCAGGCGACGAACAAATGAAAGGATTCATTGCAAATAAGAAATACTAGAATTTCGATTAAATCTTAAAAGTTTGGCCATCCATAACTACAATCACAATTGTCTAACTGCAACTCATGCCCAAACTTTTAAGATTTAATCTGAGTTGTAGAATTTCTTATTTGCAATGCATCTTTTCTTGTGTATATCACTGAGAAAGAAAAAATTATATTTTACATTTTAGTCTACTTTGTTTATAAAAGTTATTTATTTTAAAAGTTTTTTTATTTTATTTTCTACCATTTAGTCATAAATTATATACACTCTCTCGACTCTCGAATCGCAACTCGAACCTCGACTCTCGAACCTCGACTCTCGAACCTCGCCTCTTGAATTTCGACTATCGAAATGCGCTTCTCGAAACTCGACTCTCGACTGATATATAACACACGGCTCAAATTGCAAAACCTCCAAGGGTGGTAGTTACTTACCCACGCCACCCCAAAGCCCCCCAACACTTAAGAAAATTTTACTCCCATTCACTCATTCTAAATCAAAAAAACTTAGACACAAAGTTTTTTAGCCAGGGGTTTGTTAGTTGATGGAAAGTTATTAATAAAAAGTGATTTTCTTGAGGTAATTAATTGTTATTATTATTATTATGTGAAACATACGTGTGTAACTCTTTTAAAAATATTTGTATAAATTTTCCTAATTTCCTAATATTTTCCTGGTATCGGTAACCGATTAAACTTCCTTTTCTATCGAAAATCCAGTCCATTTTGCTGGGGCGCTATTATAGAACATATGAATCGTGT